>CM076569.1:549166250-549662978 GCA_034641835.2 Pinus albicaulis
ACTGTTTTTATGGATTACATTATTCTTCCAGCATAGTGAAGCAGCCAATCGTTGATTAATGTCGATTAATTAGTCTACAAAGAGAATTCCATTGCAAAATTATATAATTAATTGTTGTACAAATTCATTTAGGTTGTTTCAATTAGACTGTTGTTCAATTCAATTTGATTTTTGTTGTTCCATTCAATTCGATTACTGTTGTTCCATTCAATTCATTTGTTATTTCATTCATTTAGACTGCTTTTTATGTCAATTAGATTGTTTTTCAATTCAATTCAATTGTTGTTTCATTCATTTAAACTGTTGTTTATCTCAATTAGACTACTATTCAATTCAATTCAAATTTTGTTCAATTCATTTAGACTTCTGTTTAATTCAATTATATAGTTTTTCAGTCCATTAAACTTGTTGTTTAAACTGTAGTCCTGTTGTTCAATCTTAGCCTAAGAATCAACCAAGCCACTCCTCGCTAGGTTAATTGAATTCAAGAGGCTAGCCAATTCTTCCTCATAAGTAGCATAGAGTAACTATTAGTCAATCTCACTCACATATATTGTGCCAACTGTTGAAAATGCAACAAGATGATGGAGCTTAGTGAAATGAAGTCGCCTTCACTAAGTGGGCCCGCAGGCTATTTTTGGCGCAAAGTCTATTTTTAGACTATGTCTATTTTTAGACATATGAAGCATGGTCTAGGAGTTGCAGTATGTTATTCTTGGATGATTGGTCGAGTTGGTAAAAGTAGATGGACCTCTATTTTTAGATATATAGGTCGAAGTCTATTTTTAGACTGCCTGTCTAAAAATAGGTCAGTCAAATATTATTAGCCCTTAATAATATTTGGACTCTAAACTTCAGTTTATTCTCTTGGAGCACTTCAGTTGGAGCTACGGATGTGGCCCATGCATCTGACAGAAGGAATTACGCTATTCCTTGGGGTTTGGTGAGCTCATTCATGGTTGACTTCAGTTAGGACTTCAGTGGCAGAAGTTTGGTGGAGTTGATGAGACAGTTGGTGGAGTTGTGTTCGGTTTAACTTAGTTGAACTAGTTGTGATTAGTTTAACTAGCAAATCAACTAGTAATGAGTGGAGTGAATTAAATATTATTTAATTCACTAATTATTAACTCATTATTCAACTCAAGAACACATCAGTTCACTACAGTGCATGGACAGTTCAGTGGAGACCAGTGAAAGAGGTAGACGAAAGGGTTGAGATAGCTATCAGTTGTGACATCAGTTGTGCATGAGATTTGCACCACACTTGGAGGAATTTCCCATGAGGATTGCGCTGTCAAGCCAAGGAGATTCGAACCTTGGATCTCTCATTAGACCAACCTTGATTGCGCAATAGAGGCAGGCAATTAGTGGATGAGTTTTGAACCTGTGACTTGTTCAAAACCAAGCTAGTTTGTGTGTAACTTTATGAGATAGTACTGAGTACTTGTGAGGAGTATTGTGCTATGTAATGTTACATGTTCTCTCCATATAATATACAAAATAGCTAAGGGGTTTTCAGATATAAGCTTTCCCCATTACATATTGTGTTTATGTGCGCATGCGACTGTTTCCATTTCCGCAAATTGATGATTGATTGTAGAAGAGATTATGTGTTGCATATGAATTCGAATTAGTATGTGATCAGGATAATCTCGGTGGATAAATCTTCATTATTCAGCAAATTTCTACACCAACACTCTTGAAATAAGAAGACTTAGCTCAGATTGATAATTAAATGAGAAGCACTAGAGTTGTCTATAATAAGCCACCTCTATGACACCAACAAGGTTCTGGAGTAAAATCTGGAGCGAGTTAAGACACAATGGGATGGATTCATGTTCTACTGATCTTGTTCATCAATCTTCCATGCAAGTCCTTTAAAATTTATTCTTATCTGCTGAGGATTGAAATGAGATCTACTTGTTGAAATTAGCAACAAGAAGAGGCATCTAATTTAATTTTCCCTTAATTAAATTAGAAGGAAATTGTAATTCCACATCACATGATAGCTTGTGCTAGTTAACTAAGTTGGAAAGACTTAGTTAGCTTAGTCAATTCTAGTTGGGGGTAAAAATGGAGGCATGTAGAGTTAACTCTAAGTTTTATGGGGTCTAGTTGCAGTTTATTTTGAGTTGTAATTGATTAACTTAATTATTTGAGTTAAAATCAGTTTAACTAGTTCTAACTGATGGAGGAGCTAGTGAGAGGTCCAGTGAATTAAATTTGATTTAATTCACATGTAATGATCAATCAGTAAAAAACTAATAATTCGCTATAAATAGTTTTTGCATGTGAGTTTTGAGGAAGACCCAGTTGATATTGGAGTTAAAGGGAAGTATAATATCAATATCAAGTATAATATCAGTTTCATGATTAGAAAATTTTACAGGTCATGCATGAGGTCATCAAGATGCCTTGGATTTATTGCACAATAAATTATTGGGAATTTCCTAATTAATAGGGGCTCAATTTCCCTAGTGATTCCATAAGAAAGGCTGAGCATCCAAAGGAAAGAAATTGGTTAAGTATTGGACCAAACTTGTTTGGATCAGAGTGAGACAGTCAGAGATAGTATAGAGAGCTCTTAAGCATGAGAGAATCATTTTATTGTTTCATATTCTTAACTTAATGAAATATATATATATAGATATAGTGGGGTTTTTAGTTGAGGCTTTCCCCAGATAAATCTTTATGTTGTGCAATTGGAATTGTTTCTCTTTCTTGTTCATGTGATTATGCAATCTTAATTAGATTCCACAATTTTTAGATTAGATTAAAGTATTTTATTTTATCATATTACACATTTCAGTTTGAATCTACCTAGATTTTCTGCATGGTATCAGAGCAAGCATCACTATAGAATAGAAGAATACAAGTTTTTTTTGAACATGTGAATGCAATTTGCAGATTTATTCTTCAGGACCAGTAGCAGATCATGATGTCTTTCTGTGGATTGAGAATTGAATATGCCCTTGAGGGTAGTTAGAATTACATATCTTGGAAAGATATGATGTAGGTATTCTTCGGTGACAATGGGTTGAAGGAATTCATAGACAATGATTTTCCTAGGCCTGCAACAACAAATGCTAAAAATCTTGATGCATGGAATAAGAATTAGCAAAGGCGAGAAGGATTATCTTAGAAGGAGTTCAATATCATATTGTCTTGAACCTCCATGGAACATAAACTCCATATGATATGTGAAAGGCCTTAATATATTTGTTTGTAAACAACAACGACCATAGGAAGTTATCACTGATGGACACGATAAAAAAAATCAAAATGGAAAAGGGTGACGCGATACCAAAATACTTGATGAAGTTCTGTTAGGTCCCTATATTACTAGTGTAGTCCCTTATTATTGTTAGTGTAGCCCCCTTATTGTTATTGTTGTACCACCGCAACACCCATATTGTTATTATTTTGCCCTTAAATTATTATTGTTAGCTCGACTAGGATTATATTGTGGCCCCATGGACTCCTATATATAGAAAGGAGGTTTTTTCATTTGGATCATCCAAAATTATTTCATTTATGTAATGTAAAGGAGGTTTCCCCCTCGAAGTGGCTTATTTAAAAGGTGTTGATCTCTCTTTTCTTCTATTTTTGGAGTTTTTTTCATAACATTTGGTATCAGAGCTTTGGATTCTAGGGTTTCACTGCTTCAAATAGGTCATCAATGGAATTTGCGCTATAACTTTTTTCTACGAGGTTTCAGACACCAAAAAAAAACCCATTTCGAATAAGTCATGAGGAACTTTGTGTAAAACTTTCAGATCTTGGTTCAAAACATCTTCAGAGATATGATTTGTGGAAGTTAGGGTTTTTTGCAGGCTCCCAAATTTCATCTAAAATAGGTGACCTTGGGAAAATCATCATAAATCTCTCTTTGAGAATCGGATTTGAATTATGTAAGAATTGGTCGAAATCAAACGGATTGTAGTTTCCTGTGTATCAATTTCAGATCCGAAGGAGGAAACAATGACACGTGGGACATCGTAAAAGTTCACTCTATTGAACTAGTCCATAATTAGGTCATTGTGGGAGATTGGGCATAACTTTGTCTTGAAGAATCCAAATCAGGTCAACCCTATGGCATTAGAAATAATATTGAGAGCACTAATACAACATTGAAATTCAGATATTTAAGACTTGAAATCATAGAGATAATTCAAGTTCAATATTGACCTCCATAAAAGCAAGAATAAGGTGTGTATTTTTTTTTCAAATTACATAAATCTTGTTTGAAAAATCAGTTTGAAGTGATTCCAAGGGCATATTGAAGCATAGATATCAGTATTGAGTTCTAAAATTCCCCCTAAAAATAATTCAACACCCATTAAGCCCTCAAAATACTCTACTATGACTCATGAAGAGGAAGAAGTGCAACATGATATATCAAAATTACAAGAGCAAGTGCACCAAATTTCTCTCTCACAAAGAGAAACAAGAAATGAAATGGAAGTTTTGAAGAAAGTCATGGAAGCTAAGATAAATGGTTTGAAGAAGGGTGTGGAAGCTAAGATTGATGGTTTGAAGAAAGGTGTGGAAGCTAAGATGGGTGGTTTGAAGAATGTCCTGGAAGACATGGAAGAAAAAATGAAAAACAACATGGAAGACATGAAGAATGATCTAAAAGAAGACATGGAGGGTTTGAAGGAAGGATTGACAAAGTTGATACAAGAAATGATTCCTAATGGCGGAAAGATAGTAGAGGATACTTATGATTAGAACAAAATAAATGTCAATCATGATTTCATAAACTCTAATGTTGCATTGAAGACCCACCATATTCCAAAGATCAATATGAACAATTTTGATGGCAAGGATCAAGTAACATGGATACTACATATGGAGCAATATTTTGATCTCAATACTGTGCAAAACACACAAAAGGTACGCCTTGCAACTTTATATTTAGAACAAAATACATTTGTATGGTATCAATGGATTTTCTCCCATAAAGAAATTGTCACTTGGTCAATTTTTACAGAGGAAATGATAGCACCTGATGAGGATACAAAGAGAAACATCTTCTTTAGCCAATTGATAAATATCAAACAAAAGGGTTCAGTGATGGAGCACATTGAGGACTTCCAAAAATTGAACATAAGGGTATATGATATTCCAGAGGAACACAAGATTGATGTCTTCATAGGGAATTTAAAGGATAACATCCAACATGAGATTTGCCTTTGGAAACCTGATTCATTGGAGAAGGCATTCAGGTTGGCAAGAAAAATTGAACGTAAAATTATGGTGACAAGGAAGCATACCACTCTCATCTATAAATATGGAAGTGTTGTTACTCCTAGAGTTCCACAACCTACAAGGTTGACACCACAAAAATTGGAAGAAAAAAGAGAAAAAGGGCTTTGCTACAGTTGTGACAGCAAATACACTAGACGTCATAAGTGTGCTTAGAAGAAATTATTTTACATAGATTGTTAAGAGGAGGAAGAAAATGAACAAGAAACTTTGAAAGAAGAGGATACACACCAGGAACCAACCCTAGAGAAAGAAGAAATGAGTTCGACCATATCTCGTAATGCATTGGCAGGAATTACCACTCTTCAAACTCTCAAGATATAAGGAAATATCAAGAAGAAAAATGTAATAGTGTTGATTGAATCGGGTAGTACCCATAATTTTATTCATTGTAAGGTAGCCAAGGAATTTAATTGCTTCCTATACCCAACACCAGAAATTCAAGTGATGGTTGCAAATGGAGGAACTATAAATTTCTCTGGAAAATTCCTTAATATCAAGCTAACCATGGGGGAATATGTATTGAATAGTCCAATGCTTTCCATTCTAATGGGAGGTGTTGATGTTGTACTATGAGTACAATGGTTACAATCTTTGGGGATGGTAGCTTTTAATTTTCAAGAAATTTTTTTGAATTTTTTTTCGGAAGGAAAGGAAGTTCAATTACGGGGTATCATAGGGAAGCCATGAAAGATAATAAGCTATAATTTCATGACAAAGCTTCTGGAGAAAGAAAAATGAGTCGTAATTGCACAATTATGCTCACTAGAAGTTCCAACATCAAAATCATCTATTTCTCCAGATTTCCAAAAAGTCTTGGACAATCATTCCAAGGTGTTTGAAACTCCCAAAGGACTCCCACCTATTCATGTTCATGATCATGATATTCATTTGATTCCAGGAATTGTTCCTCCAAACATCAGGCCTTACAGATATCCTTATTTCCAAAAGAGCGAAATTGAATGTATTATTGCAGAAATGTTAGAGGTTGGTATAATTCAACCAAGTCAAAGTTATTTCTCTGCTCCAATAGTATTGGTGCACAAGAAGGATGGATCATGGTGCATGTGTCCAAATTATAGGGAGCTAAATAAGATCACTATTAAAGCTAAATTTCCCATTCCTGTGATTGATGAATTATTGGATGAATTACATTGATAAATTTGTTTTACCAAGTTGGATATTCGTTCAAGATATATTCAAATTAGAATGAAGACTGAATATATTCTGAAAACAACATTTTGAACTCATGAGGGTCATTATGAGTTTTTGTTCATGCCTTTTGGCCTTACCAATGCACCTTCTACATTTCAAGGTTTGATGAATTCCATTTTCAAATCAATCCTTAGAAAATTTCGCTCATCCGTCCTCTTGACCAACCAACCCACCCTCGGCATTGACTTAGATTTGGGCCCCTCATCTGTTAAACCGCGGGGCAGGCCATTTTCCATTTCAAAGGCCATTCAAATGGCCAATTTGGAGGTGGTTGTAGATATGCAGTCCTCTATTCTAAGGATTCTTAGAGAAATAAAACTGAGGGACAAGGTTCCATCATGATTTGTCTATATTTTAACTGTAGGGGCCTTGCCAGCCTGGAAAAAAAATTGGCCCTCAGGATACTTCTTCTCACTACTCGCATTGATGTTAGTTTATTTCAAGAAACATTGGGGGATGAAATCTCCATCTCCAATATATTATCTACCCTCCTTCCGGATTGGACATTTGTGACCATTGATGCCCGAGGCCGATCGGGGGGTTGCGCATTAGGCATAAACGACAAGACCACTTGGATAATGAACTGCTGGGGTAGGGTGGGTGTCATTGCCGTGGAAGTTATCACTAGTGAATTTGAACTTCCCATTACTTTGATTAATGTATATGGTCCTTGCAATCACAAAGAATCATTTTGGGACTCCTTTCTTAGCTGCACTCTACTTTAACAAAACAACATCATACTTGGCAGGGATCTAAAATTCTCTATTGGTATCTAGGAAACTTGGGGGCCACAACCCATT
Organism: Pinus albicaulis; assembly: GCA_034641835.2. Classification (NCBI taxonomy): domain Eukaryota; kingdom Viridiplantae; phylum Streptophyta; class Pinopsida; order Pinales; family Pinaceae; genus Pinus; species Pinus albicaulis. Next base: position 549,173,534 of record CM076569.1, read on the forward strand.
CCAAATCCTATATTAGAATACTTCACCAATCAATTGGAATTGGTTGGATTACTTGACATAGATATGCCTCAGAATACTCCTACTTGGAGGAATAGGCACACTGGGGAGGCGGCCCTAGCATGGAGACTTCATTGCTTCCTTATTAAGTTGCCATTACATAATCTCTTTGCTAGATCTAGACAATGGGTGGGTTCGGGGGGTGCCTCAGGCCACTCTCCGATTTATTTGGAATTTCTGGTTGGAGAATAGAAGCCCCATGCTCCCTTCAAATTTAATGTTGGATGGCTACAGGAACTCAAATTCCAATTTTTGGTCACTAAGGAGTGGCAGAACTGTAATGAATTCCCATATTGGGAACCTGGAAGAGTTTTCAATGATAATCTCAAGCGTATCAAAGAAAACACTATCAAATGGGCTAGGCACAAAAGAATACTCGAGGAGGAGGAGCTCAGAAGGACTGAACTGCAAATTACTCATCTTATTGGTCCGGATTACTTGGGTTTTCATACCGTGTCTATAAAATAGCAACTGATTGCTTTGGAAACCACTAGAACCTCCATTCTGTGGAAAAGGGAGGAGGAATGGCGATTAAAGAGCAGGGCCATTTGGTTGAAAGCCGGGGATGAAAACACCAAGATCTTTTAACAGAGTGCTAAAGGCAGAAGGATCATCAATACTATCTATGAAATCTTTGATAATACTGGATATGTGGCCAAATCCCATGCACATCTTGTATATTTTGGAATCCAGCATTTCTCAAATCAATATAAAGCGCCACTCAATGTTAATTTGTTGCATATTATGCACATTGCTCGCACTTTTCACAGATTTGTTGATGAGGAGAAATTGGAGGCTCTCAATGCACCGGTTACCTTGGGCGAGATTGAAGGAGTATTAAAATGGTTTAAGAAGGACAAAATTCCTGGGATGGATGGATGGCCCATTGAATTCTATCTATATTTCTTTGAACTGATCGACAGAGATCTACTTATAGTCATCGAAGAAAGCAGAACAACTGGTCGAATTTATGATGGTTTCAATTTCACATTCATTACACTGATTCCCAAAGTGGATCACCCATCTACCTTCCATGCCTTCAGACCTATCTCCCTCTACAACTGCATATATAAAATTATCTCCAAAATCATTGCAAATCATATTAAACCCATTCTCTCTTTACATATAGCCAAGGAACAATTTTCTTTTCTCCACCACAAATAGATTCATGAAGCCATTGGCACTGCATAAGAGGCCTTGAATTCCATTAAAACAAAAAAACTCAAGAGCACCATCATCAAAATTTACCTTGCCAAAGCATTTGATCATGTTAATTGGAACTATGTTCACCTTATTCTCATCTAGATGGGTTTCCCTCATTCTTTCATTAATTGGATTATGGGATGCATTATGAACGCCACCTTCAGTATCCTTATAAATGGGGAAGCTACTGATTTATTTCATGCTGGTAGAGGTCTCTGGAAAGGATGCCCCCTCTCACCACTCCTTTTCCTCCTTATTATGGAAGGCCTCTCTTCTCTTATGAATATGGCAAAGGACAATGGTATCACTCATGGCATTCGATTAAATTAATTTTTACAACTGACACATCTATTATTTTTTGATTATGTTATTATATTTTTGGATGGGTCTTATTAGGACAACTCTCAAATTGATAACATCCTAAAAAAAATTTGCAAATCCACAGGTATGGCTCCCAACAACAGAAATTCCACCATCATATTGACTCGTTGTTCAGTAATTGAAATGGGGCATGCCATGTCGTTCTTCCCATTTGAATGAAAACTCATTGAGGAAGGCTTAAAATATCTTAGTTTTCACCTTAAGCCAAAGGATTATCAGATCAAGGATTGGAACTGGATGATCACTAAGGTGGAGCGCAGAATCAATATCTGGCATCATAGGTGGCTCTCGAGGGCAAGCAGATTGGTTTTAATTAAATCTATCTTCCTAGAAAATTTGGCACAATTTCCGACGGCCACTTCGTTGCTATTCCGACACATAGTCGTCGCAAGAGCGACAGTTCAAGGACACGCAAAACGTGGTTTTCCATAACGTCGCAATTCCGATGCACTGACAAAGTGTCACACTACCAACACTTTTTCTGTCGCTTCCAAAAAAGCATCTCTCTTCCGACGTTTCCCAAACCGTCGCGCTTCCGACGTTTGTAAACTGTCGCAATTCTGACGAAATGTGGTCCGACGTTTTGAACGTCGCTCTTCCGACGTTTGTAAACTGTCACAATTCTGACGAAATGTGGTCTGACGTTTTGAACTTCACTCTTCCGATGTTTTTATACTGCCGCTCTTCCGACGTGTTTAAGTTGTCGCAATTCCGACACCATACAAAAGTGTCGCAAGACCGACGCATTGCAAAAGTGTCGCAAGACCGACGTGTCCCATAGGCGTCGCAATACTAACGCATTCCAAAAGCGTCGCAATACCGATCCTAGGAAGAACTGTCACAATATCGACGGACATCACAAGACTGACGGAAATCGTTCAAGACGTCGGAAGACCGACGCTTACAAAGCGTCGGTATACTAACGGCGGGTTCAATTTAAAAAAAAAAATGAAACTTTAAAACAAGACAGTAAATCTCCAATATTTGTTATGAATTGTGGACGTTCCAATGACTGTGAAATATTAATATAATAAACCACCTCGCAGCGCTTCGACTATAAACAATCATATAAACATGGCTCTGTATTTCCAAAAACAGGTTTAAAATAGAAACAGGGCAACATTTTTTTTTTCCAATTGTTATGAACATAATTCGACTGTGAAATATTAATATAATAAACCACCCCGCAGTGCTTCGACTATAAATAATAATTTTTTTTTCACAAGATAAAAAATGCTGCTTTGAATATATTATATGAAGAAAAACAGTCCATGAAGTCATTACATTTTCACATCTGAAGATTGGAACCCAAATATCCTTCCAGAAAATTGGAAGTCCCACCCCAGACAATGATAGAAAAATACCCCATGTCACATACAGGGACATGATATAAAACCTAGTAACGGTCCAGATGGAGATTATCAACAATCTGAGAAAGCATCCAAATATGCCTGAGGCATCTATAAGAAAGTGAAATAACAGTATGTAGAATAGTAAAGCAACAGATAGAGTACCGACGTCCATTGTACCAAATACAAATTAAAGTACCCAAAATCCTTGAACAGAGAACAATGTTAATCATGTGAGTGTGATATGTCCAAAATATAAAAATACCATCAGACCATATCAATAAACCAGCAACATAGACCAGCATCGCTAGTTTTGAAGGCAGAGTGATAAACAATCATTTTTTTTCACAAGAGAAAAAACGTTGTTTTGAATATATTATATGAAGTAAAACAGTCCATGAAGTCATTACATTTTCACATCTGAAGATTGGAACCCAACTATCCATCCAGAAAAGTGGAAGTCCCACCCCAGACAATGATAGAAAAATACCCCATGTCACATACAGGGACATGATATAAAACCCAGTAACGGTCCACATGGAGATTATCGACAATCTGAGAAAGCATCCAAATATGCCGGAGGCATCTATAAGAAAGTGAAATAGTATTATGTAGAATAGTAAAGCAACAGATAGAGTACCGACGTCCATTGTTCCAAATACAAATTAAAGTACCCAAAATCCTTGAACAGAGAAAAACGCTAATCATGTGAGGAGTGTGATATGTCCAAAATATAAAAAGACCATCATACTATATCAATAAACTAGTAACATAGACTAGCATCGCTAGTTTTGAAGGCAGAGTGATAACCTGTCAACACATAAAATAGTATCATAAAGCGGATACAGGAAATGTGCAGAGACATGTACTTTTGATATACGCCTCACACAAAAAGCATCCATGATAAAGCAAAAATATGTATAAACCCAGGGTCGATTGCATGTTCTGGCTCGCTTGTTCCCGGAAATAAAAACCATCTGTAGAAACCCAGGCTAGCTTGTAAGATTAGGCTCGCTTGATTCCAAAATTGGTAACCATCTATTGCATCCGAAATGTAAGGTTTAGGCTCGCTTGTTTCCATTAGTAGCCCGCTACAACATCCACTCTGTTCATAGCAAAAAGGTTCCTGTAGATATACAGAGAAAGAGTATAATACGTAGACCATATAAACATGGCTCTATATTTCAAAAAACAGGTTTAAAATAGAAACAGGGCAACATTTGTTTTTTCCACCGTGAAATATTAATATAATAAACCACCCCGCAGTGCTTCTACTATAAACAATCATATAAACATGGCTCTGTATTTCAAAAAACATGTTTAAAATAGAAACAGGGCAATATTTTTTTTTTCCAATTGTTATGAACATAATTCGACCGTGAAATATTAAATATAATAAACCACCCCACAGCGCTTCGACTATAAACAATCATATAAACATGGCTCTGTATTTCAAAAAACAGGTTTAAAATAGAAACAAGGCAACATTTTCTTTTCTAAGTAAAGTTAATCTATTAATAGTGGGAATAAAATTATAGCATGACTTTAGTAAAAAACATTGCCCAGACTTATGGCAAATTTGTCATCAAAAAATCAAAAAAGAAGACTACCTACATACGGGGAAACCAGTCTTGAACGTTTACAGAATTCAAAAATATTACAGAGGTCCCACACAGTAATATAATCTAAAACATGCCCAATTAAGTGGGCCTGCGAAGCAAGAAAACCAAATTAACCAAGCTACTCCTCCGGTGGTTCCTCGACGATTTGGCACCATCCTTCGGAAGGTCCAGGATCACCAGGTGCTATCTCCACATTCGTGCCACCGCTCCCCTCCTGAAGGCCCGAATGCTAGCCAGCTTTTTCTGAGCTCAGACTCGCCGGACGGGTGCATTGTTCCTCCATTTGGGCCTCCTCATGGAAAAAACACGGTGATTGAAGCTGTGATTCGTGGGCGGTTTAGAGAGAAATTAAAGGAAAAAAGTGCAGTGCACGTCATGGGAGAAGGTGAAGCGGTGGGGAAATGAGGAGAAGGGGAGCCCATACGGTGGCCAGATCCTAGAACCCGACCCTGCCCACTTCTAGTGTTTGGATAGCGACCTGCGTAATAATAAATGGACTGGGAAGACAACTCGGTTGAGGGGCTGGAGGGAGCACGCAAGGGTTGACCTCCAGTGCTCCCCCTGTGGCAACGCATCCTTTGACGCAGGTGAGGCATGGGTGCAGTCTCAGCAGTGGGCACAAGACGAGACGGAGAAGCAAGATTCCACGAAACCGAAGAAGACAGACACAGACCAGACCGAGAGAAATGCAGATATGCACCAAGGTCTAAGCAGCAGTTTAGATGGCCACTTCTCCTTCTCGTCACAGTGAGCAGGCAGTATAACCCAGCAACTGGCTTGTCTGAAAAACCATAGCGAAACGCCATTTTATCGACCCAACTGTAATGCAATCGAAGAACGCCCGTCATAATTAATCTCTCATTAATGAGAGCCGAAGGCCGGATCATATTGGAGTATGCAGAATCGCTAACAGGAGTGGAGGTATGATCTTGAACAGTGTTAAAACTTAATGCGATTTGATGTGAAAACCTTGGGACTTAAATATCGGCTAATTGAACAGTGTTAAAACTTAATTGGATTGATATGAAATCGCCACATCCATGTCCCATCGCCTTAAAATCCATCGAATGCACCTGCATCCGGGAACAGGGGGAGCAGGGCAAGTTTTGATTGAGGACACGTGGCAGAAATTGATTGGAGCGGATCTTTGTTTGGGCCGCTCGCGCAGTGGAAATCCGGACCCGAAAAATATTAGGGCGAATTTGATAAGAAATTCGCGTCACAACTCTCCCTCCGTACGCCAGCCCAACTTCGGACCCGAAAAATATTAGGGCAGAATTCATTTGGTTTTCACGTCACAAAATTGGTCGACGTCAGCAAGCTATTTTGGAACGCGAATTTGGTTTGAGTTATGGTTTATCGCCGTTTGAAGTCCGGTGGGCTCGACTTAAGAACAATTTTGTTTGATCCCATCTTATAAAATTTGTGTTGGTTTTCTTTGATAATACACATATTTATAATAAATCATGGGAATACCACACTAAACATGTGGAAAAATTATATAAATTATTGAGAACAATCATTTTTATGTAAAAATATCCAAATGTACTTTTGGGAAATAAGAATTCGAGTATTTGGTTCATATTGTTTTAAAGGAAAGAGTGAAGTTGGAGCCTCAAAAGATGCAAGCTATTAAAAAATGACCTATTCCTAAGAAAATCAAGGTTCTTAGAAGATTTTTTAGACTTGCATGATATTATTGATCATTTGTTAAGAATTATGCATGCATTTCAAGTCCACTCACATATCTCTTGAAGAAAATATCATTTATATGGAATGATGAGGCTACTTTGGCATTCTCTTTTTCAATGGATGCCATGTCTTCTACACCAACATCGGTTGCACCTACTTTTGGTAAAACATTCATAGTAGAGTGTGAGGCACTAGGACAAGGAATTTACGTAACATTAACACAATAAGGGATATCATTGGCTTTTAAAAGCAAGGAATTCAAGGAAAATATTTGGTGAAATCTACGTATGAAAAATAAATGGAAGCAATATTACATGCAATAAAAAATGGGGATAGTATATCATTGGGAGGTACTTTAAAGTCAAGATATACCATGATAGCATAAAGTATTTTTTGAAGTTATGATTTTCATTAGAAGATTAACAAAAATGAGGAGAAAAAATGCAAAGTTTTAATTTTGAGATAATCTGCAAAAAGGGTAAGGAAAATTTAGTACATGATGCTCTTTCTAAAATAGAAGAGGCCTCAAATTTATATCCAACTACATTTTCTATTCCTAGGTGGCTAGAAGAAGCTTGCCATAATGGAAAAATGACAATAGTACTAAACAAAAACTAAAATTTATAAAGGATGGGATGAACTCTATAGAGCATTAGGAGTGAAAGAGAGATATACTTTGGTGCAAATGTAGAATATTTTTATGCACACAAGCATATTTGAATAAACAAATATTAAGGGAGTCCCATGTCTCTCTAATGGTAGGACGCAGGGTTCCTTAAAACATCTCAAAGGATCAAAAAATATATTTTTGGAAGGAATGAAGAAATATATTCAAAATTTTGTAAGAGAAGGTCAGGTTTGCATAATAAATAAAAGAGAGATAGTAAAATCTCTAGGGTTACTTCAACCATTCCACATACATATTGAAAGACTAGAAGATATATCAATAGACTTTATTACAGGGTTACTGAAATATAAAGGTAAGTATTACATTTTTGTGGTCATTTATATAGACAAATTTTGTAGATTTTTTTTTTTGTAGAGCTCAAAGTACATAAACAACAAGCCAAGTGGCAGAAGTGTCCGTGAAAGAAATTCATAGTCTTCATGGTTTTCCTAAAGTAATAGTAACAAGAAAATTTTGGAAATAATTATTTAATATGAGTGGAGAAACACTAGGTGCCATGAGTTCTACATATCAAACACAATCAAATGGTCAAACAAAAATAGTTAACAAATGTTTTTAAGGTTATCTACAATGTTACTCTTTAGAAAAGCAATCTTAATGGATGAAGTGGGTTCCTCAAGGAAGAATAGTAATATGATACTATCATACTACCTATCATACATCTACTAAAATTTCCCCATTTAAGGCCTTTTATGGATATCCAACTCCTAGTATCTCATACTTTTTGCAAGATAAGTCCAAAGTATAGGAAACAGAGTCACATATGGAAAATACTAAAGAAACTTTGAAAATTATTATGGAAAACCTTCAAATGACATGAAACATGATAAAAAAACAAGGGGAACAACATTGAAGTGAAATATAATTTGAGGAGGGTAATTGGGTATTTTTTAGATTATAGCATTATAAGCAATCTTCATTCAAGAAAAAGAAGAATAAAGAATTAGCTCAAAAATGTTATGGCCATAAATAATTATTCATAGGATTGCACAAGTGGTATAGAAGTTATATTTTCCTTCTTCTTGCATTCATAAGGTTTTTCATGTATCTTTCCTAAAAAAGGTTTTGGGAAAAAATATTCCAATGTAAATAGAACTTCCAAAATTAGATGAAGAATGAAAGTTGATTCTTGAACCACAAAAAGTTATAGATAAAAATTATGTATCTCTTTGACATATAACCATTATGAAGTACCTAATCAAGTGGAAGAATATTCCTCTAGAAGAAGGTACATGGTAAAATTATCAATTCGTGATGAAATACCCATGGCTAAAGGGTTCGTTTGAAGTTTTGACAAAGGTTTTGTTATATGTTTTATATAACGCGCGGCGGAATAGTTTTATTGTTTGTTAAGGTCCCACACAGTGATCAAATTTGAAGGGTAGGTCTGAATTTCAATTAGAAGGGCATATATCTATGTCGCCCTTCCATAATGAAAAGCTTAAAAAAAAAAACTTTTCAATTGACCACAATAAATTATTTTTACATTTCATTTTCAGAAAGACAAAACCATCAATCTTTATATTAATAAAAGACTATTACATATACAACAATGAAGAAGGCTCCATCTTTCATTTCTTAAATATCTCATTGGAAATGTCAACATAAGTCTTGAAGACACTATTATAAGATTTTGGATACATACCACCAGGATATAGGAGATTCTTATGTGTCAGATTGTGTAATGCAATTTTGACTTTGTCTCACAAGGAGCAGCAACATGGAGGTCTGGATTTTTCTTATAGAACTTTATTATTATTATTTGAAACATTGTTTATAGATATGAATACAACAATGAAATTATGAGCATGGTGGACAATTAGTCGAGCTCATGATGCCAAACCATGATGATGTAAGTTTGGAATTTAACATTTTTACATGTTAAAGACAAATAGTCAAAATCACTGACAACTTAGTATGCCATAATTAATAATCATTCCCTGTTCACTTTTGTTAATAGGTTTATGCCACACGATGATCTCTCTTCTCTGGCATTTACTTGTATTGAAGATCACTATTCTAGGAATAAGGAGTTATTTTCTCCAAAAATAACCCTAGCCAAACATTGACAATGCATCAAGGATATCTTTCTATGCTTCATAAGTACATATTTTCTACTTCTAAATCATGTCTTGGAAGTGGTTGTTTTTCTGGAAATTATTCACCAGTTGGTTTCATACCAAAGTCTTTTTCTCATTTTCAGCATCCAATACATGAAAAGGATAATGGTTTAAAACAACATAAATATTTGAAATTTTGCAAGAATTGTCTGGCACACTTTGAATATGAATTTTGAAGTCAAGTGCATGATGCTGTATAGGATCAAGTGTCATTTTGAATACCAAATGTTTCATAAGAAACTTCTCAACATGCTACCCTGCAGTAAGGATTAAATGACAATATTGCATCAACTATTTCCATAATAAAAGTGCACCTCGTCCATAAGACTAAACAACTACAAATGTTGTAGATCTAACAAGACCACACAATCAAATGTATTCCACAAGGCCAATACTGTATGAAAAATGAAAAGGACTTTGCAACCAAAAATACCTTAGGAAACTAATTCAATTAGATACACCAAACCATCAACAAAAAGGAAAACCAGCCTACTCAAAAGGCAAGCGTTTACCTCCTTTGACAAAATTTTGAGTTCCGAAACAAGGGCCTTTATTGTCTTGTCAATGCCCCTAGTAAATTGAATGGGGTTTGCACCTGCTGCAACAACCTAAACAAAAAGGTTTCATTTCAAATTATTTTCCACAAATTTAAGATACAACCATTGTCAGTTTTGTATTTCCTAACAAGCTCATAAATTTTGACAAAAGAACCAAATTTTTTTAATACATGATAGAAATTTTTTCACTCAAAAACTATCTTAGACTCAATAAGCCCAACCCAAAACTAAAAAACCAAACACCATAAGACCCTACAAAAATGAATAGATAATCTTAATCCAGTACTATCGACAAAAAGTTACCTTTACACCCTCACTTATTAAACCTTGTGCAAGAACAACAAATGTTGTGGTTCCATCCCCAGCTAAATCATTTGTCTTTTCCGCAGCTTGCCTTACCAACTTGGCCCCAATATTTTCAACTGGGTCCTCTAATTCAACCAATAAAAAGTCCAAAACCATAGCATTGAGATACATTTCATTACACTGTCAATAACAATAAAATTTGACTCAGCCATAACCCTTTCCTTTTATTGTTGTGAAAATATTTATGCATTACTCTAATGTGGCTAGTCCATAGACCAAGTAGACCACTGGGTAACAAATATGTTTCCTTTCACCTTTGAGTTTTCAAATTATGCCTACCAAATCTAAGACATTTAAGAGGGGAACTAATACAACGTTAAAAAGAAAACCAGAGCACACATCTACAAATTACCTCCTTAGCTACTGTCACACCATCATTAACTATTTTTGGAGAACCATGCTTGCTCTCCAAGACAACATTTTGCCCTTCGCCCCAAGGGTGACTCCAACAAGATCAGCAAGTTTGTTCACACCGCCTACAAGACAAATTGACAATGCTTTCAGTAAGTGTGCAATTGAATGCCGGACCATATGCCAAAACAACCCTCCATGAAAAATTAAAATAACACATTAAAATCGAATATAAGTGGACAAGGAAAGATCCACCGCAGTGAAGTTTCACGTGCAGATGACCTTCCTTTAAACATAATTTTTTCTCTGACCTGCAATTTTTTTGTCACTGAGCCATCCTTGTTGAAGTACAACTCCTTTTCCATAGCTCTTTTATTAACTACCTTCTCTTTGTCGCGTAATCTCAGAGTCCCTCTTCTGCTTGAGCGATTAAAGGAAATGGGTGAAAAAACTGAAAGAGAAGACAATTGTCTGCCATAATTATCAAACATTACACCCAACTTCTTCCCCTTTCCATTGTTACCCAATGAGGTAGATGTGGAAATTGTTGTCATACTGCCCAAAGCAGAGGCCATCTTCTCTTATGTTGAATATAGAATTACAAGATCTTCATATTAGTATGAACCTTAAAAAACATGACTCCCATTGCTAAAAACCACTTTTAAGTTGTAACATGCAAACTAAACAACTATCGCAACTTTTGGCAACTTCTGGAGCATTAAGAGAGAAACAACCAAAGAGAAATACAACCACAATCCTCATTTTAATGAGACCGAACTATATATTTGCATTAAGATAATAGAAAGAAATCATGACTATATTAAGGCCAGCACAAAACAATCTTTAACCAGTGTCTCTCGCGGCCTTCGGGTTGCCATGCTAGAGGTTGCATATTTTTAATTTAAATTCTTGACCTCTCGTGCCCATCTATGAATGCATCCAATGGGATATCTACATCAAATGCTCCTTTATATCCCCAAAAAAAAATTCCCTACTACAAGAGCACCGGTATTGATGGATCACCCCACACCATCCCACCCACTAGAAACGGTGAAAAAGGAAACCCGAGAAAACTTCTGAAATATCTCAAGATGACTATATGGGTGGTTCTTATGAATAAACCAACCATTCAGAACATTCTCATCAATCCAAACCATGAGTATTATGTGACGATATTCAAGCAGGCACTGAATCGGATTTCTGAAGCTATGTTAGAGAAACCCTAAACTCTCACTAAAAAAATAAAAATATACTCAACAACAAAGATGATCACACTCTGGGTAGCCCTGAAAGCTATTTGGGGGTGATGAGTCCAATATATCTCAATTAACTGTTGCCCTCGCCGGGGAATACTATTTCAGTGTAATTTGATACTATTTTGGATGTTGAATTCCACGATCCTAATGGAAACTAGTACCTTCAGCTCCAGTACCTGTTCAAAAAAGAGGGCGCCATAGTCATTCATGCGTGCAGAGAGGGTGAATTGCAGGCATTGCAACAAGAGGTGTTGTTGTTGTTGCATTGGCCACTATATTGTTTATCTGGTTCTGTTACAAGCGTAGAGTATTGAAAAGGACAGACAAATTTAGTTCAGATATTGTGAAATTGCCTTGGAAATTCACCTAACACTTCTGAAAACTCGACAAGCCTATGAAAGACTTTCGGGTGGTGAGTGGGCCGAAAATAGGTGAAATGTGGCACCACTCGGAGATTGACATGTGCCAATTGGTACAAGTGGTAGACAATTGGCATGCTCAAACAATGAGGTGATGCGGGAATGACATGAGGGAGAAAATATCAGAAAATCCCCAAATCTGGAGAACTAAAGCTCATCACCAACCTGAGATTGAAAACTTTACATGATGTAACCTATGAAATCGTAAATGGACAAATCATAGTAACAATAAAGTAACCTATGTAACAATAAAGTCGGATTCATCCTAGGAGTGGTAATGGGAGAAATCATAGTGAACAACAGGAAACATGCAGAGTTGCTTACAATCAAATAGATGAAAAAACACATACAAAAAACCTAGATAATAATCATGAATAAGCTTAATATTGAATTATGAACTGTAAAGGAACTAAAAAAATGTGACATTACAAACCTGGTCAAGCGCACAAGCAAAAATATCCTGGACATGACCCTGGTTGACAAGTTGTATTGCCCATGATGCAAGAGGATTTGTACCTGCACTTCCAAGTCAATCAAAATCCATCATTATCTATACAATAAATACAAGTAATTGATGTAGTATTTTTTACTCTAAGATGCATTCTTATGATAATGTTAGAACATATGTTGAAAATGTCAAAACATACCTGAATAATCTCCTCTTCGTTTCAAGAACAATTTATTGGAGTCACATGAACTTGGAACAAGCCTCCCATGATCTGAAAGAGTAGCAACTAAGTCAACAGTGACTTTTTTGTTGCTACACTGGATCGAGGGAGGTTTGCTCCAAGATTAAATCACTCCAATAAATTATTCTCTACTAAACAGGGCCAACCACGTGAAGGTGGAAGCTCTTATGGCTCCCCCTCCCCCCCCTCACATCACTCTCAATTCCCCAATACCCAATCTATATTTCATTTTTTACTTTCATGAGCATAAAAAAAAATATTCAATAACTAATAAAAAAACAATTCAACAAAAAGTACGCAAGGAAACATTGCAATTAATGCTTGACATAAAAATAGTATGATAAATGAGTTTTTTATATAACGCAAAAACGTTCCAAGTATGGTAACGTTTGTCTTATAATAATACAATATTTTACATTATCAAATTTTCTTTTTCTTCTTCCTATTTCTAAAGCTCCTAATTACATCATCAATATCATCGTGCTCTGCTCCTGTTTCGTGCCTTTCGACCCGCACTGCTGACCTAGTTGCGTAGTCACGATGTTTGGTCTCATCCAGTGACGGGGCATCGCCTACAAAAAAAGATAATATTAAATTTTAATTGTCAGTTTTTAAATATCATTGAACTAGTTCGGTAATATTAATAAAAAAAATTGCAATGAGATTATTTACCTGGTGCACCAGTTGTCGCCGTTGGGACTGTTGCCCTATCTTCCTCTCTGGTGGTAAGATCCTCAAGGAAAACATTCTCTGTCATTTAAACAAAAAACGTTATAAGGACAACCATCAAGGTATAATTAGAAAAAATTATAAGTGGAAATTAATTACCGTCACGGCCCTCACTGATAGCAGCATTGTCGGCCTGGTCCCCACTACAATGATAAGGTTGCACGAGAGGATCATCTACATCTGGCTCTAAAACTGGGTTATTTACCTCGTCGGTAGTGTTGCTCCCCTGATTTAAACAAAGTTGTTAGACATTAAATTTATGGACGAAAACAAAAATATTGAAAGGTTAATGTTTTACCTTATCGGGCATTGTAGATCTTGGGACCTGCCCCAAGCTTCTGCGACGTTCAACTACAGCTTGATAGCCAAAACGGAAAGCGATATTTTTATCTTCCTCTGTAGTTATTGTTTCGAAGTCATCACCCTACATTATATATGATTGTGTATTTTTAATCATATCTGATAGGATTACAAAAACGTTGGAAGGCGATACAATTAATTATAAGATGTTTAGCTACTTAATTACAATTCTTGCCGCTAATTTCAAGTAGCCACCCTGGCCGAGCTTGTGATGGCCCTTTTTCTCTATCCTAGCTTTGGTTGCCTTTGAGGTGTCAGGCAACCTAGCATCAAAAGATTGAAGTCAGATATGACGTAGCACACTTTTATTTTAGACATAAAGAAAATTAAAGCTATTGAACTAAAGTTGTAATTTACCTTGCGGGTCCAGTTGGCATTTTTCCTTCTTTCTTTGCCCTTTTCTCTTTTCCGTCATGGATGAGTGCTCTCCACTCACTCTCTGAAACTGCGAGAGGACGCTCATATCTAGGGTTAAATTGAAATTGCGTCCTATAGGTGTCCTTGGTATATTTCAAATATTTGCTGGCTACCTGAGCCACTGCTTTTCTGTCAAATGTGCCGACCCCAAAAAGGGCTTCTAGATAATCTAGAAGTTCTTTTTTCAGGTTGGAATTCTGGGAATTCCACCCTGTACGTATGGTTGGGCCAAAAATTACCAACGCATGGCTCTCCAGAATCCTGTAGAACTCATTGTTTCCTACACAGAATAAAACCAAAAGAAAAAGAAGATATTATCATTAATTTAAAAATAAAAATCATGATAAATATGTTTTAGATAAAGTACATGAAATAGTTAAAATATTAAAATTTACCTGGGAGTTGTACGTGCTTTATAGGGACACCTTCATCGTTCACTAACAACGTGCCATTAATGGTCCCTGTGGAGCTGACACGTGTAGCTCCAGGAAACGCAATAATGTAGTTGGCCATATCAGCCTCATCATTGCCAACACGTTCAGCGGTTGGCTGGGTGTCTGCTTGGGCAGGGTGTGTTTTTTGGCTGGCACCTAAAGGAGTAGAAGGTGTACGAGAGGGTTTTTGGGCAATCTCTTGCCCTTGTCTCCCACTACCACCAACACCGGATTCAGCAAGTGCCAGAAAACGCTACATACAAAAGAACTTTTTGTTAGTTTAGTCAATGTAAAAATTAAAAATCAAACTATCACAATTCATCTCATGCAAAACAAAAAAAATATCCTTTTGACTTTTTATTATTACCTGATATGTTTCTAGCTGGGTCATAAGTTGTTTTATCCTCTCTTCTGTTTCAGGTGTTTGAGGCGCGTCTATCAAAGTATTAAATTCCGACCTTGCATCTCATGCCTTTTTTCGCAACAAGAGCGCTAGAGATAGGGATGAAGAAAGCTCTTCCTCATAGAGGGAATCATCAGGCGTACCATGGCTAGGTGTCTGCATATTTGAACAAAATTAATATTATTTCAATTATGTAAATAACTAAAATACCTGAAGATAGAGCAATGCTGGCACTTTACATGTTCTTCCGCTGGCCTCTTTCCGCGATCATCTAGTCTCGGGGTTGTTCATGCACTGCTCTAATCAGTCTGCCACATTGCAATAAAATTATAAATGTAAAAACTTGAAAACAATATCTAACTTGAAAACACAAAATGAAAACTGAAATAATTTCTAATAAGACACCGGAAGACAGAGTTAGAGTTTCAAATATGCCTTGCATTGAATTCAGTCCTGGAAACATGTCATTGCACATTAAGGCACCCAAGCAAGAGACGAGTTGACAATGAAGACCTTATTGAATATATTGTTGGAGAAACTTCTAGTAAACTTGTTGTGAAGACCTTGAGGACATTTTTGGAGCAACATTGTTGAAGTTGATGGTATAGCATTGTTGGAGACGATCTTGAAGGGCCTTGAAGTGAAGATTTTGGAGCAACTATTGAAAAATCCTTAGAGCATTTAAGTAAGGCACTTTCTATCTTCCATCACCTTTTTCCTTTCAATATCCTTTAAACAATTTTGTTGATATTTAATGTTTTAAATCACGTTATAATTCCTTGATTATATGTGTTTGGGGACTTTCCCTTTGAAATTACCCAAAAATACCCTGGAAATTTTATCTTCAGGATGCATGTCTGACCCTATTGTTAAATATTTTGATTGATAGTAGTAAACATAGAGAGTTAGGGGGCTCTTGACTTGGTTTGGTTGGGCCATTAGATCCCTAAAATCTACTAGGGAGAACCCCCCTTGAGTTGGAGGAGAGCTAGCCCGAAGTGAAAAGAGGTTGGTGAGGTGACAATGGGGCTATTTAATTACACATGGTATCACACTTTAGCTTTAGGAATTTATCTTGAGAAGTGCGATATTTTGCTATATCAATTCTCAAATTGTTTACAACACTATTGTTAAGAAATAATTATAAGTGATGTTGAGGGGTTTTTGGGTATAAGAAACAATACCATTTAAAAACTATGGTTCTCGGTCCTTGGCATTCCTTCACCTGGGCCTAGGGGCACACAAGAATAATTTCACACTAAACCATGCAAACTTAAAAGTAACTTAACAAATCCATAAAGTAATAATAATCATAATTCCTAATTTCCTATTGTACGATATAATGCAAATTATTCAAACATGAAGCAATGAAGACATGCAATGTCTGAATTTCAAGATTGATGAACCAATACAAGAAGTTAGAAACTACAACTTTGATTCAATACTCTATGTCCTAACTCCGGGAAGGAATGTAGTTTGTAGTACATAACATGCATCGTGTATTATCAATTCTTAATTGACAACAACTAAAGGTCATCTACCTCATCAATTCCTTCCCATTTTGTGTTTTTATGTTATATTCCTTATAAAAGTCTCAAATTTCTCTCAAAGTAAGCAACCACTGAATAAAATAAAAAATAGTTGAGATATGATTGAGAAATGGTCATTTATTTCTTGAAAGGATCTTCACAATTTCTTTGGTTGTTTTCATCTCAAGAAACAAGAAATGACCTAAGAAACTATCGTGATGTAATATAAGAAACAACACGGTGCAATGGCCATTTTCAAAGCCAAATGATGTCCATTGAGGACATGGCCTTTATTTGGTTTCTGTTTCATAGGAGTTTCAGGTAGAAATGGAACTTTGTTGTACCATTTCCAGTAGTAAAAAGGGAAAACCTTCTTTTTCCATGGGAAATAATTTACCTTTCCTTTTTCAAGGTAATCTAAATCACAAAAAATATGAACTATACTGCACACATTCTTGGATAATGTGAAAGTGGAAAAGGAATACCCTACACAAGTGATGCACACATGTACATTTGAACACTAATAGATTTTTGTAGTTGAAATGCAATGCTTGTTTTCATTTAAATGTAGGGTTTTTAAAGCAGGGAGAAATAATGGCTGCCAATTTAATAAGTGTTTCTTTGGGAAGAATTTAAATCTTGTATTGGGTGATGAAGATAATAGAGGGTATTGAATCTTGATTCTTGACATTGTGTTTAGCTTGAATAACTCAAATGATTATAAATATCAGTGGATGAGTTCTTTTTTTCAAGTATGTCACTCAAAACTCTTATGTCAAAGCATTGTATTATGGCTAGCATTTGCTTGTTTCCCTTTATTCAGTTCAATGTAAAAAGTATATTAATATATTGGAGCACGAATGATAACTACAATTGTTTGCTCTGCAGTATATCCAACCCCAAGATTATGAAAAGTTTTCTCAAGTGGAGCTATTGGTTATTGATGAAGCAACTGCAATTCCATTGCCTGTTGTAAAGGCTCTGCTTGGGCCATATTTAGTGTTTCTGTGCTCTACTGTAAATGGGTAATAATTATAAATGAGCCAACCACAATCACAGATTTTGTAACCATTCGGTTTCCATGGATAGTGATGATGATATTAACCATATATATCAGTAGAATGATCTCAACATTGACCTTGATATGGTTGTATGGATGTGACCTTTGGTATGTCATCAGAAAATCCCCAAATCTGGAGAACTAAAGCTCATCACTTTCGATATGGAGTACTACCCTTGTGATAAAGTTGATGACTTTCGATCTCCCATTCTCTACCACTTTTCACTTCACCTTCAATATAGATCAGACCAAGGGCAATTCGTTACTGGGTGTTGAGATGGATGAGTTTGTCGAACTAAAATCCATAGCTTAAACTTCATGAAACTGGTGGAGTCAAATTAATGCAAGAACAAACACATCTTACACATCCTCTTTGAAAGTCATCCGAAAGAACATTGGAAGACATCTAGAGAGAACCCTAAAGCCTAACACAATCCAAGGGAATTGACCAAAAAAACCCAAATAGAGTCAACCCTACTATAGGAGGAAGGGCCTGCAGTAAGAACTTACCATTTTGCAAGATATGAGGGCGAATGCTATTCTGCAAGAGTTGAGGGCGAATGCTGAGGGAAAATACTTTTCTGTAAGAGTTGAGGGCGAACGCTGAGGGCGAATGCAGGGTGAATGCTGTTCTGCAAGAGCTTAGGGCGAATGCTGTTCTGCAAGAGCTGAGGGCGAATGATGTTCCACAAGAGCTAAGGGTGAATGCTATTCTACAAGAGCTGAGGGTGAATGCTGTTCTGAAAGAGATGAGGGCGAATGATGAGGGCGAATGCTGATCTGCAAGAGCTGAGGGCGAATGCTGAGGGAAAATGTTGTTCTGCAAGAGCTGAGGGCGAATGCTGTTCTGCAAGAGTGGAGGGCGAATGTGCGCGTGATATCAGACGTTAATGTAGTTTTTAATAAAATCATTTTTATGTAGCGCACATATAAGTGTCGTTATACCGACGATGGACAAAGCGTCGCTATTGCGACGGATGCCTCCAAACGTCGCAATTGCGACACTTAGACATTGTGTCACACTTGCGACGTTTGGAGGCAGCCGTCGCAATAGCGACGCTTTGGGGCATAGTGTCGCAATTGCGACGTCTTCCTCCAAACGTCGCAATTGTGACACTTTGTCTAAGTGTCGGTATTGCGACACTTTTCTCTAAACGTAGGTATAGCGACGGTTTCGGGCGGGATTGAAAAAATTTGGGGAAATTTCCGACATTTGGTCAAAAGCGTCGGAACCAAGTGTCGGAATTTCCCCCAAATGTACTAGTGATAATTTATCTTTGAGCATGAGTAGTTGCATGATGGGCATGGCAGCAACTTGGAGGATGACTTTGGCATGGGGGATGTCAAGGTAGCAGGCAGCAGCGTGAGGGAGCACCATACTGTCTATGAGGAGGATTGAACCAGGTTGGAGGATTCAGCTTTTGGTTGAGTGTTCCCAGGATATTGGTGCATGCATGATTCTTGATGACCAGGAGGGAGATGATAGATACATGGCTGATGTTATGGTCATCTATTGTTATGGCAGGATCTTCGTGACTAGAGTTTCTAGTTTCAAGGAGAATTTATTGCATGCATACTTTGCCTTGCTAGAGGAGTCCACTTGGGAATGCATTCAACATGATCTACATCAACATATGGATAGATTCAGAGCCCAGATTTATTTTGGAGAGGTTGGCACAACCATCCCCTTACTCATTGGAGGAGAGGGAGAGCATTCAGATGAGCCATTTCAGCTTGAGATCTCAAGTACATGGTAGAGAAGATATCATTTCCCATTTTGTACCTCTTTACTTCACATGAGAAACCTATTGTCACAAGGAGGGTCATCCCTTCTTGCATTTGATATGATGTACTTGCAGCTACTTGTAGCCTTGGCTGTGGCTATGTTTATGATGGATTGTGGGGGAAGCCACATGTTTCTCGGTGTGCACCATTGGCACCAATTTGTATTCTCATGTTTATCTTATGATGAGATGTTGTGGCAGCAAACAAGTGGCTAGTAAAACACTTGTTATTTGTGATTTTGAGGCAGGCCAAGAGGCACTGCGCAGGTTCCATGAGTGGAACTTTGAACCACTCTCCGGTTGTCATTTGACAACTTGCTTTTATTGTGTATTGCTCCTTGCATTTCTGATGTTGGTACACTCACGAGGAGCATTATTAGGAGAGTATTGTATGTACAGCCCATTGGGAGCATGATTCTCCCCATTGCATATGTTTTATCTTGCAGGAGATACCATGGGCAAACCATGATTTCCACATTGCTACTTGTACCTTCTTGTGGGAGGGACCACTTGGAGAATTTGCAGAGGCATTTCATGGCTGATTTTTCTTGATGGGGTAGCTTGGGCCATTCTTGGAGGCCATACTTTTCCAGCCCAAAGACAAAGGCAACCCCATATGTGCATCAAATGGAGAGAGGGCCATCATGAGAAGCACAAGCACAGCTCTCCATTCAACCCCAACACATTGCAAAAATCGGGGGTTGAGATTTTATTTGGATGATTGCATGGATGAGAGGATCATCATTGTGAGAAAAATATTCCCATGCATATCATCACTCCTACCTTAAGGAGGCCTTAGCATAGCAAGAAGGATTCCACTACACCTTCTATCTTTCCATGAGGAGCATTGTTGTTAGCTTGCACACTTGGGAGAGAGCATTAGAGGACAGATTCATTGCAGCATATTTGAGAAGTGGTGGGACCATTGATGAGGAGGCCACAAGAGAAGAAGGGGGAGAATTTTTTTTTCTCTCTATGCAGTTTCCTGAGGGCAAGCAACATATGGGAAGGGAGGACTGTAATGTTCCCAATTTTAGCCTCAAGCTAAAATGGAACATTATAGTTGCACATTTTATTTTTGTTTAATAAAATGGGGAAGGAGACACCTTAGCCCCTTTTAGATTAAGAAATAACACTCCTTGTGTGAAAGGAGGACAAATAAACAGTTGAAATAAACACCTAAGGGTGTGAATGGAACCCGGATCACTTGAGTTAGTAATATTTGACTAAAGTCAACAACGCTGCCCAAGGAGGAGAGGCTTCCTAGAGAAGATGTGCAGTTTTGGAGGGAAGACACTCATGTGAGGGTGGAAACCCTAATTGGTGGGACCAAGATGGAGAAAATGTTCC
Source organism: Pinus albicaulis (assembly GCA_034641835.2). Classification (NCBI taxonomy): domain Eukaryota; kingdom Viridiplantae; phylum Streptophyta; class Pinopsida; order Pinales; family Pinaceae; genus Pinus; species Pinus albicaulis. Next base: position 549,194,350 of record CM076569.1, read on the forward strand.
TTTCTTTATAAGGAGGAGATGGCAGCCCATTTGGATTCATATTTGAGAGTTTCAGACTTGGGTCTACAAAGGCTTGCATCCCCGGGTTGTTTAGCAGGGTGATGGTGCCCTTGGGCACTAGGGTGTTCCCAGTCGGGAATCCCCACCTTTTCCTCAAGGAAGAATGAGGAATGAGCTGATTTTCCTCAATCTGGAAATGGCCACAACTACTACCATCAGCTACAACATTATTTCTACAGCAGAGAGGACGTGTTGCTGGGGGAAGCAAAGGAGGAACTCATGGAGTCATCTTAGATTTTTTTCTTCAGTGGTGGAGGGATCTATTCATTGGAGGAGCTGCAAGGAGGATTCCCGGGCTTCATTTCATATCTTTGGCACTTGGCCAAACTTTCATCATCTCCCACTGCGCAGTCCATGGAGAAAACTGCGTTATTTTATGGAGGCAGTGACAAAGGGGTTCTTGGAGCTCATCAGGAGGATGTTTTTGAGACAAAGGGATCAGCCCTTTGTATTGGAGATATTATCAGAGGAAGGCAATCAGATTTCAGATCAGCCACAACCTCATTCTTATTTTGGTTCAGTTGTAGTGACAACTTAGTTGTCACATTTTGTATTCTCTGGCATTTCTAGCAATCTCTCCTAGATTGGCTAGAAATCCTGTATTTAAGCCCATTTCCTTGTTATTGGGCTATTTCTTTGTATCCTATAGCCAAATTTGTATTTCATGTATAATCAGTAGTATCTAATTTCATATAGACCGCACAGGCATGGTCCTCCGACATTTTGTGTAGTTGCAGTAACTTATGTATTTCAGGGTTTGTTCATAGGAGGTTGATTCCTATTACAAAAGGGGTTCATTCCTCATGATATTTCTTGTATATTATTGCTGATATAATCATATAATGTTGGCTGCATACATTTCCCTCTTATGGTGTATTCAGATTTTCAGAGTTCAGTGTTTATGTTCATATATTGCTGTAAGCTCTATATTGGGGAGATCTGAATAACCTATCTAGAATCATTTATTTGAGCTAATTTTCTGCAAGGGAGTTATATTAGAGTTATTCTAGGGCATACCAGTGGTGGTTTGTCTTATTTTTGTAGAGACTTCCTTATACATCGTCCTCAAGGACCCTGTAGCAGAAATTCCCAAGGTGGAATATTGCATATACATAGACAGAGTCTGTGAAGGGCCAGCTAGCCTCATGATCTCTCCCTTCTTTCGAAGGAGACATATCCTGTAAATGCCCCAACAATCAATCTTTGAAATAGACTTGTGATAGCTCACTGAAGAAGGAAATTGGAATATATGAAGATATTCCCGATGGAGCAGCAAGTTCCAGATTTGGAACATTACATTACTTCATTTTCACGGGTGCATTTAGGCTTGCAACCCTAAATCAATTTTATTTTAAATCATAAAAACTATCTAAGTCTAACCTTATTTCATCCGAGGTCTCAGATTAAACTATTGAGCTCTTTATTTATTCTCTATCTTATCTACTGATTTTTCAAGTTTAAACTGTTTGACATATCTTTATTCTCTATCTAAAACATGAAATTCAAAGCATGAAAAGTTAAGATCAAATTTTTTAACTAATCATAGATTATGGCATTTATTGACAATTTGTAGATAATCATTATTCTTGCAATAAAAGTAAATAGTAGTGGCATTTTGACTTGCTCACTTTCAGGTCTTATTTTTACGTCTTTTTTCTTTTGGGGTCTATTTTTTCTAAGTCCTTTGATCTTTCTTTTAGGACTTTTACCCTCTTTTCGTTTTTATTTTATTTTATTTTTGATTTTCAAAATATGGGAAAACAAATTGCAGAAAGCAAGGTATGTACATATTTACAAGACTATCAAAGTCAATTCAAAAATTATGAATCCTATTATTATAGGACCCTAACAATGGCTCCACATGGGGATGACATCTCCTTGTGAGATGTCAAGAACACTGTCGACTAGTAGTCTGATCCATTGGGCCAATCCCAAACATGCATATGCTGTGACTGAAAACTCTTGAACTGAATTTACACATTTTTCTGCAAACTGAAATCTGATCTGAGACTAAAAAGTGGTGCAAATTTCAAACCAAACTACTACATCATCAATATTTTAGGGCCTTTTCCTTGGCTTTCAAATCTTAATGAATTATTTCAAACTAGCTGAAAACTGAAAACTGAAATAAACTGAAATCCTAGCTACTTACTCTAATCAGCTCTCCAACTGCTAGATGGGTAAAATGAAACAACCAATGTAACCATTCAAGCATTATGTACTTTGATATATTTTGCTGCATTTTCTTGTTGATTATTAAAACTGTAATTCTGCAACCTATTAGAAACTTGTCAACAAATGAGAGGATAAGGAAATACTTTATTCCCTTTGTTGACCCTAGAAACTTTTCAAAATTATCTTCCAAGATATATACACTAATGTTTAACTGATCTAAACAGCTGTACATCTGTTCTGCATGGCCTCCATGCCATGAAACTGAAATGTTATTTTCATCTTTATCTCCTTGAAAACTTTCAGATAAACTTTGTGATGATATTTCTACTGATGGAAATGTTTGTTTGAGGAAAATTTTATCATCTTGATCTTGAATTTCATAGTAAATAAATTGAGAAAGGCTTTGAATGCATTTAATATCCAAAATATATGCTATTGGATCATGAAAAAATTGGGAAAATTGTTGCAACCTATGGCATAAAGGATTCCATGGAACTTCATAAACTTCAACAAGTTGCTCATCCTTTTCTTTAAAGATATTATACCACAATTCCTTTAAAAGTTGAAATGATTCAAAACATAGTGGTAGAGAATTTTCTTGTGTCATTTGATCATATGTTTCAATGGAATTTGATAACTGTAATTGTGAAACTGAATAATCCCGATTAAGAAATTCATTGTTTTCTTTGTTGTCCATAACAATCTCTAAATACTGATGATTATTGATTGCATTAAAGTTGTCTCTAATAAACTGAAATGAAGCAAAACAAAGAGGTAAAGAACCTTGATTTACTTCCCAATTTTCTGCACTTTCTTCTTCACTCTCATGGCTGATCTGTATTGGTCGATCTCTGTATTCCATCTGCTGAAACTGCATTTCTTCATCCTCCAAACTATCTTCTGATTGCTCTGTAAATTTAGATTGAATTTGGAGAACATCACTATCATCATAATGATCATACTTAGGAAAATCATGAAAATAAGGAATGTCATCAATCATACAGATTAGATCAATCGATTTCTTTTCCAGTAATCCTGATATATCTTGATTAGATTGGTTGCATTCTATTTGAAGGTCATCATTTTTCTCAATAGGAGTACTATCAGGAAATGGGCCTTTTTGGGAAGGTAGAACAACATGAGCGTCAACCTGTTCTTCTGTCTCTTCATGGAAAAAAACTTTAGTACATACATCAACATTAAAATAATTAGAAACAAGTTCGTCATTATGTAAATATTTTGAAGATGGTTTCATGTTTAGAAGAAAATTGATTTCTTCATCAGTGGGGGGGGTGGGAATATTTGTTTTTAGCTTTGAATAATAGTTGTTTTTCTCTTATGTAAAAACTGATCATGAGGTTGAATATTTTCTTTAACTTCATTCAAAACATTATATGAAACATCATTTGTTACTACAGAGGGGCTTTGTGGATCTTGATTTATCTCCTGATCTATTTCATCTTTGCTTAACTCCTATTGATTATCATGACAATTACCTTGAGAATGAAAGTTATGGATTGCTACTAATAAATCTTCAGGATGCTAATTTCCTAAATATTCATTAATATTTTTAAGGTAATGTATGAGATCTTCAGCTTGATCACAACAATTTTCAGCTAATGATAAAGATGGAAAATATTCTTTGTAATGCTCATAAAATACATTGTGAAGATATTTTAAAGAAAATAAACTAGCAGGTTTGAGAGCTTCATACCATTCCCTTGCTTTTCCTTCTAAGGTTTCATGAATAGATTCATGAGGCAATCATCATGCCAATCACCCTTCAATCTCCATGAGTGTATATGAAATTTAATGAGATGTAATAAAGGATCATCAATATTCTCATCTTGAAACATAGGAAGATTTTTATCCCAATTTACCTTTGGTAGTTTGTGTGGAAATCCAGGTATGTGATCTCTGCTCATGGGAGCATACCTGCGTTGTATTCTTGGGTTCATCTTGTAAATCAGTCATAAAGAAGGGCCACTGTATCTATACAACCAAGCTAGATCCTTCTATAAAATACAATATACATTGAAAAAATTTCTTAATGAGAAAGAACATAATGTCTTGAATTAAGATCCAAGTTGAAAGCCTGATATTTCCATATTGTTGTTTCAGGTTCATTCCTCTAGTGGAGTCTTGATTGTGAAATTGATTTGGAGTCGCCAGGTGGATGATTTTAACCTTTGTGTGTCTGATCACTGTCCACCATCATAGATCAGATCTAAACCTGTAAAATATTTCTAAATAAAATGTTAGTCATCCCCAGTATGGTCGCCAGTATGTTATTGCTCAATAATTTCTCAAGGTTAAAGAAAGAACTCACTGAGGTAACCAAAAACCTACTTTTAAGCTCTAGGATCTAGCCTTCCTAGGGTTCAGAGAGGGCTCTCTCTGTAAGATTTAACTTTTCTTTGATTATAAGATATTAGGTTAGTTATGATTGTGCAATTTGGTTTGGTTTAGTTTTGTGGGAAAAATCACTTAATGAGATGGATAGTGGGAAATCTGTTTGTTCATTGGGCTGAGGAGTAAAAAATCAAGCAAACAGAGCTAGGATCAAGGTCAAGAAGTCAAATGTTTTCAGGGCAAGATAGATAACCCATGAAGATCTTGGAAGGCTGTTTGGTGATGTGATATGATCGGGATAAAGAGCAATGAAGGGTTATTTAATCCGAAAAAGAGAAGTAGTAGGCAGAGGTCAAATTAAAGAGGGGGCAATTAAGGGTTCCTTACTCTGGAAATCAGCAGAAAACATAGAAATGATAAACAGTAAAGACAATGTGCTTTTAAAAAATCTTGAAGTAATACTCTTGTTTATTCATTCAAATTTAGAACACATAATGGATGCATGTAACAAAGAAAGATAAACAATGACAAGAAGGAAATACTTCACTTCAATAGCTCATCACATGAATCCTGAAATATGATGCTAATAGGTCTGATCCAGTCTGCTACTCAAAATTTGAAACGCAAAAGCCTTCAAGTCCAATAAAAAATGACTATAGAAATCTTCAACAATTTATTACACAATAATACTTCAAAGAGTGAAGTATTTATACAAATTCTAAACTAAAATATCTTGAAAAAATATCAAGATTTGTTTACAAATATCTCAAACTATTTTACATAAATAGAACTCAATAAAAGGACACTCAAAACTAAATGAATCTATTTGGCACTATTTTTTATGGATGGGTTATGAAAAAGAGGAGAAATTCGAATTTGATATCAACTCTTAGTTGATGATGAGGCATCCAAGTCACTAACTATCTCCTTCCTTTGTGTATTTTGTTCCAGAAATTCTACAAACTTGGGGTCCAATGATACCTTTTTATTTCTCAATCCAAAACAAATATGTAAAAAATGAAATATTTTTTCGTAGATAAATATGTTACTAAGATAAACCTCTCTACATTTCCCAAAATTCAATTCCAGCTGTTCCAAATAGGCTCTGTAACAATATGCGTAAAACATAACTTTGCATAGTCTGAAAAATAGGCTGTAACAATGTGCATTTATATCTCATTATGTAATACCTATGCATAAAGTGAGATAGGTTTTTGTAGGTTGACATCTTAGGAATATAAAACTCCTCCAATTTTCCAAAATTAATCTTGTATTCTCCACAATATTCTCTGCAAAACTATGACTTAAACAAGAAATTTCTGCAAAAATATCCCTTCTTGCTATGTATTCATCTTTTAACCTTACTGTTCTTTTAACTGTTTTTACTTTCACTTTGGATAAAATTCATTGTTGCTGAAAGTATTTTCATCTCTGTTTAACCATTACTGCCTCTGTATTTACTTTTACTTTTTACCTTGACTGCTTTGTAACTTTTTCTGATTTGACTTTCATCTGATACACTTTAACTCTAATGCTCTTTGACTATCTTGTTTTCATTGTCACTATGAATTCTTATTTCACTTTTACCATTCACTATGTAATTTCATCATTCTGATCTCTCTCTGAATTTGATTTAATCCTTTCTTTGTATACAAACTGTTTGTTCAATGAAGCTTTTGAATTAAAATCTGAGAATTTGGAGCAAACAATTTTGTCAACTAGTATTGAAACTGTTGGCCCAAATTTCATATTCTGATAATAATCTGCAAAAATCAAACAATTTGTTAATAAAACCCTGGTCTGAAGGGAGGCTAGTAATGACTTTAAGGAACATGGAATATAGTGAAAGGAGTTCTGGCCATAACAAGGGTTTTTGGATGAAAATAAGTAGAATATGGTTATATCCTTGAATTTTTCCTTTCAATTTCAATCTTCAACTGATTTACAGATATTTACTGTTTAGAAAACAAGAAACATGGGTTTCTTCAGTTTTTCAATGGATAACAGGGCTAAGAATCTTTTGAAATTAGGCACAGATGGTTTGGCTACCTTCAGAGGATTTCTGGGCTCAATTTGGACTTTTAAATAGTTTAGAAAAACTATATAAACTCAAATTTTTCATTCAAAATAGTGCGCAATATAAAATAGGGTTTTTTTTATAGAAATTTTGACAGGGTTTGGCCTGTTTTTTGGATCTTTTTAATAGGCTTGTTTTGATGAATTTAAACTCTGACTGAAATTTTTCATTAATGGTCTTTTAAAATTGATAACAAGCTCGAATTTTGGAGAAATACCTGTTATATGCAGGTATAGGGCTTTGAGGATGTCTCTGAAGGTTTTTGAACAGATTCTATGGTGCTTTTTTGATCTTTGGAGAAATTCAAAGCTCCTCGGTAATATTCAATAGGTACGGGTGGAAATTTGCAGGTTCTGGGCAATAAAACAGTGGAAAATACCTGTTTTCAGAGTAGGAATAACACTTACAGTGGGCATGCGTAGAAATAAGGGATAAACAATGGATTTTCAAGGTTTATTGGGCAAATTAGGTTTAATTTCAGATGCAATAAATGGCAGTCAAATCAGGCAGAATGGTGGTTTTCAGGTTCCATAGGTGAAAAACACCTGGTGGTTATCATGTGCCACTTAAGTGGTAAGTGGTTTCAGACGGATCAAATGCGATCCAGTGAAAATTCGCCACGTCAAAGAGAGATAAAACCATAAAACTGTCCATTTCACGTGGAAATGAAAAGGTTTAACGCAGAAAAATTTATTTGTGATTTGGTTTATTAGCCGTTGGATAGTGAAGTTTGGTTGCGAACAACCAAGATCTATTTTGAAAGTTGCATCAAGATTTGAGTGGGGCCGGGGTTTTATATTCATGGGACAGTTTGTTTAACTTTATAAATAAATCATTTGTTAAAGTCAAACTTTGGGTTATGATATGCGGAGGGGTTACAATGTTATATGAATTAATTAAAACATTTATCCAATGTTCTAACTAATGAACGAGCACAGGTTTTATTATATTGTTTTAAATATTTGAAAATTATTTAATAACCATAGGGCGCGGGGATTATATTTTATTTACAAAAACATTTTCCAATTTTATAAAATTAATCTCCATTACATCAGAAATTGATTTTGAAGCAAAATTGTCAATGTGTGCAATGTAAACCCTAGCTTGATCACAAAAATTTGAAAATGATACCATGGGTCTGAGATGGCTCAAACCTAGAATGGTGGCCTCCCTTATGAATCTTCTTTTCTCCCTCCATGGTGTTTTTCAATGAGATAAAACCATAGCTAGATGAAATGGGTAGGGGAGATGGAGATTAGGAAAATAAGGGATAATGGTAGGGTGTTTTTAGGGGCTGAAATGGGGTGGATGGAAGCTAGGGAAAAATACCTAAAAATTTGAGGAGGTAGAGTAATGATTTTGATTTACAGTGCAAGTTAAATTTCCGGAAATGGGCATAAGGAAGGTACCCAAAAGGTCAAAACACAAGGTTTCACTAGTTTTTTTGCCAAAATGTAGTGAAAAATATGGTTTTAATGAAATTGATGGAAAGGAGGGATATCAGTGATAGGAAATGTTAGGATATCATGTATGAAGGTTATAATAATATTTTAGATTGTTAGATTAGGGTTTATCAGCTGAAACAAACAAAATATGAAAAACACAAAAAACGTAGTGGAGGTAACCTAATGAAGGAAACCACTCATTTATTGATGAATTTTGACTTGAGAGAGGTATGGAGGGTGTCCACTTACTGTTTAGGAGTTGTATGAACATTTTTGTAGTGGTTTTGAACCTTGGGGAACTGATTTGGAGCTCAAATACCCAAAGCGTAGCACATGCTAGAAATGTAGCGCAACACCTTCCCAACACCTCCATAAGCATAGCACATGTAGTGTTGGCACAAATTTGCTTATATTTCTTCGACCCTTGGCAACTGTGGAGTATGATGGTGAGAAGAGAGGAGATCTTTAATTATTTCCACATCTTTTCTAACTCCCTATGAAAATGACTTGTATGGTGAAAATGAGATTTTGTTCACCTTCTTTTATGACATAAAAGACTCTTATGGTGGCGAAACAAATGAGACCTAGAATCTGACCTAAATGAAGGTGTGGTGAATGAACTCAGACCATAGATGATTTATGGATGACATGACCTATGAAATGATTATGACCATGAATGGAGTGAAGTGAGTAGCATATCAGACCTAGACATATTCACTGAACAAAATTTTATTTGAAAATTGACTTGAAAACATAAAAGTTTGACCTAGGACCACTACTAAGTAAACCTGAAAGAGTATGTTTGATCACTGAAAATTTAGACACTAACACTGAGATTAGGCTCAACTTATTATTTATAGTGGTTGGGCTCATAATTATCCGACATAACTTCTGCTGAACCAACATTTACTTTTTATGAAAATATTATTATTTATTTGAAGCCGACCTGTAGGAGGATGCTTGTGCTTGTCTTGGAGAGTTTTTTGACCCTTCTATTGACTCATATACAAATGCATCATGCCCAAGAAGGGTCCTTCATATATGAAATTGACTCTCTTTGACTTTGTGACCAATCCTAGAGGCTCACAATGGGAGCCATTACAAAAAATAAAATTTCTTGCTCATGAAGCCCATGAGACAAGAATTACAATAATAATTTATTTTTCTTCTTTTCACCAATTACATAAAATCAAAATTACACATGTCACTATGAAGACCAAACCTAGTTACATTTTTCAACATCCACCTAGTCCCTCAAGTCAACCCGCATGCCATCGTTCCAACGTTGGTCTATGCCAACACCTGAACTGCATGGTCATGCGTTTTAACCTTTGCTCCAAACTTAGACTTGGGATCTTCAAAGAAAATTTCCTAAAATGTATATTCAACCAATACTTATGTCTTGGAGGTAAATTTTAGAAGTGTAAATTGCAAATTTCAAATTAAATGTAAGTGATGAAAATAAATTGCAAGTAAATATAGTGCTTCAAATAAGAGATGGTTCAAGATAACTCAATAAATATACCAATTCACATCAAGTTATATATTATACTTGCATGAAAATGAAATGAGATCAACTTAGCATGAGTGAATTAAATTAGCATGCAAAGTGACTTTGCATGTAATGGAAATAAACTTCAAATGTGGGATATGATGAGAAATTTAACTATACTATGAAATGGGTGATGAGATAGCTATGATATCAACAATAGAGTGAGTTATACCAGCTGCAAACGAAATAAGTCAACCACAATTATATCCGCAAATAAGACACAAATTGCAATGAAACTTGGATATTCTGCTTAAATTAGCAAGAATGCGAGTTAGAGAGTGAGTTAGGGCACATAAATTTGAGAAAATGAATACGGAAACTAATTGTGAAAGAGGTTATAAACTTAGAAATGCAAAATAAGAGGCCCAATTACCCAAGATCATTCCTACCAAATGAAGAGACCGAGACGCCAAGGGGAAATCCTCAAGCTCCCTCAAAGGAAAAATGTTCCTTTATTATTAAAATGAACAAACCTATTATAGAGAATTGAGGGGATTGAGACTCAAGGAGTGTTTACAACAATTTTCAAAGAGCAGACATACTCCTTTTCAAGATCAAAAAACTAGAAATGGAAATGATACAGTGAGAAGCCTCTCAAAGGCTACTCACTTTTTTCTCTCGAGTGATGAAAATGAAGATGTAAGTTTTGAAGATCAAATGAGTTATAAAAATGAAAAAAAAAAAAACATATACAATGATGTTATAAGACTGCAAATAAAGGGCTCCTCAAAAAGGAAAATTTCATTCCTCCAAGTGATTAATCCTCGCAATACAAATCCTTCAATATTCTACGAGGGATCCTTGCACAAAGAGGAAGGAAGAAAGGTATGGATTGATCACAAGTTAGGTAGGTAGAGAAAGTCTCAAATAGTTGATCCTTAGCGCCTTGATCTCCCCCCTACAAATATTTTTCAATAGTGCCTTGTTGAGGTGAAAACTTGACCCCCTATTTTTGACTTTTTTATTTCAAATAATGGGGACCCTTTACATAAATTTAGGCCAAATCACCTTTTAATATTTTCTTTTGGTTAAGTGTCCTACAATTTTTCCATATTTTCATTTTTTTTGGATTCCGCTTCTGATTTCTTCATTATGTTCGATTTTCTGCTATATTTCCAATGGTTCTTGTTTCATCCAATTTGGATGCATGGTTTGCAAATGACACTCCTCCGAAGTTTGATAATTTTTACCGCCTCAACTAAAAAATGTGCAACATGTATATTATTTTTATTTTTGCAAATTAATTGTAAATATTTATTTTTAATTTTTTTTTGCTAATTAATTCATTTTTTCTAATAGTCCTACAAAATCGCCATAGTGAAATTATAGAACATTTTTTTTTTTTTTTTTTGGATTTCAGAAGTCTATTTCAAATCCCAATTGAAAACTACAAGATCCAAAATCTCAAAATTACCAAGTAAATGTAATTTTCTTTAACCTCAGGAATTTTATTACGAAGTGGTTATGGTTCTTTTATTATCAAGTGGATGTAATTTATAAATAAGAGGGAGCGTCCCACTCCATATGGTCCCCCTCTTCGCCTTTACACAATATCTTTCTCCCTCTCACCTATCCCTCATTCCATTAGAACCTCCAAACATTTATCTCTCGTAACTTTTTAAACAAAACCTCCGATCCCTTATGCCTCCCATCCTCTGATGTTCCCTCGACATGTTACATGAATTTTTTACTTTATTGTAACACATATTTAAAAAAAAACCTCCGATGAAGTCTTTCTCCAATGTCAGTTGGTCAAATGAGGTTAACATAAAAATAATATATGGCTTATATCAGTTTCGTTTGGGTTTTGGCATATTTCATTGGAACCTCAAATTTTATTTTATTTTATTGTAACTTCAAAACAAACCTCCTTCGATATTTATCCCCAATATCCTATCCCCCCGATGCCTGATGCCTAAGCTTCATTCAACTCCAATAGTCACAATGTCCAATTGGTAAGAGGTTAGTTGTATAACATTGGATGGATATGAAGTTTTTTTGATATGAATATTTTAATATAAGGTCTCCTCTTCAAAATGTAAAGGCCTCCACTTCAATAATGCCTCCTCTTATTAGTCCCTGCCGCTTGTGGCATGGCAGGGACTATTGCAATCGAAAATGATATTTCTATTAGTCTGTTCACGCCAACCGAAGTGTATTAGTCCCTGTAACCCAATGTTTTATCATGTGCACCGTTTGGTCAGTGTATGAGGTTGCTCTTGCCGATATTTCAGCGTATAAGAAACTTTGAGGTCTTATTTGGCCTCTTGCCGAGGCAGAGAGGGAAAAAAGCTTATACTATATTTCATCTTCTATTTTAGAAATCGAACTAATCAAACTAATGTGATGCCCGAGCTACCACACTCAACCCACAATCTTTAATCTTGTGTACTCAAAAATGTATTCTAGTTTTTTTTTCCAAATAATTTTAAATCTGGGCGAACTCTATAGTCATTGTAGAAGCTTTTAAATCTCTGTTTAAATTTAAACCCAGAATTCGATATCCCTTGCCTCAAGCTCTATTTTTTAAACAATGGTTATAAGACCATTGGAATACTCCATTTCATGAAAATTTGAGTTACAATTAAATTCCCAGCCAAGTGTTGGGCTCTAAGTCTTCGGTCCCCACCTCACATCAGTTCATAATATATAATTATATATTACATCCTCACCTTAAAGGAAATCTGAAGGCGTATATTCACCACAGCCTAATCATTTCAATTAATATTGAATGTCAAGAATCATTATATAAACCCCTTTGACTTCGGGTTTAAACCCAAGCACTAATATATATAATGGTTAGCCCACAATAGTTATAACATTCAACGCTTTCAAAATCTCACGAATAATTTATATCAACTCCGAGATTGAAACCCAAAATTAACATGTATTAAAGCTATTGGACTTTATATTAAGACCCAGCAAACGTTAAGATTCGTTTGGGTCCCACAACAACCATAACTCTCCTTTGCGTTAACAACCCCGCAGCTTGGTGACGCGACCACCGTTCGATCCTTTGATCGACGCATCCAATGGAAATTGCGTTTTTTTTTTTCCGCAGAACTTTAAACCTAAAAAAAATGCGAAATTCGTGGTTTTTGAATACCACCACTACCTTACGTGTCACACAGAGACCCTTATCACATTTTTTTGTTAACAAACAACTTGCCATTTTTAAATTATGCAAGACCGCCGGTTTTGTGGTTTGAAACCACCGTTACTGTTCAATGCCAATTGACTTGTGGTTCCATTTTATACATGGTTCCATCGTTGTTGTTAATGCTTCCACTTCGCCTTTGCTGTTCTGGACGGATCCTTCCATTCACGGCTTCGCTGCTATTCTCGTTCACCTTCTCGACGCTGTTCCTTCGTGCTACCTCTTCAACCGTTTTTCTCTGCATTAGGCTTCGATCTCAATCGATATCAGGTTAACCAACAACGGTTCAATACAAGATCAACATGATCAAGAGTCTGATGCATACATCGCTGTATTTCCCATTCACAAGAACAAAATGCAATTTGTTTATGGAGTTCTTCACACACAATACGCAGGCAATTATCACCAAAACGTAATTCAAATGCTTCTCTGCTGTACATAAATCAATAAAAGATGAATCGATTCTATCGATTCCCACAAAGGAACCAGTCCAATTATTATATACTTGTAAGCTGAGTTTAAATTATTCTAAATAAACAGAGACTATGCTTCAATAAATAGAATAAACTCTTCAGCCCCTCTTGACTTTTCAATACAGGAATCAATTAAATCAATTTCTCAACATCATATGCAAATCAAACAATCATGAAGGTGGAACCCTCCTTTTAATACTCCTATGAATCAATTCATTTTGAAATTCCTCTAACCAATTTATGCTTCGATGCATACAATTCACACCTTCCTGTGATTAATTCACAGAGTTCACACAATTCGCACCTTCCTGTGATTAATTCACAGAGTTCACACAATTCGCACCAGTACACAATAACTCAGAAATGGGGTATAAACTCAGAAATTAAACCTCCGTACTAAACAAATATTTACATGGAAAAGTTTCCCTTCAGGCTTGATTTTCAATTCGATGGCCTTCTATCCTCCTGATCTGCCTCTCGAATCTTCTCTATCTCCTATCTCTGAACAACTATTCTATCTGCCCGTAGGCTTACATTTATACAAATTAATAATGAATCAGTTCAACTTCCTTAACAGCTCAACAAAGACTCTTGGAATTCTCAACTTCCTAAATTTAGACTCAATCTCTAGAATAATTGAAACTGATCCTAATTCGACTGTCTCTTCACATTCCTAACTAATCACCCTCTTCTCATGTTCTCTAATGGTTAGAGAACATTTACACTTCCTCACTATTTTATTTAAAATACTAATAATTACATGAGAATTTAGAAACATAAGACCCCCCTTATGTCTTATAAAAATACAAAGTATTTCTTGAGCCTAATGCCCTTGCATCATAATGCTAACATTAGTTTGATAGCAACAAATGTTATAGTGTCTATACATTCCATCATGCCACCCTTATAAGAATAGTCATATCTACGGGTAAGCTTTGTTGACACATGTTTTTCCACCGCCTGCGTTTTGTGACATTTGGGCTCATATCGAATTGTTGATGTCGCTTACTGCTCAAATAACAAATAAGTCTTCAATACCTGCAGACCATGGCTTTCGTCAGGATAAGAAATAAGGAAATAAGTCTTCAATACCTGCAAACCATCGCTTTGCAGAGCACCGCTTTCGTCTAGAGAATCACCTAGCACACCCAAAAGCATAAGGCTCAGGTGCGATACTAATATCTGCATCTAAAGGAAATAATTTTTTGAACTGTCTCTGCAATTTGCGAATGTATACCAAGTTTGAAAGCCAAGATTTACTATGAAAATCCAAGGTTTTCTCACGGTTCTACCTATTTACAAACTCGTTTTCATAATATTTTGGAATGATTCTTACACAACATCGTTACCTTTACCAGGTCAGTCTTCTCATCTCTATTTTGTTTCTATGGTTCTCTGCCACTGTCGCCGAGAACAAATTACAGTACTACACAAGACATTAATATGAATCTTCTTTTATTTACATTCTTGTACATGATGTGATAACATTTAAAGATTATTCCTTTATAATTAAGTTATGTATATTTGTGCTTCTGTCCTATATGGTTCTTATTACAGAGTTAATCATTTTAGTACTGGTAATTTATATAGTTCCTTGCTTCTCCCCAGCCATCATAGGAGAATGAAGGCGAGCCCTCACTCCAGCCCGTGGCCTCTGCAACCGATTCTACCTCGCTCCCTACCACGCCTTCCTTTATTTCTGCTTCTACTACCGCAGTGGCCCATAATATATCATCTGCATGACCTGTACAGAATTATGTTACTAGCCCGCCAGTGAAAAAAGCATCATTATTTGTGCTATTCTTATATTTTTTGATTTATTCAGAGACCTCTGCATTTTACAATGTGGATATCCTTATTCATTCACACCAGCGATTTCAATAATGTGTTTCTGCATAGTCGAATCGAATAAGAGGCAAATCCTTGGATCCCGAAGTCCAAAGTTGGTTCTTCTCTCTGGACTTTCAGGCTTCTTTTCGCTGTTGGCAGCCAAACATAAATGAGAGTAGGGGGTCTCACATAATTAGACCACATTTCTGATTAATAACTATATTTTTCTTTCATATATTTGTGTTTCTTTTAATGGAAAAAGCTGTGTCGTTATAAAACCATTTTCTGTGAGATATAAATATACCCAATGTGCTAGACATTTGTGTTAGTTGATCAATAATGTTACCTTGATAACAAGATTAATATTTTTAACGAAATTGTAATCATAATTGGACTGGATTGTTCTGAGCAGATTAAGATTGAATTTATGCAGTTGATCATAGTTAGTTAAATAGACTCAAACCTTTAGTGAAGTACCAGCTATGAAATTGCGCAAAATAAGCATCTTGGCATTTAAAGATAGCAATATCTTTTCTAATATCCACAATGATATCAGAGTATTCAAATATTCCTCAGAAAAAGGGAAAAAGAATCAAAACATTCAATAAAATAAGCAAAACTGTAACACATTGTCGACATTGAAGTCAAACATATGATCCGTAATCCACAATCGGATGTATGAAAAATGCAACGCTTTGATTCAATATTACCTGCTTAGGGTTTAAGAAATTGAAGTACTTACTTGGCTTTAGGAGGCAGCATTGCGGTCATGGAAACCTGGTGTGATCCGGCCAAATCTACACGTAGTTCCGTGTCGAGCTTGACGCCATGGAAGAACGACGAAGGCGCAGGGCAACCAGCAGCAAACGAGGTGCCATATTTGCTAATTCCAATGCATTCTACAACACAAGCAGTGGACGCCATCTCTTCTGCAAAGATACACTAAGACAAAGTATTTCCCCTTAAAACTTCGAAAGGGCTACAAGTTCGTGGGCTTTGAGCTCCACTTGGCTGTTTGCATGCTAAATAGAGAACAAATATTAGTCTCGTGTTTTCGAGACTTGCAATTTATTAATGTTACCTTCCTGAAAGTTGAAAAGCCATGGTAATCCTGATACAGGGCGAATTCGCTGAATACTGAAGTGTCGGCCTCTGAATTGAAACTCATGGATGCCTCTGGATGCTCCTTTAGCCAAAGTTCCAACATATCAATTGAGAGCTACAACCATGGAAAATACAAGCATTAACTTCATGGGGAGAAAGAAAGAGCTGGGCGTGGGATTGGCAAAAAAACATAGATAGGCTACATGCAAAACTGAAACGTGGCGTTTGAACATTAGCATGTGCCATTTTGTATATAGATTAGAGTCAAGTGAGCATTTTAAATTTTTGGGATGCAATTTTTTTTTTTTTTTTTTGGATGGTAGTATTTTTTAGTTTAATTCTAATTATAAAATCATACTCGTTAATCTGAAAAAATATAACACTGCTCAAGACAACCATTATGTCAATCCTGTCCAAAAAAATAGCCCAAACCTCGATAAAGTAGAAATTATTTATATACAATATTACTATAATGCTCGAGTGTCGATATACACAAACATTAGGTAATGGAAGATGATGTGCATCACATAACCAACAAACATTTATAATAATTCAAACACGAGTCAAATATTTCAGGGGTATATCTTTATTACTGGTTTATATTATGGAAGGTCTCTCATTAGAACTGTTAGTGGGATATTATGGATAAAATTTCAGACTGTAGTCTTCTTCCTTCCTTCTGGTGGTGGTCTGGTTTGGAGCATGTTATCAATCAATAGATCACAATGGGAATCCTGCTCCCTGCTTGGCAAGGACTTGTTGCATAGCAACCATTCTTGTTAATATTTCAAGACTCTTATGAGCTCCCAAGGCCAATTAGGTCCATGGTCATGGGACCAAAAGCAACT
This sequence comes from Pinus albicaulis, assembly GCA_034641835.2. Lineage (NCBI taxonomy): Eukaryota > Viridiplantae > Streptophyta > Pinopsida > Pinales > Pinaceae > Pinus > Pinus albicaulis. The sequence continues at coordinate 549,211,423 of CM076569.1, forward strand.
TAAAATTGACATGTCTCATGTTGTTTTAAATATTAATTAATTAATTTAATTTAAATTTAAATTATTTAAATTAATTTAATTTGAAATATAATATAATTGTAATTCTATAATTGTAATTAGTTTGTAAATTAATTTAATTTTTATTAAATTTGTAATTAAATAATTAATTAATAATTGTACAGTCAAATAGGATTAGAATTTTTAATTAAATTTTGCTAATTTTGGCTCAGGCATAAAATCTTCCAGAATTCTCACAATTTTGACACTTCAACTTTGGAGGCTTATAAGTTGAGTTTTACTTGGCATAATGAGGCCCAAAATGACTCGTTTGATAGATAAACGCATGGAGAGTATTTCTAAAGTGGTTGCATGACCAAATTCGGTCATTAAATGAGTCTAAAATTTATAAAAAAAATTAAGCTCCGAATTTGTAACCAAAACTAATTTTATGAGTTTAGTTTTTTGCATTTTCATTTGCCCAAAGCTTCTGGAGATTGCAAATCCATTCGATTTTGTCCTCTTTGACCAACAAGATCTTTACAGGGATCAATGGGAAGCTCTTATTTATTTTTATTTATTTATTTATTTTATAAATTTGATTGGAGATGTTTGTTTTCCTAGATTTGGTATTTCTGATTTTAATTTGAATTTGAATTTAATATTGATTGGTTTTTGGAAGGAGAGGAGTTGAGGGGATGAAGCAAACAAGATATGGAGCAATGGAAAGAGACCAACCAGGATAATAATGGAGAATTCAGATCTATAATTAAATATCTGTCAAATCATTCCTAACAACTCTCATATTTTGGATTTTTGATAAATATTTAAAGAACAATTTAGAAAATGAGGAGGTGGTTCCTCTTCTCTGCAACTAGAGGCTCTGATAACACTGTTGTAATAGGAGATTATAGCTTGGGGTAGGAGGAAAACTTTCTTGTTGTGCATTTTCACTATTGTAATGTATTGTGAGGTGAATTGTGGAGAGAAAGAGAATTTTTGGTTCTAAAAGAGAAGCTGTTTGGCACTACTGTTAGAAATTTCTCCAAGGAACTGAAGCTGCTCAAGGACTGCAAGACCTATAATGATATTTTGGTATGATTTAATAAATTTTCATTTCATATGCACTATTGTTTGAGATGTGAGTTAATTTTCCATTTCCAAAACTTCCTTAATTGGTTTTAATTTATGTTCTAAATAGTGTGTGGCTTTTGATATTAAGAAGAACTCTCTTATCATTAGTTTTATGCTATTTAAGTTCCATAGGAGCTATATTTGAGGAGGAGAATAGAGTTATAATTACTATGAATTCATTGAGATTAGAATGTGTTGGGTAGTAACTATTTATTGTTCAATTACATTCCTATTTTGTTTTTTCTTTCATGAATTAAATGAATTATTTATTTAATTGATGAAAATTATATAATGGATTCAATCATATAAACAATCTTCTTCTCCTATTTAGTTAGTTCATCTGCTCTTTAATTGAGAGAGGGCTATCCTTTTCCCAATTCGAGATAGGATTATTTTACTTTCATATTAGAGTAAATTAGCATTTAGAATAAATTTTGTATTTCTAGAAGTCCCCTTATATAGGGGCACAACTTAGTAGTGGTTTGGCTGAACCCTAGATCCACTTAAGGATCAATTCTTTGTCTGAGCTCAGCAAGAGGGATGATATGATGTCTCTTCTCTATTGATAAGTAAAATACATACTTTAAGCCAACAAAGATAGAGAGAAGGTAACTGGACCTAATTTAACTAGTTGGAACCACCATTCCAAATAGAAAAGGAGTTGCTTTAAATTCCCGAATGGGTGGTCTCCCTTATAATGTTGAATGGTCATTTTGGTCCATCAACATTTTTGGCGTTAGAAGGAGGGCTTGCCGACTTGTTGTCTTTTGGAGTTTTTGTATTTTAAAGTTTTTATTTAATCACAATGGCTCCTCTCACACTTCCAATTTGGAGTCTTGTCTCTGGACGTGCATCTACCAATACTCCACCAAAAATAGTAATACACTTGTCAAAGGTAAAATTTAATGGTAAGAGTAATGCTTCTGCATTTGATCATGCTTTACAATTGATTCCAAATTTTGCAAATTCTACTTTTCACTATATTGGTGAATGTATTTTATGCAATATTTTTACTCTTACATTCTCAGGAAAACCCAGAGTCTGGTGTCAATCTCTTCAAGTTGCCTCTATTCATATTTGGGGTCAGTTTATCACAAATTTCCTTTATGAATTCGAATATTATAATTATGAACAAGTATGTGATGAATTTTAAAATTTACGAAGGTTTGAAAATTAATCTTTCTTAGATTTTACTGCTATATTTCAATTAGATTGTTTAAGATTCGAAGTTGAAGATAAACCTTCAGAACTTGAATTGACGGATTGGTTTGAATATTTTTTCTCTCTTCCTTGCATTCCCAATCCATATGAAACCATTACAAGCTTTGATGAATCTTCTTCAACCTTTATTAACATAATTGAGAATTCCAATATGGAGGTGAATACTAATCATGATCAATTTGTCTCTACCATGTATGATGAATTCCTTCATTTAGTTCACACCTCTTATAGCATTAATAATGATCAAGATTATCTCTCTCATGTTATTGAAACACAATCACAAAGCTTGGAAAATTTTCTAATCAACCACAAGAAGATACCATAAACAATATCTAAGAAACAACTTCCTCAAAATCAGAAAGTCACCCTAAAATTAATTCAGAAAACCAATCAATAAATCAACAAGCACAAGTAGAAATCGAAGATTACAATATTCAATTCGCTACAGAAATTTATGAATTTTATAATGATGATCAAATAAAATATGCAAGACAACCAAGCAAAATTCTTCAAGAAATCATAAATAGAAAAATGAATGGTCATGAATTTGAAATTTATAATGAAGAAAATGCACAAGATTCACAAATAGAGATATTTTCATAATCATAATTTTTTAACTCGCATTTCTCCCTTTATCCTGATATTTTTGCTAATGGTGATTTATCTCCTCTTTGCATTATTATTATTATTCCAGAAAACATATAGGTTGGTATTAATTAATTGCCAATTTGTTTTTATCAGGATGGAGAATCATTCATTGATCATTCTTTCAACATTGTTGAACATGTGCTCAATATCCCTTCTTGTCTTGATGTACCATTTTGGAATGAAGGGAATTTTAGAGAATGTTATGAAGTCATTTACAATGATTAATCTAACATTGATGATGTTGATTTATCTTCTTATACATTAAATCCTCATGATCAAATTCTAGTCATATGCAAGAATGAAGAAAACTTAAATTCTGAAATTGTTCCAATTAATTCTCATTCTCAAACAATACCTCATTTTCATGATCTCAACATTCATGAATCCATTCTGATTCATGACTCTTATGATGATCAAGTTCTCACTCCTATTCATAGTCTTGAATCTTTCCCTTTTCCACAAGTTGGTCATTTTAATTGTATTATTTTGGCTAGTTCTTGTGAGAAGGAAATTGTTTCAAACTAGTCCCAATTGTGTTGTAACATTAATTGAAATAGCAATGTAAATTATGAGTTGATTTAATTGTTTTTCCTCCATCTCTTTTGGTTGTTTTCAAATTTATTTTTTGTTTACATTTTTCACTTTTTAGATGTCATTTGCTGGCACATTGAGCAATTATGTGTTGAAAATTTGCAATCTGCATTGCTAGAATGTGAAGAGAAATCTAAAAATTTAGATTATGAACATCAAGAGCTATTGATTTTCCAATTCCATTTGATGGTTATATGTTATCAACTTAATCTTCCTTCTAGAGTGCATCTTCAACATGAATCAACGCTTGTGAGTGCATTGATCCAATATGACTAGCTATCTAACCCATTTGAAGATATTCTGATAGAAATACTAAACCTCCATCCACACTTCATTGATTCATTTCAATTTTTTTTGGAAGATGAATTTTCACAGAAGATTTCAAATGGTTTGTCTGATGTACATAATACTAATGGTTTTAAACATCTCTTTCATGTAATCTCTTCCATTCTCTATCCACTACTCATCCATATTTTTATGATCCTAGAGAATTAGTTAGAGGAAACTTTCCAAGAGAAAATGATCGTAAATTAATTTTTTTTTGTACATACATAAAGAATTTGTTAGAGGGAACTTTCCAAGAGAGAATGATCGTAAATAAATTGTTTCTTGTACATACTGCATTCAAATTTATTCCTGTTGGTTCAATTATAATTATATTTTTGTTACTGATGTTTGATCTGTACGTACATGCAGGAAATAAAATATTTGAATGGTTACACTGGAAGTATGACTATACTTAGTCATGTTTCCCTTCATGTAGTTAAGATTAAGAATAGATTAATTTAGCTTAAACCGTTTCACTATTTGTATTTATTTCATTACTGCAGATTTTTAATAAGCATATGATGAGACTATGATGCTTCTTTGCACATGCTTCAAAGTTTCCGAAAAGTATGATTGTTTAGATTTCGCTTATGCCGTGCCTGCTTATTTTTCTTGGTAAATCTTCATCACATTGCTGCTTTTGCAAAGAAAATCAAGAAGGTTGAAGTTCCAAAGAATATTTACAATCAAGTGTTCTTGAAAGATTCAATTTTCATCCACAAGCCCTTTTCTATATGCCACTTTTCCCACTCTTCTCCGACAATGTTATTATGAAGTAAATGCAACTCAATAGCTCATTAATTAGCATTTTAATTTAGATTGAATTAGGAGATGATTATGAAATTTGAGAAATAAATGGGAGAATGTCAAGATCTATAAGGCACTTTTACAATTTGAATCATCCATGTATGCATTGACATGTTCATCTTCATCTATTGTTAGTTTTATCTTTTTCATAGTCTATTTATTATTTATGTTCTGCTTCTTTTGTAGGTCTTCATTGGCTTGATCCAGAGACTTGAATTTTAGTAATTAGATTTAGAAATAAGCAAGCAACCAACCCTTTATAATTTGCAACGTGTTCAGGTAAATATTTGTTGTTTCATTAGAATCTGACTATTCTATAGTTTTGTTTCTATTCATATTTCCTTTCTTTGCAAAATTTAGCAATATGAGTCAATAATCATATTTTCTTGTTGTTGTTGCAACTGAAATCAAATTCTTGACACTTTCTTGTTCAAATTTGCTACAAGCAAAGGAAATTGCAAAAAAATCTTGTATCCAGTTGTACAAAGTGCTCTATTCAAATTTTCCCATTCCAAATCTTATATTTGCTAGGTTTATTTGAGCCTTTGCACTACACTCGTTCATCTTGCATCCATTTTAGTCCCATTCCTTTCTACCGAAATGACTCGGAGCCTTTAACTGGTTAATCTTGGAATTCCGATCTTATACTATTTATTCTTCTGATATTTCCATTTCCCTCTGAGCCTTTTAATGTCTCTTATTAGTGAAATATCAAATTATATAGTCTTGTTGACCTCTCGTTAATTATTCCATTACAATATAGTCCAACTTATCATAATATTTACATGGAGTCCTCTTTGCTTATCTCTGTATCTTTACGTTGACTTCCATGTTACTCTGATATTCGAGAGCTTGGATGCATTTTTAATTATAATTTAGCCCAAAATACAAGTATTCATTCCTCAGGATGACTTCGTGACTTTGGAGATATACATTCTTCATGATGTCCTCTTAGGCCTATTTTTACTCTTCTCGGTAATATTCCTAGCTAATGAGAAATTTCATCACCTGTGGTTTGCTTACATTTTGATCTTTATTCTGTTATTGGATGCCCATCTCTTTTTCCTTTCTCTTATATTTTCAAGGAATTCCTAAGCAGCCACTATGGTAATGCTACAACTAGTAAGGATATTTGGAACATGTAAAGGTAATGGATCTTGGTTAATTCACATTTAATTCTCTTATATTTAAGTTTTGATATATCAATATATATTTAGCATGTAAGATTTCAAGACCTCTCCATCTACACACATGCATTACACTGTTTGGGACTTGGTCTTGATTCTTGAAAATTTATTTAAACCATGGAGTGGATATGAAATCTGAAAATACAAAGAGAACAATTGTTGCTGCAATTCATAGAGGAATATCTTCATTCTCATTTATGATGAATTAAGTTTACTTCAGATTCCTTGAACACGAGACATCATTTTTCTAGTTTTACTGCTTGCTTTAATTTATACTGAATAAGTTATGATTTTGGGCCAATGAACTTTGCATAACTTCTTCATGCTTTAATTACTTCCAATCAAAAGAAGAAGTTATCTTTTGTTGGATAAAATCAACATCTTTCAGGTAAAATTTTAAATGAATTTCTCCTATGGTAAGTTTCATATGCCCAATCAACATCCTTTTCCTTTTATTTACATATGGTTTCAATTTAGTTTTTAATTTTGCTGATATATATCTCTTTTTTGTAGGACCTCAAGAGTTGTTTCACACCCCTGTTGGCTCAGATTTGGAACTTGTTCTCCTTGTTTGATTTCGAGTTTTTGGGAGAAGCAGTAATGATCCTCATCAAATCAGCGAAAGTGGGGATTCCTTGAACTTTTTTCTTGTTTCATAAGCATTTATTTTATCATAAAAATTTTAAGATGATTTTAATGCAGGATTTGCGTTGAAACAAGAAAATTTGCAGAAGGCAAAGACTTCTCATTTGGTTTAATTTCACTACATGACCGCTATTCAAGTCACTGTTTAGAGCCTAATTTCTTATAACTCTGCAAGATGACATATATCAAAATGTTAACATAATGTGAACACATACATGGTTTTCCTATTTACTCTTTTGTTAATACATTTTATAATTAGTCTTGTTGGGGTTTGCCTTTTAAATTTTGGCTTTTCTTTTAGCTTTTCCATTCTTCATTTGACATTTTTGAAGTTTACTTTCCTCTTTCACTTCCATTTAAATTTCCTTTTCCATTTTTCTATTGGTTTTGGTTTTATTTTGGTGACTCTACAAATATTTATGTGGAACACCTTTTTCTCACCCAACTTTGGTTGGTAGACATGGAAAATATTTACTCTGTCTATTTAATGAGTTTCATTTACCTTAAAGGTATATATTTATGTAATCCTAAATCCCTCTTTCTTTAATTTTTTTTCATGAGGAACACACATCCTTTTTAAGTGATGTAGTTCACCTTTTTCAAGGAAATAAATGATCTTCTGTTTAACTCAATGGATCCCTCCTATTGTGGTTTGTTTTATTTTTTTTATATGTTGTATAGATGGTGATATATATATTTTGAAAATATAAAAAATATATGTGTAAAAGGTTTTAAAAAAATATGCATTAAAGGATGTCAGAGTATTGTGTGGTAGATGAGTGGGACCACATCGAGCGCGTGAAATTAATGAGAGATTGGGTCACACCATAGGGGCCACCGGTTTAAAATCTTTTGCGCGATGGCGAAAAACCGACATGAAAAAGTAATCGGTGGTTATCAAACAGAGTGCATCCACTGGAATCTTTGACGCCTGCCAGTTTACTAGAATGAGCGACCCATAATAACTGCGGGGGCACTACTTAAGGTTAATCCCTTACTACGAAGTCCCCCCGCAGTGACGAAAACAAGCGAGCCCACTACGTCAGCAAGCAAGCCAACCATGTCACCCTCCATGTCATCCTTTCATATCATCTCACCTATCTTGTCACTCACTTCGCCATTCATTTCACTTTCGTATAATGTTTTTGTCGCCCAATCATATTCCTCTTATAAAAGGGGTTTTTTTTCCTCATTTTTGTTCACGTATGTTCCCGAGAAACTAAAGTTAATCAACCCCGGTATCAACATCCAAGTCATCAACAACTTTGACAGAGTTAATTATTCTGTATAACCGTACTTGAATTTGTCAAAAATGTCGAAGAAAAGTGTTTTGGCCTGATCTTCCACCCACATTCCTTTAATGGACACAGAAATTAACATTGTAGATACTGTTTTCTTATTTGAACACCCATTATTTTATCAACATGTCATCCTAAACCAGTATAAATTCCCAGTTTACTCTGCCTTGATAAAGTATGGAGTCTTGTCAGCTTTTTTCCCACAGACTTACTTTTTCCCAGAGTTCATACACTAGTTGGTCTCTATTATGTACCCAAAGTTCATACACTGGTTGGTCTCTACTATGTACTCTCAGAAGTGTTTTGTCAAGAACCAGTCAGGGGAAAACGTTTTTGAGATGTATGCTCAGTTAATTAGGCAATATATTTGTTATCCCTCTACGGAATCATATATAACTTTCATTGATGAATCCCTTTCTACATATTTTCAAGAGTTTCCCGACCCTAAGTTTGCCCGAGTTTTGTTTTATTTAATGCCTGAAAAGGAAAAGTTTCCATGAGATGAATTTCCTTTGAGTCTTTGTACTGAAGGCACGAGGCCAATTATCCAAATTTTGGCTAAAATTTTGGGTAAAGAAAATACTGTAATGATAGATAGGGAGATTCTGGGAATTTTTTAATTTAACGATGAAGCCTAGGGTGGTTTTATATATTCCCACTTACTTGGAGAATGCTGTAAACATTCAGTTCGTGAGCTTGTCACTTACTGGGAGTTTTAGGTTTCCATATTTCATTACTTATTTATTTCTTTACAGTCATGTGGACATATTTACACAATTGGGATTAAATATTGTTGATGTGAATAAAAATTAGTAGTCAGTGGTATTTTGGAAAGATTTAGTAAGAAAGGAGGTGGGAAATGAGGGTATGTGTGAGTTTACTTCTTATTTCCTTCCTATTGTGTATTTAATTTTGAATGGAGTACCTGCACCCAGGTTGTTGCATGAAGCTTAGTCATTTCTGAAATCAAGCAAAGATGTAAAGTATGGGGATTGGTTTGCCCATGAAGAACATAATAAGATCAGATTGTATGGAGCTAATGTAGAGCCTTTCAAGCTACTCGTTTTTGTTCCTATGAGGATGTTGTCTTTGGAGTTCACCAGACAAAGTCTTAATGTTGATCAGACTCATTTTGTGCCTGTGAAGAAGGGTCGTTTATTCAAATTACCCAGGATAGTGGGCCTACTAATTGTAAATAATAGATAGGCCATTGAAGAGGCTCACAAATTTTTGACTGATATGCATTTGTTGAAATTATTAGAGAAATGGGCTTATGACCCATATCATGTAATTTCCAATCATAGGGCAGAGAGTGGCTATTCTCCCTTTGTTCATGAATCTAAGCCAGAGGTTGAGAAGCTGGAAAATGGTGGACTAAATTCTACATCTATGCAGATGGAGGTGGAAACCCCACACCCTACTGAAAAGGGACTCAAAAGAGGAAGGGAGGAACTGATTGATTTGGAGAGTGATGTGGAAAAATAAGACAAAAAAGAAAAGATAGTGGAGGAGAGTAGTCCTCAGTTATGCCTGGATATTCTCTGTAGTTGAGTGAAATTTCTTGTACTCCCTCATCTCCTGTTCTTGGGAGCACAAGACATGTTCCTATTCTTAATATAAAGCATATATTTTCACAAATTAAGGAAATGAATAAAAGGATACGGGATAATATTGAATATCAGTCAGAGGCTCAAATGTCTCTTGAGCATACTAGATTTTTGATAACAATGGACCTGGAAAAATATCAGCTAATGATAGAATTTTCTCATCCTTTAGCTATGAATGTGACATCTTCTATTTCTTTAAAAATGTTAATGTAACAGTTGATGCAAAAAATATTCCTCTCCCATATAAGATCAACCTTCACATGCAAACTGGACAATTGATTTTTAATGATTTGAACAAGACCACTTCAACTGCTGCTAAATCTGAAAATATGTTGGGTAAGGTTGTTAAGAAATTGAAATTGGAGAAAGCAAACTCTAGAGCTTACTCTACAAAAAATTAAGAGTTGAAGAAGATCATTGTAAAAATTGGTGTTGATCTAGAAGATAAGTCAGTTGTTCAGAAATTGTTATAGAGTGCCGAATCTAAAATTTAGATCTTGAAGAAAAATCTTAGGCTTACTACTAGTGAGAATCCTATGGCTACTGAAGTAGCTCAAGTTGAGATAGAAAAAGAGCAGCTGCTGCAAGCTTTGGTGGCTAAAGGTGGGGAAATATCTAAGTTGAAAGAGGTAAATGATATGTTGCAGATAAAGTTAGATTATCATGTGAGTACTATTGTTATTGCATCAAATTTTGAAGACCCTCCTGCGAAATTAAATCAAATCATGATTGAGTTAAATTTAGTAGAGATTGATTTAAAAAACACTCAAAAGGAACTGGAAACAACATGAAACGTGATAAGAGTTGCAGAACAAGAGGTGAATATGACAAAGGACAATGCTGAGAAGTACATACATGACTACCAGATTTCCTGTCAAGAAATCAAGGAACTCAAAGAGAAAGGGAAGGGAAATATGTTCCTCATCCAAGCTAGGGAGATTATTTGGAATGAAATTATTGAATTTGTCAAGAATGTGTGGGATTTTCTGATTATAATTGGGGAAGAAAAGAACATTGTGACAGACTTGGAGGAAGCCATTGTGAAAAACAAACATAAGTCACAAAATACAACTTCATATGCTAAGAGATTGATTGATTTTATAAATTCTAAAACCACAAAAGAGTTGAGATAATTTGGAATTGATGATCTAGGTGGATATTGGTGGCCACCCACCTATTCAATTTGGACTCGCAACATCAATTCTTGTAGCTTTTCACTTCCAGCAACTTACTATTTTTAGCAGGTTTTTGAGTCCTGCATGCCCGGAGCCATTTTGGGGCATTAATGATCCATGTGGATATTGGTGGCCACCCACCTATTCCATTTGAACCTCGCCATCAGTTCTTTACTTTTTAAAGTTTCATCACAACTTACTATATTTAGCATTTTTTCGGGTCCTGAACTTCCGGAGCCGTTTTGAGGCCCTAAATGACGTTTTTTGGGAAAACCGAGAGCAAGAAGGGTCCATGGACTGATGTTGCTCTCACCAACAGTTGTAGTCCTCGGACAGATCTTTCTAACGAGCTATTGATCGCGTCAAACGAAGATCAGATGCTAAAGTTACGTCCCTGGGAAGTTGAAACACCAATTTACCCAAACGGGGCCCACAGGTTTGGTGCTTCATATCCTAAGGTTAGGTTTTTGGACGTTTCGAGTTTTACATTGTTTCTCAACGATAAATAGGCCTTCGAGCCTCATTGTAACACAGTTCAGGGGGCTGGTAGCTGTCACATATCTTCTCAGGGATACGCTTCCAGTACCCTAGCTCATCTATTTCCATTATGTCTGTAATAGGCCTTCGAGCCTCAATGTAACACAGTTCAGAGGCCTGCACCTACCACATCTCTTCTCAGAGATAAGCTACCAGCGCCCTAGCTAGTTTCCATTATGTTTGTAAGCCTATTTCAGTCATTCTTTTATGACTGAAATAGGCTTACAAACATAATGGAAACTAGCTAGGGCGCTGGTAGTATATCTCTGAGAAGAGATGTGGCAGGTGCAGGCATCTGAACTGTGTTACATTGAGGCTCAAAGGCCTATTACAGACATAATGGAAATAGATGAGCTAGGGTACTAGTAGCGTATCCCTGAGAAGATATGTGACGACTACCAACCCCTTGAACTGTGTTACAATGAGGCTCGAAGGTCTGTTTATTGTTGAGAAACAATGTAAAACCCGAAACGTCCAAAAACCTAACCCTAGGAGATGAAGCGCCAAAACTGTGGGCCCCGTTTGTGTAAATTAGTGTTTCAACTTGCCGGGGACATAACTTTGGCATCTGATCTCCGTTTGAAGCGCTCAATAGCTCGTTAGAAAGATTTGTTCGAGGAATAAAACTTTTGGTGTGAGAAACATCAATTAATGGCCCAATGTTGCTCCCGATTTTCCAAAAAAACATCGTTTAGGGCCTTAAAACGACTCTGGAAGTTCGGGACCAGAAAAACTGCTAAATATAGTAAGTTGTGCTGAAACTTAAAAACATAAAGAACTGATGGTGGGGGTTCAAATGGAATAGGTGGGTGGCCACCGATATCCACTTGGATCATTAATGCCCCAAAATGGCTCTAGGCGTGCAAGACTCGAAAACCTGCTAGAAATAGTAAGCTGTTGGAAGAGAAAAGCTGTAAGAATTGATGTTGCGGGTCCAAATGGAATAGGTGGGTGGCCACCGATATCCACCTGGATCAATTGAAGACAAGAATCGGTGTGTGCTAGAGCTGAAAAAGATGATCATGAAGAATTAATATAGGAAAGCTGCACAAAAACAACTAAATAAAGTAAAAAAAGTAGTGGTGAGATTTAATATTTTATTTGATAAAAGGACCAGAGCTGGTCTACCATCCTGTTGGGATGAACAGGGAAATATTCTTCCTTGGGAAACATATGAAACACTCCTTATGGAAGAAAAGAGTAAGATTAGAGATTCCCATGAGAAGACTGCTATCTTAAAAGGAGTCACCATTGTGAATTACCTACAGAAAGACTTCCAACTGTTATGGATGATGAAAAATTTGTTTTTAGAAGTACCAAAATATTCTAGGATCACTAATTTCAGAATGTCACATGTCTAGTTCTCTAATTGTCCTAGCTTGAATGTAGAACTGTGGAGAAAGTGTAAAGAGTGGATGTCCCCATAAGCAAATGGTGCAGATGCAGGAACCTCTTCTATCCCGGGATCTCACGCCACTGCCACTAAATGATTAGATTTTATTTCATATTTACTTTTACTTTATTTGTTGAAGAAACTTTATTTTTATATTTTCTATGTAATGACCGAGAGGAAACAATTTGAGAAGTTGACAGTTTCATAATTGTCCATTTTGTAATATTGTATTTAAGATTTTTTCAAAGGAGAAGTGAGGTTCCAGACTTTGGGCCTCATAAGCTTTTAGCAAGTTTGTACTTGGTCTTTGTTATTTTTAATAAATCTTTTTAGAGGATTTTCCAACAATTGATGAATGTGTTAAGTTTTTCCTGTTTCATCTTATGTATGCCTCTTCTCTTGGAATAAAGTAATGCAACTGCTGGTGTCTAATTTACATCTGTGAGTTAGAGTAAATTTCCTTAAAAATGTGTTCCTTTATTCTAAATTCATTTCTTGCAACCGTTTTCTACTAAAACCAGAGATGATAGTTTCTATGATTACAACATATTGTTAATTTTTTTCCATCATCATTTCATATTCTCTTGTTTATTCACATTTATCATTTAAAGCCACTTTGAGGAGTTTTACTTCTTGTAAAGATTAAAGTGTTTAAGGATATAAATTCCGGGGTTACAATATGAAGGGACAATAAACCATTTTAATTATAAGTGACAGTAAATTTCTTGGGCATTGATCTCCTTATAGCCAGAGATTGTATCCTAAGGACAACACCTCCCATCGCTCCACTTTATAAAAACCTATGATTGATAGTCGCGGTGTTAGGTCCCTATATTAATATTTTAGTCCCTTATTGTTATTACTGTAGCCCCCTTATTGTTTGTTGTACCCGTGTAACCCTAATATTGTTATTATTGTGCCCGCACATTATTATTGTTAGGTCGGCTAGGATTATATTGTGGCCCTATATAATCCTATATATAGAAGGAGGTTTTGGTCATCTGTATCATCCAAGAATTGTTCATTTATGTAATGTATTGGAGGTTTCCCCCTCGAAGTTGCTGATTTCTAAGGTGTTGATCTCTCTTTTCTTCTATTTTGGAGTTGGTTTCATAACATTTGGTATTCGAATTTTGGATTCTAGGATTTCGCTGCTCCAAACAGTCGTCGTGGAATTTTCGCTATAATTTTTTTTCTACGAAGGTTCAGAAGATGAAATTTTTACAGAGCAAAGCCAAAATCCTGAGGAACGTTGTGGAAAAATGTCAGATCTTGGTTCACAATATTTTCAGAGATATGATCTCTACAAGTTAGGGATTTTTGTAGGCTCCCGAATTTAACCTAAACAGGTCATCATGGAATTTTTGCTATAATTTTTTTTCTATGGGGGTTTAGAAGCTGAAATTTTCACAGACTGAAGCCGCACTCCTAAGGAACATCTAGGAAAAATTTCAGATCTTGATTCAGAATATTTTCAGAGATAGGGTTTGTGGAAGTTAGGAATTTTTCAGGCTCCTGAATTTCATCTCAAAGAGGTGACCGTAGGAAAATCGTCATAACTCTTTCTCTGAGCATTGGATTGGAATTCTGTAAAAAGTGGCCACAAGTACACAAATTTTAGTTTCCTCTGCATCAATTTCAGATCCAAAGGAGGAAATAGTGACACGTGGCACGCTATACAAGGTCACTCTACTGAACTAGTCCATAATTAGGTCATTGTGGGAGATTTGATATAACTTTGCCTTGAAGAACCCAAATTAGGTTAGACCTCTGGAATTTGAAAGAAAATTCAGAGGGCTACTACAGGGCCCAATTTTAGATATTGAAGATCCAAAATCACAGAGATAATTCAGTTTCAATATCAAGCTCCTCAAAAGCAAGAAAAAGGTGTGTATTTTTCGAATTACATAAGTCTCGTTTGAAAAAATTAGTTTGAATTTATTCCAAGGGCATATTGAAGAATAGATATCAGTATTGGCTTCTAAAATTCCCTCTAAAAAGAATTCAACACCCATTAAGCTTTCAGAAGGCTCTACTATGACTCATGAAGACAAAGAAATGCAACATGAGATATCAAAATTACAAGAGCAAGTGCACCTATCGCAAAGAACAACAAAAAATGAAATGGAAGTTTTGAAGAAAGGCATGGAAACTAAGATGGATGGTTTGAAGAAAGGCGTGAAAGCTAAGATGAATGGTCTGGAAGTTAAGATGGATGGCATGGAAGTTGGCATGGAAGCTAAGATGGATGACATGGACGCTAAGATCGATGAAAAAATGAAAGACAACATGGAAAACATGAAGAATGATCTAAAAGTAGACATTGAAGGTTTGGAAATGTTGATACAAGAAATGTTTCCTAATGGTAAAAATATAGTAGAATAAACTCATGATGAAAAAAAAATCAATGTTAATCGTGATTTCATAAACTCTAATGTTGGATGGAAGAACCACCATATTCCAAAGATGGATATGAGGAAGTTTGATGCCAAGGATCCT
The DNA here is from genome assembly GCA_034641835.2 of Pinus albicaulis. Classification (NCBI taxonomy): domain Eukaryota; kingdom Viridiplantae; phylum Streptophyta; class Pinopsida; order Pinales; family Pinaceae; genus Pinus; species Pinus albicaulis. Next base: position 549,226,489 of record CM076569.1, read on the forward strand.
GTAACAAGGATACTACGGATGGAGCAATATTTTGATCTCAATAATGTGAAAAACACACAGAAGGTACGCATTGCAACTTTACATTTAGAACATAATACATTTTTATGGTATCGATGGCTTTTCTCTTGTAAAAAAATTGTCACTTGGTCAATTTTTACGGAGGAAATGATAGCACATTATGAGGATACAAAAAGAAACACCTTCTTTAGCAAATTGATAAATCTCAAAAAAAAGGGTTCAGTGGTGGAGCACATTGAGGACTTCCAAAAATTGAATATAAGGGTAACAAATATTCTAGAGTAACACAGGATTGATGTCTTCATAGGGACTTTAAAGGATAACATCCAACATGAAGTTCACGTTTCGGAACCTGATTCATTGGAAAAGGCATTCAGGTTGGCAAGAAAAATTGAATGTAAAATTATGGCGACAAGGAGGCCTACCACTCACATATATAAAGATGGAAGTGTTGCTACTCCTAGACTTCCACAACCTACGAGGTTGATGCCAAAAAAATTGGAAGAAAAAAGAGTAAAAGGGCTTTGCTACAGTTGTGATAGCAAATACACTAAAGGTCATAAGTGTGTTGAGAAAAAACTATTTTACATATATTGTGAAGAGGAAGAAGAAAATGAACAAGAATATTCAAAAGAAGAGTATATACACCAGGAACCAACCCTAGAAGAGGAAGAAATGAGTCCGACCATATCGTGTAATGCATTGGAAGGAATTACCACTCCTCATCTCTCAATATAGAAGGAAATATCAAGAAGAAAAAGGTAATAATGTTGATTGATTCGGGTAGTACCCATAATTTTGTTCAGTGTAAGGTAGCCAAGGAATTGAATTGTTTCCTATACCCAACACCAGAATGTCAAGTGATGGTTGCAAATGGAGGAACTATAAATTGCTCTGGAAAATGCTATAATATCAAGCTAACCATGGGGGAATATGTATTGAATAGTCCAATGCTTTCCATTCCAATGGGAGGTGCTGATGTTGTACTAGGAGTACAATGGTTACAATCTTTGGGGATAGTAGCTTTTAATTTTTAAGAGCTTTTCTTGAATTTTTTTTAGAAGGAAAGGAAGTTGAATTACAGGGTATTGCAGGGAAGCCGGGAAAGATAATAAGCTCTAATTTCATGACAAAGCTTCTGAAGAAAGAAAAACGAGGCATAATTGCACAATTATGCTCACTAGAAGTTCCATCATCAAAATCATCTATTTCTGTAGATATCCAAAAAGTCTTGGACAATCATTCCAAGGTGTTTGAAACTCCCAAAGGACTCCCACATATTCGTGATCATAATCATGCTATTCATTTGATTCCAGGAAGTGTTCCTACAAACATCAGGCATTCTAGATATCCTTATGTCCATAAGAGCGAAATTGAATGTATGATTGCAGAAATGTAGAGGCTGGTATAATTCAACCTAGTCAAAGTTCTTTCTCTGCTCTAGAAGTATTGGTGCACAAGAAGGATGGATCATGGTGCATGTATTCGGATTATAGGGAGCTCAATAAGCTCACCATTAAAGATAAATTTCCCATTCCTGTGATTGATGAATTATTGGATGAATTACATGGAGCAATTTATTTTACCAAGTTGGATCTTCGTTCAGGATATCATCAAATTAGAATGAAGACTGAAGATATTCTAAAAACAACATTTCGAACTCATGAGGGTCATTATGACTTTTTGGTCATGCCTTTTGGCCTTACCAATGCACCTTCTACATTTCAAGGGTTGATGAATTCCATTTTCAAACCCTTCCTTAGAAAATTTGTGCTAGTATTTTTTGATGATATACTAATCTACAGCAGGTCTTGGAAGGATCATGTTCAACATGTTGAAAGGGTGCTCAAAATATTGCAGGAGAAACAATTATATGCAAAAACATCCAAATGTTTCTTTGGAGTACAAGAGGTGGAATATCTGGGTCATATTGTATCTCACGAGGGTGTTAAAGTAGACCCTAACAAAATTAAAGCCATTAAGGAATGGAAAGTCCCACAACCATAAAGAAGTTGTGAGGATTTCTCGGGTTAACAGGGTATTATCGCAAGTTTGTTAAGAATTATGGGAGAATAGCAGCACCTCTAACAACATTATTGAAGAAAGATGCATTTTCATGGACTCCTGAAGCAACTAAGGCCTTTGAACGTCTTAAAGAGGCAATGTGCCTAGCACCGGTCTTAGCTACACCCGACTTCACAAAAACCTTTATTGTGGAATGTGATGCCTCAGGAAATGGAATTGGTGCAGTTTTAATGCAGGAAGGAAGACCCATTGCTTTTGAAAGTCGTCCAATCAAAGGAAAGTATTTACAGAAACCTATTTATGAGAAGGAAATGTTAGCAATGCTACATGCACTAAAGAAATGGCGAACTTACCTAATGGGAAGACACTTCAAGGTAAAAACTGATCATGATAGTCTTAAACACTTTTTGGAACAAAGACTATCTTCAGAAGAGCAGCAAAAATGGGTTACAAAGATGTTGGGTTATGACTTTGAAATAATCTACAAAAAAGGGAAGCTAAATGTTGTTGCGGATGCACTCTCAAGAAAGAATGAAGAGGTGGAAGCATTGCTTTGTGCCATTTCTATTATCCAACCAGATTGGATAACCGAAGCAAGGGATGAATGGAAGAAGGACGAAGAAGTGTGAACACTCATTCAAAAGTTGCAGCAAGATCCTAGTACATCTGATACGTTTAGTTGGAAAAATGATTCCTTATGGTACAAAGATCGCTTATATCTTTGTAAGAATTCCCAACTAAAACAAAAGATTCTTTTGGAATTGCACACTTCTCTTTTAGGAGGACACTCGGGATTTTTAAAAACTTACCACAGGGTGAAGAAAGAATTTTTTTGGGATGGCCTTAAATCTGATATTCAAAAGTTTGTGGCGGAATGTTTGGTTTGCCAGCAGAATAAAGTGGAAACAATTAAGACCCCGGGACTTCTACAACCTTTATCCATTCCAAGTCAACGTTGGGAGGAGATTTCAATGGATTTTATCACAGGTTTACCTAAGTCCGAAGGAAAGAGTGTCATCATGGTGGTAGTTGATAGAATTACCAAGTATGCACACTTTTGTGCATTATCTCATCCATTTAAAGCAAGTACAGTGGCTACTACATTTATGGAGACACTTCAAAAGCTACATGGAAACCAAAAGATTATTGTGGGTGACATAGATCCCATTTTTACTGGAAATTTTTGGACATAATTATTTTTTTGTTTGGGTACTCAATTAGCTCATAGCTCATCTTATCATCCTCAATCCGATGGTCAAACTGAGATAGTGAATAAATTTTTGGAAGGATATCTTCGTTGTTTTGTATTTGATAAACAAACACAATGGGTCAAGTGGTTACCTCTCGCTGAATGGTGGTATAACACTTCCTTCCATATTGCAGCAAAAATGACCTCATTTATGGCACTTTATGGATATCATCCACCGTCCATCACATCATATTTAAGAGAAAATTCTAAGGTTCAAGCAGTGGAAGATCACATAGAGCATCAACAAGAAGTTATCCAACTCTTAAAGGATAACCTAAATTTGGCACAAAGTCGAATGAAACAACATGCAGATCAAAATCGCAGCAAGAGAAGTTTTGATGTAGGAGACTGGGTATTTTTACGGCTACAACCATACAAACAAATGTCCCTCAAGCAAGCTACAAAGGATAATAAATTATCTCCAAAGTACTATGGTCCTTACAAGGTGTTGCAAAAGATTGGTACTATGGCATACAAATTGGAGCTTCCTGCTTCTTTGCGAGTGCATCCAATTTTCCATGTTTCATGCTTAAATAAGGCTATAGGTGAAAATATTCCAGTTCAAACAATATTTCCAGAAATTGAAGAGGAAGGAAAAATCATATTGGAACCTGAAGCAGTCATGGAAACAAGAACTCAACAGCTACGAAATTGATCAATTTCAGAGTATCTCATCAAGTGGAAGAACTTACCCACGGAAGATTCTACATGGGAGGATGAGAAATTTATATAGAAGCACCCTGAGCTACTCAAGCGTTGAGGAAAACACTTTTTTGAAGGAGAGGGGCATGCTAGGTCCCTATATTACTAGTTTAGTCCCTTATTGTTATTAGTGTAGCCCCCCTTATTGTTATTGTTGTACACTTGTAAACCCAATATTGTTATTATTGTGCCCTTACATTATTATTGTTAGGTTGGCTAGGATTATATTGTGGCCCCATGGACTTCTATATATAGAAGGAGGTTTTGGTCATTTGTATCATCCAAGAAGTGTTCATTTATTTACTGTATTGCAGGTTTCCCTCTTGAAGTGGCTGATTTTTAAGGCGTTGATCTCTTTTTTCTTCTATTTTGGAGTTGGTTTCATAATATGCGGGGAAATATTTTGGAGTGAACATTATGGAAGTATTATATCCATTAGCACAAGTCTCCTTTACCATCCCACATATTTCACTTAGATACATCATAAACTAAAGTTCACAAATGTGCATATCAAAATGGGTGATCAAAAGGGGAAGCATGAGAAATACAAGTAAACCCATCGGGGCTATGGATGCTCATTGGTAGTGGGGCCATGCTTGTATGGCATAAAATAAAACTTCATCGAGGTACTGTTCAGGGTTGTTATTAGCGAAGAGATGTCAGAGACCATTCATAACGACGTATATATGCTTTATCAAAAACTACTATATGTACCTTCTTCTATTTTTCATATGAGGTAATCTTAAATAATAATTTTTTTTCCAAAATTCAGATTCACGATTTTTACTCAGTCTGCTTTGAGTACTTATCTTTTTTTAACTTATACTTCTTAATTCATTAGTGTGGGACCCATGAGAAATGTTTTACTTTTTGACGGCTTAATAAATTCCTCATTTTTAACCTTTGGGTAAAGTGAAGTTCATTATCTTTTTAACCAGATATAACTGATTCTTCCTTGTGTGTCGCCATTGTTGAGTTGAAAACTCAACCCCCCATTTTTGAATTATTTATTTCAAAAAATGGGGACCTTTTACATAAATTTTGGCTAAAACGCCTTTTAATATTTTCTTTTGGTTAAGTGTCCTACAATTTTGCTATATTTTCATTTTCTTTGGATTTCCCTTCTAATTTCTTCATTGTGTTCTATTTTCTGCTAGCTTTCCAACGATTCTCATATCATCTCATTTGGATGCATGGTTTGTAAATGACACTCCTTCGAAGTTTGATAATTTTTACCGTCTCGGCTAAAAAATGTGCAAAATGTATATTATTTTAATTTTTGTAAATTAATTGTAAATATTGATTTTTAATTATTTTTTGCTAATTAATTCATTTTTTCTAATGGTCCTACAAAATCACCACAACCAAATTGTAGAACAATTAAAATTATGGTGTTTTCGGATTTCAAAAGTCTATTTCAAATCCCAATTTAAAACTATGAGATCCAAAATCCCGAAATTATCAAGTGGCTGTAGTTTTCTTTAACCTAGAGACTTTTATTACAAAGTGGTTGTAGTTATTTTATTACCAAGTGGTTGTAGTTTATACATAGGAGGGAGGATCCCACTCCACGTGGTCCCCCTCTTCCCCTTCACACCATACCTTTCTCCCTCTCACCTCTCCCTCATTCCATCGAGACCTTGGAGCATTTATCTATCGTAACTTTTTAAACAAAACCTCCGATCCCTTATGCCTCCCATCCTCCGATGTTCCCTCGGCATGTTATATCGAAATTTTTGTTTATCGTAACACATCCTAAAAAAAACCTCTGATGAATTCATTATGCGATGTGCGTTGCTCAAATGAGGTTAACATAAAATTATATATGGCTTATATCGGTTTCATTTGGATTTTGGCATATTTCATTGGAACTTCAGATTTTTTTTTTTTTTTTAGTTGTTAGCGCAAGGAGTCACTCCTTGATTGCACTTACACTTCATAGTTCATTTCAGATTTTAAAGGGTTTTTTGAGTGGTGGGATGGCTTCTCAAAGAATTTGAAATGATTTTTTATTTTCTTTAAGACTTTCATGCATTTGGAACGCTGTGGCAAGTATAAATTGTATGGGTAAATTGGTAGTATAGGGAGCAGAGTGTAACAAATGAGAGGATATATTTAGCTGGTACCTATTTTAGGAAATATTCATTTCCTAAATCAATCACACAACTATAATGGTGACTCTTTACACAAACTCTGTTTATGAAAAGTAAAAAACATTTAGAAAGTAGATTGCATGCATAAAGTATTTCACAAATACTTTATGAAATCTTCACTAACATGTTCTACGACACATATATGATTTGCAGAAAGATGGAAAGTAGATAATGTACTATTAAATCCTTTAACAATTTCTTGCTCACGCCTTACTAGTTTTTGCAACTCATAATTAGAAGAAATTAACAAAGAAAGAAGACACACCATATATTAGATAGTTCTTGAGTCACAAAATCCTCCAACATGAAGTGAAAAAATGATTTTCTTTATTATATTTAGTCTTCAGGTAGACCAACATCCAACCTGGAAATGGTATTTACAAATGGTATATATAGAAAGAGAGACACCAACTCCATCTCTTCTCTTAAATGAAGGAAACACTACTCTTAACATTACATAGGTGTCATAGGACATTAAAACCATATCCCATCAAAATCTAACTGAAAATATAGATGTAGATGAAAGAAGAGAATAAATTTGCGCTGAACTGCTGAGTAGGCTGACATGCTGCCCCTTTTTCTCCTAATTTTTCTCCTCTTGTCTTTTAAATAACCATGTATCTTAATTAAATATGACCTCCAACAACCTCATAACCACTTTTCACCATAACTTGTTATATCCATTTGGTTATGAGTCCTTATATTTCCTTAACTGGCTCAGAAACTTTGCTAACAGGTGTCAAAAATCAGTTAAACCAGGAGCTACCAGAAATTCCGGTAAAACCCTGAAACTGCTCAAAACCTGTAACGCTACCAGAAATTTCGGTAGCACTCTATTTCTTTTTAAAAAATGCACATAAAACATTGAAAAACCTGTGCAGACTTAGATTCTTTGACATCTGAGTTGCTGTTAAAAATTGCACTTGATAAGCAAAAATGTGTTTTTATCAAAAAATATTTTTACCTTGTTTCCATGTGGGTTGTAGCTTCAGTAAGTTTGTCCAAGTCTGACTTGCTGTCAACAACTGATCTTGATCTGGTTGTTTTGTGGCTGCTTCTTTGACAATGGCCTTCTCCTCCTTTGAACCCTTTTGGATCTTTCTTCTTTTTTAGGGTTCTGTGTGCTGCTCTGAAGGGGCTTTGCTTTTGTCTTTCTTCTTGGATCCCTTTGTCTTTAACCCTTCAAATTTTACTTCTATATCAATGAACTCTGTCAATAAACTTGGATTGTGCAGAGCCTTGGACTTGAGCCTGAACTTGTTGCTATCTCTGGTATGTCTTTTTCTAGTACCAAAAACATGTTTTTCTTCCTCTTCATTCTTCTTGCTATTGATCTTATACCCTGCATATTTGAGGAGTTCTTCATCAGACTTTGTGGGCTAATACTCTTTTTACATTTTCTATTGAATCTCTGCTCCCAAAATTTCTGGTAGCACCCGTGCTTCAGATTTCGCTGCAATTGTAGACCTTCCTCTTCGAGCTCTGGTATAGACATTAGGAAAAGGAGGAATGAGGGGCACCATTTTCGTAGAATTGGGTTTATTAGATGAGGAGATCTCTCCTTTATCCAAATTTCTCTCAGCCTTGACTGAAGAAATATTTTCTTTTCTGCTCTTTGCCTTATGGATGTTTTCCTTATTAGACTTCCTCTTGGTTCTTTTTGCAGGCTGAGGGTGTTGTTGTGAGGATGGAGGTGTAGGTGCAGGTTGGCCTACCTTGTAAAACAAGAGATGGTCCCAAGTTTGATTTATTTTCCTTAAATATTCTTCATCTAACACTTTGATGAGAGCTTGATGATACAAGTTGTATTTTGAGGCAACAATGTGAGTTTGGATCCTTGCTGACCCCTTTATCAGACTCTTCAGAAAAAAGTATGGCAAGTTGAGGGTCTTCATACCTGAAACATGAAAAAGAAATATCATATGATAAAGAAACACTACTATATACCTCCTTTCACAAGTGAGGCAAATCTTGATGAGTTTAACAGCGTTTGCCCATTCATTTTTGAGGTAGTTTTTGGAAATTCCTTTGGCCTAGTTGGGATCTCTATGTCCTTCCTTGAGGAAACTGTTGAGGTCTCCTCCAGTGATAACCTGACCTTTAAACCACATTTATCCTTCCTGTGGAAGGTTGAATGCCTCAACAAATGAATCTGTCGATACCTACAATGTAAGACCATAGAATGTGGCTTCCTGTCCATTGAAAGAATTTTCAAACTCTTGAGCTACTCCTAAGTGAGAGCTTCCCAGTCTAGTGCACAAAGAATACCACCCTGCTTGGAAAAACAACCTTCTCACCTTCAAATTTGCATCCACTAGGTCAACACCTTGTGGTTCAATTTGTTTTATCTTTCCTTCTCATTTAGTCATCTTCAAAAATTAATAATTATGTCTCTGAAATCTGATAGGTGGCAAATCTAGAAGTGCTCACCTAACAGGTGTTGCTGTGTCTTCCTTTGAAATCCTGTCTGGAATCTCAGACTCCTCAAGCTGCACTTCTAAAAAAATCGTTCTCCAACAGCTAAGCTCACAACTGATACTCCTCCTTATTTCTCGGTGATTTAAAACAACATCGATGGTTCACCATCCCATGAAATGGATTTTCATGATGGAAAATATCTTTAACTATAGTATGCACCATGTGATAAACATCATGGTCTTCATTTGGTTGCATAGTTTCAGATAGCATGCTACATGTGGCTTGAAATAAGCGGATCTATGATTGGCAGTCACCTCCACTGCATGCTGGTTTATTGGCCTAAATTTTCGGTAGCATATATACGTAACCATCCAAACAGTCACTGAATTAAACCTGCGGATCGACAATATTTTCCATTCAAAAATCACGTACCTTGACAGGCAACTGGACCAACTCGGCTAAAAGACAGGACATGATCAACAACTAGCTTTAGTTATTGTGGATTGACACCTAGACACTACACGTATACCACGAATTAAACTTAATGTGACTGACCACAAACCTATCCCATCACGTGGTTTAAATCATAATAAAATGATTTAAAACGTATTTAAAACACAAACACGTGACTTGACACAAAGCAGATGCACTTTTTATTTTTATTTTTAAAAACAAGAGAAGTTACTGGAATTTTCGATAGCATCGAAATTAAAAAAAAAAAGAAAAAGAAAAAAGAAAAAGAAAAAAAAAGAAAAAGAAAAGAAGAAAAGAAAAAAGAATATAACAAACTATCCGAAAATAGTTAAAACAGACACTCCCAAAAATTCCAATAACGATCAATTTTTATGTTGAAATTTTAAAATTTTAATCCTAATTTAAAAAATAAAAATAAACTCATAACTTAACAAATCACTGTGCTAACAATAGTAACTTCGAAACAAACCTTCTCCGATATTTATCCTTGATATCCTATAACCCCGATGCCCGATGCATACAATTCATTCAAATCCAATAGTCACGATGTTTGATTGGTTAGAGGTTAGTTGTATAAACGTTGGATGGATATGAGGTTTGTTTGATACGAAACGTTTAATAAAAGCCTCCACTTCATTAATGCCTCCTCTTATTAATATTTCAGGACTCTTATGAGTACCCAAAGGCATTAGGTCCATGGGCATGGGACCAAAAGCCACTTCAACAACGACACATGTCTCATGTTATTTTAAATATTAATTAATTAATTTAATTTAAAATTAATTTAAATTTAAATTATTTAAATTAATTTAATTTGAATTATAATATAATTGTAATTAGTTTGTAAATTAATTTAAAGTTTTAGTTAATTGGTATATACTTAATTAATTTTGAAATTCTAATTAATTAATAATATAGTTAAATAGGATTAGAATTTTTAATTAAATTTTACTAATTTTGGTTTAGGAAGAATATTTTTTTTTAGAATTTTGACACTTCAACTTTGGAGACTTATAAGTTAAGTTTTACTTGGTCTAATGAGGCCTATAATGGCTCATTAGATAGATAAAATCATAGAGAATATTTCTGAAGTGGTTTCATGACTAGTTTTAGCCTCTAACTGAGTCTAAAATTTATCATAAAATTAATCTCTGAATTTGTAACCAAAATTAATTTTCGGAGTTTAGATTTTTGCATTTTCATTCGCCCAAATCTTTTGGCAATTACAAATCCATTTGATTTTGTACTCTTTGAACAACAATATCTTTGCAGGGATCAATGGGAAGCTCAAATTTCTTTTTATTTATTTATTTAATTAAATTTTGATTGGAGATGTTTGTTTTCCTATAGTTGGTATTTCTGATTTTGATTTGCATTTTAATTTAAGATTGATTGGTTTTTTGGAGGGGAGAAATTGAGTGGATGAAGAAAAGAATATATGGAGAAATGGAAAGAGAACAACAAGGATAATAATGGAGATCTCAGATCTCTAATTAAATATATTTCAAATCATTCCCAACAACTCTCCTATTTTGGATTTTTTGTAAATGATTAAATAACAGTTTAGAAATGAGGAGGTGGTTCATCTTCTTTGCAACTAGAGGCTCTGATAGCACTGTTGTAATAGGAGATTATAGCTGTAGGTAGGAGGAAAACTTCAAATACGTGGATAGGGGAAAACTCTGTGATTTATGCTTGATATGTATTTGCACTATTGTAATGTATTGTGAGGTGAATTGTGGAGAGAAAGAGAAATTTTTGTTCTAAAAAGACAAGTTGTTTGGCACTACTGTTAGCAATTTCTCCAAGGAGATGAAGCTACTCAAGGAATACAAGATTTGTAATGAGATTTTGGTATGAATTAATAATTTTTCATTTCATGAGAACTATTGTTTGAGATGTGAGTTAATTTTCCATTACCATAATTTCCTTAATTGGTTTTAATTTCTGTTTTAAATAGTGTATGGATTTTGACATTAAGCATTATTGTCTTATCATTAGTTTTATGCTATTGGAGTTCCATAAGAGCTATCTCTGAGGAGAAAAATAGAGTTATAATTAATATGCATTCATTGAGATTGGAATATGTTGGGCAATAACTATTTATTGTTCAATTACATTCCTATTTTGGTTTATATTTCATGAGTAAATTGAATTATTTCTTTAATTGATGAAAATTATATAATGGATTCAATCAGATAAACAATCCCCTTCCCCTATTTAATTAGTTCATATTCTCTTGAATTGAGATTGGGCTATCCTTTTCCCAATTCAAGATAGGTTTAGTTTACTTGCATATTAGAGTAAATTAACATTTAAATTAAATTCTGCATTTCTAGAAGTCCCCTCATACAGGGAAAAACTTAGTAGTGGTTTGGATGAACCCTAGATCAGATTAAGGATCGATTCCTTGCCTGAACTTAACAAGAGGGATGATATGATGTTTCTTCTCTATTGGTAAGTAAAATGCATACTTTAAGCCAACATATATAGAGAGAAGATAACTAGACCTATTTTAACCACTCAGAACCACTATTTCAAACAGAAAAGGAGTTGCTTTAAGTTCCCGACCAGGTGGTCTACCTTATAATGTTGAATGGTCATTTTGGGCCACCAACATGCCTCAAATCAAATAATCAAAGCCCTGAGAATATTGCATGTGTAAGAGACTTAAAGGGAATTATATCAAGCGAATAAACACAAGACACAAGAATGATAGACTTTACGCTAATTTACATGTGCAAGACACATAGAAGCAACTCATAATCATATTTTGTGCAAGAAAGAAGGACTAGTGTCCTTCAAAAATATCTTGAAGCTAGATGAAATAAATGACAAGGCATGAAATATGACAAGCAAATTTGAATTTTCAAATAATTTTGATAGAGAGCTAGGGTGAGAAACCCCTTTCAATTTCACTTGATGATCCTTTGATACCAAGATGACTTGATATGAGTTCTTACAACCTTCACCTTGAGAGTGAGTTTATTCAACCAAGAACTTAACCCACGCTCAAGCTTCTTTCCAACACATAAAATGACTTCTACACACCTAAAGGAAATGTTAGCATCACGAGGGAATATATTGAGCAATGAGAGAAGAGGCTAGATGTTCAACCAAGAACATTCTATTACGCTTCAATCTAGAGCATCTCTCTAGGACAATAATCAATGCAAGATAGCTTACAAAAATTAATCCACAAATATGGAAAATGAGCTAACAAATTTGAGTTTAAGTAGTGTAGGACATGAAGAACATAAATGGAACATTATTACCTCAAAGGAAGAAGAACAACATGTTGAGAAATCAATGCTAGTAGGATTTAGGGTTTGATTCCTCTTTCTTGATAATTACTTGTGGATTATTTTGGATTCTTTTACTTCTTATTTAGTTCATATTTTCATCAAGAAATTACCAAATTATATGTGTATGAATATCACAAGAACAAAAGACACAAGATGTAGGCACACTACCAAGAAAAAACCCCTTTAAGGGGAAAACCCAGTTAAGAACTCTTCCTTTAGTAGATTCAAATAAATATGAGACACTTCCAGACTTCTAGACCTAGACAAAGACCTCATCCAACCACCAAGTCGATGTAGAAAATATAACAATGGGATTCAATCTGATCTTGTAATGTACTAAAACAAAATGCTGAATCCTTGTACAATTTGCGGAAACAAAACACGATCACAAAATCGCATGACAAGTAAGAGAAAGAAATAAATCAATTGCACAACACAAGATTTATTTTGGGAAAGAAAAATGCCTAAAACCTCACTATCTATATATTGTATAAAGTCAAGAACATGACACAATACGATTCTTTTCTATCATCGAGAAACTCCTGCACTCTGCTAACTGTCTCACTCTGATCTAGGAAAAATTAGTCAAGTACTTAACCAATTCTCAGCCTCTGCTCAACCATCCTTGATCATGAATTCCTGGCGAAATTGTCAGCCTATTAAATAGGAAATTCCTTGGAATTGATTATGAAATGCATCATAGGCTTCCACATGACTCTATACCTGACTTGTACAATTTTCTAATTATACAACTGATAGTTATCATCCCTTTAACCTCAGTCTCAACTGGGCCTTCCTTAGAATTGATATGCAACAAATATTTATAGCAAATTATCAGTTACTTGATTGATCACTCATTGTGAATTAAATCATATTTAATTCACTGGACCTATCACTATCTCATCTCTCAGTTTGAACTAGTTAAACCGATTTTAACTCAATTAATCGAGTTAACTAATTACAACTCACAAATAACTATAACTGGACCCTCTAAAATAATGGGAGAACTCTACATGCCTCCTCTATGGACCTCAACTTGAATTTACTAAGCTAACTTAGCCTTTCTGACTTAGTTAACTAATACATGTTGTCATGAGATGAAATTATAATTTATCTTCCAATTTAATTAAGGGAAAAGTAAATCAAAAGCCCCCTTTGGGTGTGATTTCTTGGTGCCATTTCAACACTTCCTCTCAATAAGAAAGGGATTATTTTCTACCCCGATCCTCTCTCTGTGGAATTTGAATTTTCTTCTTGCTACCGCCTTCATTAAGATGTCTGCATCCTGCTCCTCCATGGGAATGTACTCTAATGACACAATCCTCCTCTGAACACAATCCTTGAGATGGTGATACCAGATATCAATATGCTTGGACTTGTCATGGAATACTAGATTAACCGAGAGTTTGATGCAACTATGGTTATCACAATGTATCATTGTCGACCAAACAAACCAAAAAGTATCTTCCTCATCCGTATGGCTTCGCATGCTGCCTGAATGGCCGCCATGTACTCTACCTTTGCTGAACTAAGTGCAATTGATATCTGTTTGCTCTTGTACTAGGAAACTACTATTGATCATATGCTGAAGATGCCCCCTGATTTTCTCTTCCTGTCGAATGGAATCCCAGCCTAATTTTCATCGGTGAAGCCTTGAATATTCACTCCCTCTATTTGTCTGTACCATAATCCATACTATGTAATGCCTCTAAGATATCTCAACACATGCTTTACTGCCTTGCAAAAGAGATTGGTAGTCTTAACCATAGATTGAATAATTTGGTTAACTACATATCATATGTCTGGTCGTGTGGTCACCAAATACATGAGAGAACCCACAAATTTCCTGTAAATAGTAGCATCCACTACTTCACCTGAAGTAGCATCCTCCTTCCTCCAATTTCCTGCTAGAGGAATCTTAATGGGTTTGCTCCCCTATGTGTGGAACTTCCTCAGAATCTCGTTGGCATACTTTCCTCGAGATAGAAATTTCTCCCCATCTCTTTTCCATATTTCCAATCCCATGAAATAGTGCAAGAGCCCCATGTCCTTCATCTCAAATTCTCTTGTAATATCCTCTTTACAAGACTTGATGAGCTGCTCATCACTTGTTAGTATCAAATCATCGACATAAAGTACAATAATCAAAATATTACCATCAACCACAATATGATATAGGTTCGCATCTGATTCACTCTTGGTGAACCCTAGCCAGTGAAATAACTGTCAATCTTGGTGTACGAAGTACGAGGTGCTTGCTTCAGCCCATACAATGCTCTCTTGAGTTTGCACACATGAAACTCTATATATAAGGTCTCAACACCTTCTGTATTCTCAATGTTCACTTCTTCCTAAATAAATCCATTGAGAAATGTTGTCTTTACATCTCTCTGCTGTATTTTCCATCCCATCTACGGTGAGAGTGCAAGGATGGATATAATAGATGAGTACCTTTCAATTGGTGCCAAATTCTTGTCATAGTCAATCCAATCCAGCTGAGAGAACCCTCTAGCCACAAATATGGCCTTGTGCTTCTCCACACTCCCATTTTATGCTTGCTTCACCTTATAGACCCACCTGGATCCTACAAATGAATTCTCCACTAGTCTTGGTACAACTTCCCATGCACTGTTTCTAATGACGGAGTCATACTCCTAAACCATGGCATAAACACACACTGTTTGCTGCAATTCTTCCTAAAAATAGGATGGTTCTATCTCAATACCTTCGCTCATAAGAGTAATGTATCTAGTGTACTGCTTTGGGGACCTTCTCTACCTATGTTGTGATGTGGGTGCTCCCACATTCTCTCTCGCATCTAGAAACAATCTGTCAGCCTCTCTTGTGTGCTTCCTTCCATCTCTGGTGGATGGCTCTGCATGAGTGGTTTATACCACTCTCTGTTCCTATACTTGTGGTTCCTCCACATCCCGAGGTTCATCCTTTAGAGCCAAGAGATCCTCAAATACATGCAACTAAAGCTCCCTCTCAAGGGAAGTTTGCATGCCTTTCTCTTCATCGAATTTCACATCTCTTCTAACCACTGTCATCTTGTGTGCTGGAAAGTACACCCGGTAGTTGTGAGGTGTATCGTTGTACCCCATAAATATCCCAAAATCTTATGTTGGCTCTAGCTTCTTCTTGACATCTTTGGTCACATGAAAATAAACTGATGAACCAAAAAAATTAAAATACGACACATCCAGTCTATTACTTGAAAAAGGCTCCTTTGGTGTACTCATCCCAAGTATCCGATAAGGACTCTTTTTTTTTTTTTTTTTCTTCCACCCACATATGAAATGATAGGCCCTGATCATGCAACATGGATCATGCTCCTCCCAAAATAATTTTGTTGTTTCTTTCTCTAGCCCCATTCTGTTATGGGTTATGAGGTGTTATCAATTCTCTTCGAATTCGTTCTGAGGCACATAAGTTATTGAATTATTTAGAGATATATTCTCCACCATTGTTGCTCCTCAGAGCCTTCACCTTATTCCATTTACCTTTCTCGATAAGTGCCTTGAACTCACAAAACTCAGAGAACATCTGATCTTTCTTCTGCATGAATAAAATCTAACACTGTCTTGAAAAATCATCTACAAAAATCACATAATACTTGTGCTTTTCTATGGAATTTTTCGATAATGGTCCACACACGTCTGAGTGAACTCTCTCAAGGATCACCTTGGCTCGAATTTCCTTATCGTGAAAGGTGTCCTTGGTATACTTCCCCAATGTACACCCTTTATTGTATTTCTATGCACAAGTGCACCTTTTGGAAGTCCTGTAGAAATATATTGCATGATCTTCAAGGTACCATGGTGTATATGACCCAATCTCCTATGCCATAACTTAGCAATGTATTGACTCTCCACCTTCTCTTCTTGCATGGTAAATGCAACACAATATTTTACATCTATTTTTTAGAGATTCTTTACTTGAACCCCAATCTTTTTCACCTGTCCCGTGGATTTGTGATGAAGGGACACCTTTCCTTCACTGAAGATCACATCATAGCCACGATCTTCCAACATAGCAACAAAAACCAAATTCTTATTTAAACCATGAACATACATGACATATTTTAATGTGAGTGGATTACCTAAATCTCTCTGGAAAGTAACTGTACCAACACCGGTAGCGCTATACCTCTGGTCGTCACCCATCTCGAAGTGCATATAGAGATCCTTCTCCTCCAATCTATTGAAGAATTCTTTGTTTCTGATCATATGGAATGAAGCTAAACTATCAAATTACTAGACATAACACATCACCGATGTCACCATGCATGCGATGAGGATGAAGTCCAACTTGAACTGTGAAGAAAGTGCTTCACCTGCTGCTCCTCCTGAGACCTTCTTGTTGGTCTTATTTTGTGGATAATTTGTGGCATAGTGTCCATGATCATGACAGTTGAAAATTTTTACCTTTGACAAGTCTCACTTTTTTCTTGCCTTGCCAGACTCAGATTTGTAATGGGATGCCTTCCCTTTTCCTTTCTTCGCTTTTCCATCCAAGGCGAAATTTTCTTCATCATCAGTCTTTGATGAGGATCCATCTCTGGTGCTCTGCAAATTTATTCTTGTACCAAGTCAGACCATAATAGTTCCCAGTCTAGTAACTTCTCCCTCCCATTCACAGACTCCTGGTAGCTATGCCATCTCTTGGGAAGGCATAGAAGATATAGGCTCACAAAATCATCATTGGCAACAATCACCCCAACACTTCCAAGCTCATCCAGACATTGAGTGAAATTCGTCAAGTATTTTTGGATTGTGTCACCCTTATCCATATTGATATTTTTGAGCTTGTATTTTAGCGTCAACTTCCTGTGGTTATTTCTATTCTGAAACAGATCTGTTAAGGCCTTCCACATTGCATATGGTTTTTCCTTTCCATGGGGAATTGAGAGGATATTATCTCGATCTCCCTCTAACAAGATCCTTCTTGCCTTTGCTACATACTTCTTCCATGCATCAAATTGTTGAGCACATGTTGCAACAGGATGAGGAATATCATTGTCAATGAATTCCTTCACTTTGTTGTCCTCCAACATTACCTCCATCTTGTCCTTCCATTCTATCTAATTTGAATTTCCCTCGAGTGCATATTCGAGTCTTAAGCCATTGAAAGACATATTGATCTGCTGTTGGTCCCGAAGAATAAATATGAAAATTTGATGTACCTATTCAAAACAAACTTAATTTCTTCTCTTCTATTGTGATTCCTGGCACTCTGATACCATGTAGAAAATCTAACAATGAGATTCAATATGATCTTGTAATGTAATAAAAAAAATACTGAATCCTTCTACAATTTGCGGAAACAAAACACGATCGCACAATCACATAACAAGTAAGAGAAAGAAATCATTCGATCGCACAACACAAGATGTATTTGGGGAAAGCATTCTTCCTAAAACCACGATATATGTATATTGTATAAATTCAAGACCATGAAACAATACAATGCTTTTCTATCACCGAGAAACTCCTACACTCTGCCAACTGTCTCACTATGATTTAGGAGAGATCAGTCAAGTACTTAATCAATTCTAAACCTCTGCTTAGCTAGCCTTGATCAAACATTCATGGAGGAATTGTCACCCTATTAAATAGGAAATTCCTTGGAATTGATTGAGAAACGCATCATAGGCTTCCACATGACTCTATAACTGACCTATGCAATTTTCTAATTATAAAACTAATAGTTATCATCCCTTTAACCTCAGTCTAAATTGGACCTTCCTTAGAAATAACATGCAACAACTATTTATAGCGAATTATCTCCTACCTAATTGATCACTCATAGTGAATTAAATAAGATTTAATTCACTAGACCTATCACTAGCTCATAACTGTAACTGGACCCCATAAAATCACAAGATAACCCTACATGCCTCCTCTATGGCCCTCAACTTGAATTTCCTAAGATAACTCAGTCTTTATGACTTAGTTAAATAATAAAAGTTGTCATGAGATGAAATTACAATTTCTCTTCCAATTTAATTAAGGTAAAATTAAATTAGAAGCCCCCTTTGGGTGCCATTTCTTGGTGCCATTTCAACAATCAACCCTTCCTCCTTGTAGATGTCATTTTCTCAGCCTTCCAAGTATGAATGCTTTAAGGTGCAACCTCAGATCATAATTTTGGCCCACAACAATATATTTCTGTCCCCTTAGCTTCAGAACTTTTACCTTGCAACCGAAACAAAATTTCGGTTCAACCCAATATCTTCGCACGTGTGAGATGAAGGTAGCCCAAAAACTCGATTTTCTTCTTCCCAGCTTCTCTCTTTCTTCTCCAACAAATTCACACTCTTTTCGAGCTACTTCTTCTTAGAGATCGAACTTTTTTATGATTCTTTCCAAATGAAGTCAAGTTTCCCAATATATAGGCTTCTTGTGAGGTCAAATTACCCTAATCTAGACTGACTTGTTGAAGGCAAGGCCAACCTCATGTGGAGGCGAAAAATTATCTTTTTAGCTAAAAATTAATTCTTTTTGCTTGATACAAAATCCCAAGAAGGGTATAATAATAATGACAATGACTCTAATGACTCAAGACAAAACCTAGAAGCCCTTAATGAGGGCTTTGACATAGAAAAAATTTACGCAAGCATGATACCCATGCTTTAATAAGTCATTTTCTTTTGACAAGTACAATTATGAAGACTGAAGCTTGTTACATTCTTCAAAAGTCCCTCTTAACTAGGTATGTATTCATAATTACATATATATACAAGTATATGGAAAATTTAAAAATTATCTTGAACTACGAGGAGTTCTAGCACACTTAATGATGCGCAGTAGATTCCTGACTAGGGTAATATATCTGGGTGGGACTAAGATGGACTCAAGATTTCTGCGAGTCCATGTACCATCAGGATTACTTACTAACCATAAACCCAATGATCTAGGTGTGTATCCAAGGTTAGATCTCCATGACCAATGCCATTCTCCCTCTTCGGGATCTAGACATCAACACATAGGCTAGCCCGATGTCCTCCCAAGCATCCACCACTAGATGCTTCAACTCTCCCTATCAAACTAGATATATCCATTTATCTAAGCATGCTTCCAGAGTGTTCAACCTTCTTATGGAGAGACTTACCTGTACAAAAATAAACCCAAATCAACAATAAACTTTCAAATATAAGTAAACAAAAACCTTCAGGGTCCTCAATCAATCTAATGGTACTTTCATCATCAAGTTATTCATATTCAATTTGTCAGAATATTTAGTCATCTTTCATTTCTTCAGCAACACCAAATACTTATACAACTTTATGAACATTCATCTATTATACTTTTTCTTACTTGAAGGTATTCACTCTCATAATAAGCCATCCCCCTCAACTCAGGAGATATACATTTTCTTCTATCCAAGCTCCCTCTCAACTTGGGGAGATAACAATTTCATAACATCAGAGAAACTTCATTCTTTCAAGGCTTCATTTCTTTCTTTTGGAATCAAGGTCATATTGATCATCATCATTCTTATAACTTCCTTCATCATGATTTATATTAATATATTCATTATCGTGAAGATTATGTACCGGCACAACTTAAACAACAAGTACAAAAAAAAACAAATATACAAAAACATGGAGTCAAAATCATGTTAATACTCTAATGGAAGCATTAGACTTTAGACATTAAACACTTAAACCTAGTTAGGTTCATAATCAACAAGCTACACATACTTGAATTCAACCTCTTGCTAGGGTTTTGTCATAAACCCTAGCTTCCATCTTCGAGATATAAAGCCTTAGATATCAACAATTTAATAATAATCCAATCATAGTACTATATGTCTAGGGTTTTAACAATATGATTTTATAATTACATATTAGACTTTACTAGGGTTTGTTGCAAACCCCTATATTTTATTATCAAAGATAAATCATATTGAAAACAATATCATCAATCTCTACTATGGTTTTGTTACAAACCTTAGATTTCAAAAACATGAGCATCAAAAATTAAGCTATCATCCTTGCATATACATATCTAGGATTCATTTCACACCAATATCTACTAGGTAAACCCAAGACACAAACATTAATACATCAAAGTTAGATATACAAATTTTTTTATTCAAACTAGGGTTTTGATCATATGGATGAATAAACACCTAGGGTTTCATTCCTAGGATCTTACTATAAAGGTTTTGTTCACGAATCCTAAATCACCAAACTCTAAAAATATAGGGTTTCATTATATAACCTAGACATTAACAACAAACCCGAAATGACTAGGGTTTTTATCAAGACATTATCAGAACCGTAAACTTTTAAAAGAATAATATTTAATTATATGTTCTAGACTTTATGAACAACCCTTAAGTAGACAAGGGTTTCAATAATAGCATCTATATACACTTAGGTTAGGGTTTTATAGCGAACCCCTAAGAGTTCGGGTTCCACAATAATGATCAAATGATAATATAATGGGGGTAGATTAAATATAATGATTAATCACCCTAACAAGAATCTTTGTGATTAAAAAACCTAGACATAACGATGTCAGTAATATATATCATATTTTAAAAGATAATTAACATACCTTTTACATGAAGAGAACTTTATAACAAATATTATAGTCTAATACATACCTTTAAGTTGTTTCTTAAAAAACCTTGTAGGACATCAATTCTTGAAGGGATTCCTTTGCAATAGAACTTCTTCCATGCTTCAAGTCTATCCTTTGAAGTCTCCTAAATAATCCTTGAACATTCAAAAAGCTTTCCTAACCAAGGAAAATATAAAGAAAATGTTATTAGCATACAATACAAACATATCTTGATATGAGAGGGAAGCCAAACATAACAAGGGAAACACATAACACGATAATTATATTTTGATAAAATGATGGACGCTCCCTCCTTATGAATTTTTCAATGGTTCTATTCTTCCTTTTTTCAATTCCATTCTGCTCGGGGTTGTAGGGAATAATGAGCTCCCTCTTACTACCTTTTTCTTTACAATATGCAATCAATTATTTTGAATTGTATTCTCTTCCATTGTCAGATCTCAAATTTTTTTTTTTTCAATTTATTTTTAATTTTTTAATTTTTAATTTAATTTTAAATTTTTTTTATGTTACTTTCGGTTAAGGTCTCCACTTAAAATCTAAATTCCTTGAAATTTTCAAATACTTCATCCTTTGTCTTGAAAAGATAGAGCCACATCTTTATTGAGTGATAATCAATGAAGGTCACATAAAGATCGCCTCCAAGAGATTTGTTAGATATTGACCCACACATCAGAATGAATGAGGTCTAATATTCCTTTAGACCTTGTGTCAATGCATGTAAAATGATTCCTTGTATTCATATCACATCCCTTGCATAATCCTTCCGGATGTTCTTTGATATTGGGGATTCCATTTACCATTTGACTAGGTGAGGGAATTATCTTGTAGTGTATATGCCCATATCATCTATGCCATAATTCAATATGATTGATCTCCATGTGAACTAGGGATTGATTACATGGTGTTATAACTCTACGTATTCTTTCTTCACAAACTCCAATAAATTTTTCCTTATCAATGCTTGAATCTTTTCCCAAACCGAAACTTTACCATATACAAGGAAACCCTATCTCCTTTATCTTCTAAACAAGAAATGAAAGTAAATTATTTTTCAAAACTGGAACATAGAGTATATTGTTGAGGTGTATCTTTGCTCCATTTTACAACTTCAATGATGTATATCCAATGCCTTTGAATGCATAAATTTTGTTTTCTCCTAACTCCACTGCATGAGATGATGGTTCCTTCAATAGGGTATTAGGTTTTCCACTTTCTCCCATCATATGTCTTGATGCTCCACTATCATTGATCCATGCATTTTCAAGATCAAGAGTACCTATAAGTGCAACCAATAATCCTTCACTCTTGACTCTCCTAAATAGATTGTATATGATCCTTCCAATCTAGCTTCCTACAATTTTCACGATATTGATTCCCATATTCAAGTAACTTTCCATAGATGGAGTAACCTTTTCTTCCAAAACCGATTTTCCTTTCTTCAAGTAATTGCCAACAAAATTATCTTCAACCTTATTTGACCTTAGCTCTGATAATGTGTTGAGAAATCAATGCTAGTAGGATTTAGGGTTTGATTCCTCTTTCTTCATAATTACTTATGAATTATGTTTAATTATTTTCAATTATTCTAATTCTTATTTAGTTAATATTTCATCAAGAAATCACCAAATTATATGTGTATGAAGATCACAAGAACAAGAGACACAAGAAGTAGGCGAAAAATAAGGGAAAACCCCCTATAAGGGGAAAACCCAATCAATAAATCTTCCTTCAGTAGATTCAAATCAAGATGAGACACTTCCAGACTTATGGACCTAGAAAATGACCTCCTCCAACCACCAAGTCGACCCTTCCTCCTTGTAGATTTCCTTTTCTCAGCCTTCCAAGTGTCAATGCTTCAAGGTGCAACTTTAGATGATAATTTCGAATCTAGCAGTAGATATTCGCCGCCCCCGCCCCCCCCACAACTTCAGAACTTTGATCATGCAACAAAAATATAATTTTGGCCCCAACTTCAGCCCAGTATATTTGCACATTTGAGAGAAATGTAGCCCAAAAATTCGATTTTATTATTCTAATATTATTTCTTTCTTCTCCAGCAACTTCACATTCTTTTCTAGCTACCACTTCTTAGAGATCGAACATGTTGATGATGCTCTCCAAACGAAGTCGAGTTGCCCAATATATAGGATTTTTGTGAGGTCGAATTGCCATAATCTAGGCCGACTTGTTGAGGGTAGGCCCAACATGGTGTGGAGGTGACACATTATTTTTTTTAACTAAAAAATAATTCTTTTTACATGATACAAAAACCAAGAGGGGTCTAATAATAATGGCAATGACTCTAATGACTCAAGACAAAACTTAAAATCCCACAATGGGGACTTTGACCTAGAAAACATTGACCCAAGCATGAAAGCCATGCTTTAATAAGTCATTTTATTTAATAATAATTTTTCTTTTGACAAGTACAATTATGAAGACCAAAGCTAGTTACATTATTTAACACAACATCACATCAAATGTAAACCCCCAAAGTATTTTCTTTATTGATCATATGAAAGTAGTGAGTATCATTTTTTCTAGATATTTTCTAGCCCAATAGCTCATCTAACCAATGTCTTCAATGACTATCCCAAGGATCATTTAAATATAAAAATGGGGGAAGTTCCTAATGTGAGAGCCCAATGACAATTTGATAAGGAGGAAATAAAAAAGGAGCAAGTCAAAATCCAAGTGTATGAGAGCCCAACCAAGTGTGAGGTCGAAATATGAGACGTGGAAATAGTTCCTTCTCATTCCTCTTGTGAAAATTTGAGCTGCCTTTGTTGGTTTCCATGTGTGGAGTATAGTGGGTGATATGGTAACAGTCTCCCACAAATTTCTCAACCAACAAATAATAGGAGTGACATCTCTCATACTCCATTGTATATGCCATGTTTAGCTATGTGTAGGTGTTGTAAAGACCGCGTGGAGCTAGGTTGTAGTGTAGGTGCATACACGTTTAGTGTTTGGTGGAGACACATCTCCCAAAATATATAAATTAAATCCCAAACACAATCCTTATACTTGTATTTATTTTTCTCAATTATTTTGAGTTTCCACATAGCCAAATCATATCCCAATCTGGACCACAAAAATTGAATTGTTGGGTGTGTTAAATCTTTTGGCAAATCATGTGCCAAATCAACCATTTGACTTTTCATTTGGTTTTCCCTTTGACTTGAGTGATTTTCCCACTCTTTTCCACCTCATTCTGGCTTGTGATTTTTCAAAATAAAATTTATCCACTTTATTAATTTTTGACAATTTATTTTTAATTTTCCCACTAAACTTAGGAAAAAGTGGGTTTTTAGGGGTAGAAACACATTTTATGACCCCTAAGGTGTGTCTTAGTAGAAATTTGAGGTGTAGAGGTCTAATTTTGATTTATCATACCCCATACAACTTCTCTAGACATTAATTATTACAATTTAAATCAAAATTTTATTAAAAGTCTCGTCCTGCAAAAAATTTGTAATAATTAAAAAATGACACCTAAACCTAATCAAATTCCGGAAAATTTTACGAATGATCTAGCATGGTAATACATTATTTTCCCTCTGACAACAACCCTCCAAAATTTATTCCTTAGTCAATTTTTGAGCCTACATTAATTTTCATTTTAAGTTATCTTGTGTCATCTTGTTAGTTGTTCGTGTTTTTCCTGAGTGTCAATCATCCTTGCAAGATTCCTAAGTGTCACTTTTCCTCCCTTGGTCAAAGTTTCCTAAGTGTTTTCTTCTTATCTTTGGAAAACACTTGTGTTTCCTTTATAAAGATATGAAAAGCACTAGATTTATTTGACTTAGTGATTAGCTTTCTTCACTTGACATGCATATCACACAAAAGCACAAAAGTGCATCTTTTCTCCTAGAGAAAGTACACTTTCCAAAGATAGTAGTCACAAATGCATTGTTGGAAGAAATTTCACCCTCCTGAGTACAAGCACATATGTAACTCTCAGTGGAGCGCACTTCTTTCACTCTTTAAATCACACTTCTTGTCCACAAGGAGAGCACATTCCTTGTTATCAGTGACTGCACCCTCCTTGTCTTCAAATCCAGTTCACTCCTTGTCAATAGAGACTATGCTCTCTTGTTTCTCATGCATGCACACTTATTTCACTACTTGGTGAACAAAAAATATGTGCCCTATCCACTTCATGTAACTAAGTCATTCATCAATTGATAAGTGGCGATCATGCATGAAATTTCTTTGTGTTAGTGTCTGCCAGTCACCAGTGATCAAATGTATTCTTTCAAGATAAATTGATAGGGTCCTAGGTCAAATTTTATAGTTTCAAATAAATTTTCAAATAAAATTTGATCATTAATTTTTATCTAGGTCAACGTTACTCCCTCCATTCACTCATGGTCATCATCATTCATCTTGGTCAAGTCTTCATTTAAGCATCTATGGTCACGAATAAGTTAATATACTAGCATCTAGGTCATGGTCTATGATTACATTTGAGGTGTCATCATTTTTTCATGTCATCAAAATATACATGGGAGTCATGTCATCACCATTGTCACCATCAAGGGAGTTAGAAAATTAGAAAATAAAGCCAAAGGAGCAAAGATAAGGCTTAACTCAGAATTTCACAAGTTTCAAATGCTTCCAAGCCAATAAGTAAACACTCCTCAACTATCTTTCAAGTGAATTTCTTCAGCAAAGGGTGGATTCCCTCTTCTAGGGTTTTCAACTGCATTTTTGGTTTCATTGGTGTTTCACTTGCTTCAGTTGGAAAACCCCTAGTTTCATCATCTAATAACCTATAAACATAACTCATACACCTTACCAAATCACTACATATCATTCATACCTCTCATTGCTACCATTTTCACTCAAACTCTAGTTCTCACTATGATTTTGCAGAGGAAACTAGGTTAACTATGTGTTTTAACCTTTTTGCCCTATTTCCCATACCCATTTCCAATATTTTCACTTGCATTGTGTTGCTAACTCAGCATACTACTTCTCCAATTTTCTAGGGATTTTCCCTAAATCCAGTCCCTCTCATCTCTGTCCCTAAACTCACTACATCATTCTCCCTTGTTTTCCTAAGTTTCACCCTTCATTTCCTTCACATCAAGTTAGGATTTATTTTTGCAAACAAACACCATGGAAAATGAGAATACAAATTACAAAAAAGGAGGGAAAGTTTCTAGGTTTGATCCAACTAAGAACCATGGCATCATTTTTAGAGTTTGCGATCATTTTCGAGAGTTCACATTGCACACAAGGAGAATCCTAATTCAAATTTACTTTCTGAAGTAATGGAGATGAATTTGAAAAAAATGAAAGAGGTTTTGTCAATAATAAACCAAAGAACAAAAACCTCATTTATTTTATGCAAAGGTGTTATTATTGGAGATAAATTCCCAAAATACAGTTGCTTTAGGTCATTTTCTACAGTTTTGGACATGTTGTCTTCAAGTTATTTTTTGCAGGGGTTTGGAGCAGGGGTTTCCAGTGCTTGATGAATTCACTATGTAGTAGACATCCTAATATTTCCAAACATACCAATTTAAGCCCAAAATAATCTGGTAAGGCCTCCAAAATCCCTCTCAAAAAGCACGCTACGCTTCTGTTGATAGCACGCTACACTTCTGCAAATTTTAGTGAGCAACTTCAAACTTGGATTCAGAACAAATGGGAAAGTATTTTTGAAAACTAGAGGAGGTTGTTGTTCATAACACACCAAAGAACAAAAAATATATCAGGTTTTCATAAAAAATTATGTTTAGAGATATATTGATCCATCTTTGAGCCCTATTTATGTGGAAAAATTTTGGAAAATTTTGGATTTTTGGGAAATTTTGAAAATTTCAGTTGTACACAATCGTCGCGTAGCTGTGTGATACTTTTCCTTAGAGGATAAAAATGAGGTTTTCTCTCATAGTTGGATTTTATTTGGATTTTTCATTCCAGATATGGTTGGTTTTCCAAGACACTTCTTAGTTTTAAATAAAAACTCAAAAAACACCCTATTTTTCATGCATCTGCCATTGCTTTTCCCTGTGCATGGCGCTTCTGGAGAAATCTTGTAAAAATTTAGTTTTGAAGGCCTTGAAAGAGGTATTTTGTTATTTTAAAGGTTGGGTTGGATAAAGGAAATCCAGGTCCACCTTGCCCAATCTTCAGATCAACAGCATGATGCCTAAAAGTTAGCTAAAATTTCCCTCCAAGTGGTGCGACATTTCAGCTAAAAAATGCGACGTTTCTGTCTTTGATGCTTTTTGGATATGTGTCATTCACAAATGGTCAAAATTTCAAGGTTACAACTAGCTCATGAGATATTTTATGGATAAGAAAGACTATTTACACTCCTCGTTGTTGATGAATCTTGTAATTACTCAAGGAGACAAAGACTCCTACTTATTAGTTAAATATGGGGTGATTATTTCTAAATTCCCTAAAAACTAGGAAATGACTCATAGGGTGAATTTATGAAGTGTTTTGGATCATATTTCTACCCAATGAGGTGGAATATTCGTTATTTTCTATATGTACTCTAACTCACAGAACTTTGAGAATGTTTGATCCTTCTTCTGGATGAAGAAGATCCAACATTTACGAGAAAAGTCATCAACATAAATAACATAATACCTGTGTTTTGCTATTGAAGAAATTGAGAATGGTCCATACATGTCTATTTGAACTCTCTCCAGGATCACTATAGCATGATTCTCCTTTTCATGAAAGGTGGAATTTACATACTTCCCCATGGTTCAACCCTTACATTGATCTAACTAAGCAAGTGTTCCCATTGGAAGTCCAATATATTTGCTGCATGAATTTCAAGGCTCCATGATGAAGATGGCCCAATTGCTTGTGCCATAATTCTCCCTCATCCCGGCTCACCACTTTTTCTAACCTTCCCATCATGACAGCACAATAATATACCTCTAGCTTGTAGAGATTCTTAACTCGAATCCCTATCCTCTTGGCTTGAACCATTGTTTTATGTCGCAGGAAAGCTTTTCCATCACTGAAAACAACGTCATAGCCTCTGTCCTCCAACATCGCGACTGAGACCAAGTTTTTCTTCAGACCTGGAACATGAATAACATATTTCAATTGAAATGGTTTACCTGACTCCCTCTCAAAGGTAATGGTACCAATTTCGGTCGCACTGTATCGTCCATCATTTCCCATCTCTATATGCATTTGGAGATATTTCTCCTCCAATTCACTGAAAATATTCTTATATCCTGTCATGTGGAAGGAAGCACCACTATCAAGATACCACACCGATCCCATTGAGCTTGACACCAAGAATGCGATCAAACAGAAATCAAGTTCAAATTGCGAGGCAAGGGCCTCACCAGCTATAGCTCCAACAACCTTCTTGTTGTTCTTCTTCTGTGGGCAGTTAGTAGTGAGATGCCCATTTTCGTGACAGCGAAAACACTTCACCTTGGACAAATCCAGCTTCTTGCCTTTAGAATCAGATTTTTAGTGGAATTTATTCCCCTTCCCTTTCCTTGCCTTGGAAACCAAATAAGAATACTATTCATCATCATGCTTTAATGAAGAGCAATCTCTAGTGTTCCGCTTGAACTCCTCCTGCACTAGATCCGACCACAGTCGTTCCCAATTCGACAGTTTTTCCCGTCCGTTGAAAGAGTCTTCATAACTATGCCAACTCTAAGGAAGTCCCAAGAGAGCCAAGCTCACCAAATCATCATCAGCAACAATTATTCCCACACTCCCCAGTCCATCCTAACATTGGACAAACTTTGTGAGATACTTTGGAATATTTTCGCCCTTCTCCATCTTGATCTTTCTGAGTTTATCCTTTAGTGCCAATTTCCTATGGTCGCTGCTGCTTTGGAAAAGATCTATTAAAGCCTTACACATAGCATATGTAGTGGCTTTCCCATGAAGGCTTGAGAAAATGTGGTCTCGTACACCTTCCAACTGAATTATTCTCGCCTTCGCTACTTTCTTTTTCCATGCATCAAGTAATGCAACATCCGTCAAAGTGGGCTTAGGAATGTCACTGTCGATGAATTCCTTCAAGCCATTATCTTCAAGCATCGCCTCCATCCCGCCCTTCCAGGAAATTGAGTTCGAGCTACCCTCGAGTGCATACTCTAGCCGCAATCCATTGAAAGCCATTTCGATGTTTACTCAACTATCGCACCAAGAAATTCTTGCAGCAAATTCGAATTTTTTCCACCAACAAACTCATCTACTGCTTCAAAAATTGCAATCTTATTTTCTCTGATACGATGTAGAAATTTTAATACAATTATGTATTGCCTAGATCCTCCTGATTTAACAATTATATGCCATTTTTAAATACATAATCTATTCTACAAAAATTCTTGCAGAAATTTAAAACTCGAACGCCAATTGAAAACACATGAATAAAGATCAATCACACATAACACAGATGTTTTTACCGGGAAAGCATAAAGCTAAAAACCCCACTATCATATATTATGTATGTATCATGGATCATGAAACAATCTCATACAAAACTCTAATCCTAGAGCTCTCAGCACAATATACAATCATCTCACCCTGTCATACAAAAATTGGCAAATACATGCGCCAATTTACTCCCTCTTGACAGCCTACCTCCACTACGCAATCCCTAATGATAAAAATCCATGAAAGAATGAGATCCTACTTGCCTTGACTGTGCAATCCTATTGGGCACATCCAATGTGTGTTTGGCTGCATGAGTGCAGCCACTAATGTCACAACTGATAGTCAAACTGTCCCTTTCACCTATCTCTCAAATGGGTCTCCACTGGATCTAACATGCATGTAGTTAACAATAGTAAATCTTCAGTTGCATGTGAGACCACTGATTGTGAATTAATTAAATAATTAATTCACTGATCTCTCACTAGTGTATGTTGAGTTACAACTAGCACAACTGAGGTTAACTCACTTAACTAAGTTAAACTAGTTTACAACTCACATAACTACACATCCAACTCTGTTGCAACTTCAAATCACTCAGCTACAACTAAGTCCACTTGTATGTCCCACCAACCAACCACTCAACTCGAAATTCACTTAGCTAACTGATTTCACACTTTAGTTAACTATTTCCAAGTGCTCATTGAGAATATATTAATGTTTATTGTCCAATTATTATTAAGAGATAATAATAATCGACATGCATTCTATAAATAGAAATGTGATCAATAAATAGACTTCACACATGCATCTAAAAATAGAACACCATCTATAAATAGAGTTTTCTCACCATATATAAATAGACATCATCTATAAATAGAATTTTCTCATGCATTCTAAAAATAGATTTCCACCTAAAAATAGCCTGAGGCTCCATCCTAGTGTAGGTGCTTAATTTTCACTAGGATCATCATATTGTTGAATCTCAACACTCCCTCTCAACAAGAAAGGGATTATCCTTCACCTCGATCCTGTCTCTATGGTATTCGAATTTGCTCCTGGTGAGCACCTTCATCAGAATATCTGCATCCTGATCTTCCATAGGAATGTACTGAAGCAACATGATCTTCCGTTGCACACAATATCTAATATGATGATACCAGATATCTATATTCTTAGATCTATCATGAAACACATGATTAATAGAGAGTTTAATGCAACTTTGATTATCACAATGAATCACTATCAGATCTAAATGAGAACCAAAAAAACCAACCAGGATCTTTCTCATCCAGATAGCCTCACATGCAGCTTGACTTGTTGACATGTATTTCGCTTTTGCTAAACTGAGTGCCATGGATCTCTGTTTCTCGCTGTACCAAGAAACAGCTGTAGATTCGATACTAAATATCCCCCTTGATGTGCTATTTCTGTCTGTTGGGTTGCTCACCCAATTTGCAACCATGAAGCCATGCAACTTCACGTCATTCGTCTGTCTATACCACAGGCAATACTTAGATGTGCCCCTCAGGTATCTCAGGACATGCTTATCCGCCTTACAAAAGAGCTTGGTAGGCTTAACCATCACTTGACTAAGTTGGTTTACCGCATAGCATATGTCTAATCTTGTATTCACTAAATACATTAGGGAATCCACCAACTGTCGATAGAAAGTAGCATCCACTACCTCTCCAGATGTGGCATCCTCTTTCTTCCAGTTTCCTGGAAGAGGAGTATCCATGGGTTTGCAACCCTCCATGTGAAACTTACCCAGTATCTCCCTTGCATACTTGCCTTAAGACACAAAAATTTCACCATCTCGCTACCATATTTCCAATCCAAGGAAATAATGAATGAGGTCCATATCATTTATATCAAACTCCTTTGCAAGGTCTTCGTTGCATGAATGTATCAGTTGCTCATCACCAGTCAGTATTAAATCATCAACATAAAGAACAATGATTAAAAGCTTACCCTCCACCACAATTTGGTATATGTTTGCAGCTGCCTCACTCTTTGTGAAGCTAAGTCCAATGAAATAGTTGTCTATCAGAGTGTACCAAGCATAGGGTGCTTGCTCCAGCCCATACAATGCTCTTTTGAGTCTGCACATATGTGAATCGCTACTGAAGATCTCAAATCCATCAGGCTTCTCAATTTACACTTCTTCCTCAATGATCCCATTGAGAAACACGGTATTCATATCCATCTGAAGAATTTGCCAACCTATCTACACTGAGAGAGCAAGGATGGTCCTTATGGAAGAATACCGTGCGATAGGTGCAAAGGTTTCTTCATAATTAATCCCCTCGATCTGTGAGAAGCCCCGGGCCACAAATCTGGCCTTTTATTTCTCAACACTCCCATCAGCAGGTTGCTTTACCTTGTAGATCCATCTTGAACCTACCATTGATTTATCAACCGCCCTTGGAACAATTTTTCAAGCATTGATTCTGACAATGGAGTCATACTCCTCCACCATTGCATCTACCCATGTGGGCTCCTGCACTTCTTCCTGAAAGGAAAATGGTTCAGTCACAATAAATTTGCTCATGAGAGCCATGTATCTAGTAAATCGGTCAGGAGATTGTCTTTGTCTGTGTTGTGAAGTAGGGACTCCTACATTCTGCGCAACATCAAGCCTCAAACTATCAGCTTATGTGGTACGCCTTCTTCCAGTTTTGATGTTTGGTTCTGCGTGAGTGGACTCCTCCACTCCACGAATCTCATCTTGTGGTTGATCCACATCTAGAGACTCATCTTTGGGAACCAACAGTTCCTCCTCTACATGCAAGTCTAGCTCCCTCTCAAGCAACACCCGTATGGCTTTATCCTCATCGAATTTTATATCCTGTTGCATAACATTCATCTTGTTGTTAGGAAAATACACATGATAATTATGCGGTGTTTCTGTGTACCCCACAAATATCCCAACTTCAGCAGTTGGCTCCAGCTTCTTCCTGGCATTCTTGGTCACATGCACATAAACAAATGAGACAAAAATATTAAAGTAAGAAACATCCGGTTTCTTACCAGTGAAACCTTCTTCTTCAGGTGTACTCATGCCAAGCACTCTATGAGGACAACGATTTTTCACATAAACCGCAGTGTTGCATGCTTTTTCCCACAAATGCATTGGTAGGCCCTGATCATGCAACATCGCTTGAGTTGCACCCACAATCGTTCTATTTTTCCTCTCCGCGACCCCATTTTGCTGTGGGTTATGAGGCGCTATGAGTTCTCTTCGAATTCCTTCTTTGCTGCAGAAGTCTTTGAATTCGTTAGAGATGTATTCTCCACCATTATCGATCCTCAGAGAATTCACTTGATTCCTCGACTCTTTCTCCACCAATGCTTTAAACTCAAAAATTTTTGAGAATGTTTGATCCTTCTTCGACATGAATAAGATCCAACATTTACAAGAAAATTCATCAACAAAAATATCATAATACCTGTGTTTTTCCATTGAAGCAACCGAGAATGGTCCACACACATTTGTGTGAACTCTCTCTAGGGTCACCAAAGCATGATTCTCCTTTTCATGAAAGGTGGACTTTGCATACTTCCCCATGGTGCAACCCTTGCAATGATATAACTGAGTAAGTGTTCCCATTGGAAGTCCAATATATATTTGCTACATGAATTTCAAGGCTCCATGATGAAGATGGCCCATTCGCCTGTGCCATAATTCACCCTCATCTCGGTTCACCACTTTTCTGGCTTGCCCATCATAGCAGTGCAGCCATCTACCTCCAGCTTGTATATATTCTTAACTTGAATCCATATCCTCTTGGCTTGAACCATTTTTTTATGTCATAGGAAAGCTTTTCCATCGCTAAAAACAACTTCATAGCCTCTGTCCTCCAACATCGCGACTGAGACCAAGTTTTTCTTTAGACCTGGAACATGCATAACATTTTTCAATTGAAATTGTTTACCTGAAGCCCTCTCAAAGGTAATGGTATCAATGCTGATTGCACTGTATTTTCCATCATCGCCCATCTCTATATGCATTTGGAGATATTTCTCCTCCAAGTCACTAAAAATATCCTTATCTCCCGTCATGTGGAAGGAATCACCACTATCAAGATACCACACCAATCCCATTGAGCTTGACACCAAGCATGTGATCAAAGATAAATCAGGTTCAAATTGCGAGGCAAGGGCCTCACCAACTGTAGCTCCAACAACCTTCTTGTTCTTCTTCTTCTGTGGGCAGTTAGTGGCAAGATTCGCATTTTCGTGACAGTGAAAACACTTCCCCTTGGACAAATCCATCTTCTTTCCTTTAGAATCAGATTTTGAGTGGAATTTATTCCCCTTCCCTTTCCTTTACTTGGAAGCCAAAGCCCAATCCTATTCATCATCATGCTTTGATGAAGAGCCATCTCTAGTGTTCTGCCTGAAATCCTCCTGTACTAGATCCGACCACAGTCGTTCTCAATCCGGCAGTTTTTCCCGTCTGTTGATAGAGTCTTCATAACTGTGATAACTCTTAGGAAGTCCCAAGAGATCCAATCTCACCAAATTTTCATCAACAATAGTGATTCCCACACTCCCCAGTTCATCCCGACATTGGACACTTTGTGAGATACTTTGGAATATTGTCACCCTTCTCCATCTTGATCTTTCTGAGTTTATCCTTTAGTGCCAATTTCCTATGGTCGCTGCTGCTTTGGAAAAGATCCGTTAAAGCCTTCCACATAGCATATGGAGTGGCTTTCCCATGAAGGCTTGAGACAATGTGGTCTCGTACACCTTCCAACCGAATTATTCTCGCCTTCGCTACTTTCTTTTGCCATGCATCAAGTAATGCAACATCCGTCAAAGTGGGCTTAGGAATGTCACTGTTGATGAATTCCTTCAAGCCATTATCTTCAAGCACCGCCTCCATCCTGTCCTTCCAGGAAATGTAGTTTGAGCTACCCTCATGTGCATTCTCTATCCGCAAGCCATTGAAATCCATTTCGATGTTTACTCAACTGTCGCACCAAGAAATTCTTGCAGCAAATTCGAATTGTTTCCACCAACAAACTCATCTATTGCTTCAAAAATTGAAATCTTCTTAGCTTCGATAATATGTATAAATTTTAATACAATTATGTATTACCTAGATTCTCTTGATCTAACAATCATATGCCACTGTTAAATACAAAATCGCTTCTACAAAAATTCTTGCAAAAATTTAAAACACGATCGCCAATTGCAAACACATGAAGAAAGATCAATCACACATAACACATATGTTTTCACCGGGAAAGAATAAAGCTAAAAACCCCACTATCATATATTATGTATGTATCATGGATCATGAAACAATCTCATACAAAACTCTAATCCAAGAGCTCTCAGTACAATATACAATCGTCTCACATTGTCATACAAAAATTGGCAAATACATGCGCCAATTTACTGCCTCCTGACAGCCTGCCACCACTGCGCAATACTTGCTAATAAAAATATCTCAAAGAATGAGATCTTTCTTGCCTTGACTGCACAATCATCATTGGCACATCCAATGTGTGTGTGGTTGCATGAGTGCACCCACTAATGTCACAACTGATAGTCAAACTGTCCCTTTCACCTATCTCTCAACTGGGTCTCCATTGGATCTGACATGCACGTAGTTAACATTAGTAAATATTCAGTTGCATGTGAGACCACTGATTGTGAATTAATTAAATAATTAATTCACTGATCTCTCACTAATGTATGTTCAGTTACAACTAGCACAACTGAGTTTAACTCACTTAAACTGAGTTAAACTAGTTTACTACTCACATAACTACACATCCAACTCTGTTACACCTTCAAATCACTCAGTTACAACTAAGTCCACTTGCATGTCCCACCAACCAACCACTCAACTCGAAATTCACTTAGCTAACTGATTTGACACTTCTGTTAACTATTTCCAAGTGCTCGTTGATAATAGATTAATGTTTATTGTCCAATTATTATTAAGAGATAATAATAATCGACATGCATTCTATAGATAGACATGCGATCTATAAATAGACTTTGCACATGCATCTAAAAATAGAACATAATCTATAAATAGAATTTTCTCACCATCTATAAATAGACAATCTATAAATATAATTTTCTCATGCATTCTAAAAATATAATTCCTCCTAAAAATAGCCTGAGGCAACATCCTAGTGTAGGTGCTTAATTTTCACTAGGGTCATCATCTTGTTGATTCTAAACAAAATTCAAATACAACAGGACAATACCACATTACAAGCCAAACAAGCACCAAATTTCTACATTTCCACTTATTTGTTGGATGGTATCTACATCCGTTATGAGTTCACCTGGATGAAGTGGAACTAAACACCTCAAGGAAAGTTGCATGTCTATTTCCACTACAGAATGTTATCAGAAGTTAGTTTTCGACAAGTTTATGATAAGTTGGCCGATAATTTATTTAAAATTTTCTAAAATACGATATTTGAGACAAAACCTCCATGCATGACAAATCAGATGAAGGAATCACTTTATGAGATTTCAGATTGGTTTGCTTCACCACAAGGCACATACATGAGATGTTTAAGGTGTCAGAAAACCCCTGAGCTGATGCTTAGGTATGTGACCAATAAGGTGGTCTTGCAAGAGGTATCCTATCAGTTAAAAAATGAATTGTTTGCACAACTCCAAAGGAGGGAAAAAATATTATTGGCCCTCATTTCCTTTACGGATTGGAATTTACGATCTCAAGAGCCTCAAGGTGGCTGGTGATGAAATTGAAGAACTTAATCTCCTTCATTTTGGAATGATTAGTTTTCATAGATATGATCCTAAAACTGTATACATACAAAATTGTGACAAGATACAATACAACTAGCCCTATAGACCTATAATCGTCCCAAAATATGAGAACATCAAGAATCAGTACAATGCACTGAGAAAGAACCAACTAGGTGATCTGAATGTGATCGAATTAAGTGCTGAGGTAGTTTGATTAGTTTGTCATTTAAGATTGATTGTTAACTGAAGAAAGCTTTAAGTGAAAAATGACATAAACCAACAGCAAATAAATGATTAAAACACAGCATAAAACATAGAGAAGAAGAAGCAAACAGTTGATTACAGAGTTCGTCCCTGATGGACTACATCTCCGGGTCCACTTTCAAGTGGGGGTTTTCTTTATTAGGATTGATCGTGAGGAATTTATTTACACCTAAATGAATCAGAATAATTGTGCTCACAGGCACTTATGAACTTTGTAAACAGAAATTCCACTCTCTCTCCTTTCCGACGCTTGTCTCTGTGCTCAATTCCACCTCCGGACGGTGGAGCTATGTTGAAAACAAAACTGGCTCTATCCTGCTGAAAATGAACTCCAAAACATCCATGTCCTTCATGAAGCTTTGTCATGGTTTATAAAGGCTTGTCTTCGAACCATTGATAGCCAAAATAGCAATTGATTGAGCCTTTTAGGTGATAAATTTCTCGAACCCTATCTCCTAATTAATTCCTAGGATAAAGGTTGATGAACTTAGCGTTGTATTAAATCAAAAACTCAAAAATAAACTATATGATAAAATTTCTTAGCCACAACGCTATTTAACCGAGCGGAGATTTATTGTTTGACATGTGACAGGGATCTTCGAACGGCAGTTACGGCTTCGACCGACAGTCACGATTTTATCCCGACGGTTCGGCTTATCCGTTGCAGTTCTGTCACGTTTGTTCACATGTCAACTCCCGAGGGTTTTAACATGCGGTGGTCTCAACGGCTGTCAACCACTAACATTCTCCACCTGGTCAAACCTATTCAAAAACTCTGACACAGTTTAATAACTGCACGGTTACCCTAGCGCTGTGCATTTGATTTTAGTTTTGTTTGATAATAAGGTCCAAAAGTGGGTTTTCGGACTTAGTTTTATTTTTTTTTAGGTTTTGTACCATGTATAGGTTTTATAAATTAGCGCTTAGGTTTTAGGTCTAGGTCTTTAGGTTTTTAAGCTTAGACCTTTACATGTATATGGTATTTCACCTTTTTAGACCATTTTAACCATATTACATGCCATGAACCTGACCATGATCAACTTGAGGACATTTTCTTCGGTTGATACTGACGAAACTGGTGGATTGGAGACTGAATCGGACATCGAAATGCTAGAGCTGACTGGACCTCTCTGCTGAACTGTAATGAACAAGATTTTCCTGGATCAATCCTCTCCACTTGAAAGCTTTTGGACCACAAAAGCTTGATTTTAAGCAGACAATAAGTGAGGATACAATTCCCTCACTTTTCCGATCTCTTTCCATTTACTCGGATTCATTCCCTTGAGTCCTACTTGAAGATATTCCACATCTCCTCACCTGGAAGTACGAACTCTTTTGTCCAAGATGGTATCTTCCTACAACTCTGTCATGTACTCAGGTGATAAATTGTCAATAGAAGGAATCTGTGTATCATCCTTGGGATCAACAATCATCGGAGTTTCATACAGCTTTAGATTCTCAACTAAGTAAATATGCATGTAAGGTGATAAATCTAATCGGAATGCATTATTTCTAATCTTCTCAACAATATTGAAAGGATCATACCTGATATATTTCAGTTTCTTACCTTCTCCTTTCATCCTGACTTTCCTGATATACAACCATACCTGATCCTCGACATGATCGACTTGATGCTTGTCGTGGCACAATTTGAACTTGGCCTGACTCTCTTTCAACTGATTCCATACTGCCCTATGTATCTGTTGTATCCGAGAAGAGTACCCTTTCTGAATAACTTGCGCTTTTCCTTTCCACAGTATACACAACTTATCCAAATAATATAACAACTTTTCATCAATATGATAATTTTTTTCTTCTATCCGAGTACCATGAGTTAGCGATTCATAACTTTCTTTGAAATTATCATCAGTACTATACTGTTCTACATAAATTTCATGAACCAATGAACTATTATGCAGTACTACTGAAGCATTCAAAGATAGTCTAGACTTCATATCAACTACTTTACTTGTTACACCTTCTTTGTCCTTAATTTCTAAGTGAATTTTCTGAATAAATCTCATCCAACTATAGTAGTGAGATTGTTGTAACTTAGACTGTGACTGAATGTATTGAAGCGACTGATGATCTGTATGAATCACTGTTTTCTTACCCTTTGTATTACCACAAGAATATTTTTCAAATGGTTTTTGATGATATAATAATGCTGTGAAATATTTCTGCTTAAATGAATCAAAAACATTAAAATTGACACACTTTCCCCATGTCCCGTTTTTCTTATGAGCCAAAATTATGGGTGAACTATATGGAGATGAACTGGGTCGAATGGATTCCATCCTTGGAATTTGTTGCTTTATTTATTTGTGCTCTATAAATGACTTGTGATACATTCCATTATTAGGGGCATCAGACATCAACTGCATCTCATGTGATATTTTCTTTTTATGAAGTAGATGTTTTGGTTCTTTAACTAGATCTTGAAATGAATCTACTTTTTTAACCAAATTACCTTCATACTAAAATTCACAACTTGAACAAGCATCATTAAGATCCTTATGTTTCTCTTTTACCGACATGAGTATGTATCTCTTACTTGAACTTATTAAGTGCTTCATCTGATTAGCATTAATTAAATTCAAGTGATTTTGAGTTTTATGTGCCTGAATGATATACTTAATCCCATCTTTCTTGAGATGATACATATGCTCATTCCTATAAAATACTGCATCATGATCATAGGGATAAGGGCTTCCTAAAAAATTCCACATATGTCTAATGATATCACATCTAGATCCACTTCATCGATATAGTTAACTGTGATTGAAAATTTTAACCGACACTGTTTGGTAACATGAATTTGAGTTTGTTCCTTTAACCAGCCTAAAGGATATGGTTTTGGATGATTATGTGCTTTCAAACCCAATTTGTTAACCAATGATTCAGAAATCAAATTTTCTTGTGATCATGTATCGAAGAATGTATCTAAATTTGTATGTTTTGAAGTTACCCTTATATGAAATAACTCGATTCTTTTATCTTCATTCAATTTTTTGATGTTTGAAGTAGTAGAAGTACTAGCTTCAAAAGTTTTACCTGTTGTAACCATAACAGTGATTTTGCCTTCATCACCTGAATCAGATCCCAAGTCCAAGCCTTGTTGGATTGCTGTTTCAGCCTTATTTTCACTCTTCTTTGTTTGGAACTTCTTTGGCTTGAGTTCCGGATGAAGTTTCCAACACCTAGCTTCATCATGACCGATCCTTTGGCAATGTGTATAGTTAGGTCTTTCATCTTCCTTCTGAGTTGTGGAAGTATTCTTTCCCTTTGACTTGCCCTTCTTTTTGCTATCTTTGGTTTCCATCTGCTTGGATTTATTTGGTGTAAACTTGAATGGTATACCACCTGATTCGACATGAACAACTTGGACACAAACTTCATCAAAATCATTAGGATTGAACATTAATAATGTATGTTGCAAATATGAATGCAAACTACCAATATACTTCAAAAAAGTTTATTTTGTGTCCAAAGAAATACGAAGTGCTAATGCTTTCTTTCTGAATTCCTGTGTGAACTCTTGAACATTCTGTCCCTTACCTTGTCGCAAGCACTGCCAATCAATAACAGCTTGTTGTGTGTGACCCAAAGGATATAATTGTTTCTTTAGAGTTTTTATCAACTTATTCCATAAGGTGATAACCTTTCCTTTACGCTTTAAATCTATCTGTGTCTTACTTTCCCACCAGATCAAAGCAGTACCCCCCATTCTAAGAGTAGCTAATTGGATCTTTGTCTTATCATCAGTAATATTTTGAATATGACAATAGAATTCTAACTATTTTACCCAATTATCTAGTTTCTCAGGGTTTATTTCACCATCATACACAGGTAATTCGAACTTAACATCAATTTTCAAAAGTGGACTCTTAGGTTTCTTTTCTTTTTTCTGATTCAGAACTAGAAGTAGAAGAGGAAGAAGAAGATGATGGAGATGATGGAGGAGAAGGAGATTTATCCGCCTTTCATTTACCCTTGTCCTTCTTTGATGCCTTTGACGATGAGGCTGCATCTCTCATCTTCTTATCTTCATATAATTCTTCCAACATCTGCTGCATGTTTAGAAACATCTGATGGATTTGATTCTCATCCATGGGTTTCGATTCAATAGCTTCAGGAGTCTCAACGTTCTCAGTCCCTGTCATCGTTGATTGATGAATGACTTTCCGCTTTCCGATATCTGGATAAAATTCCTTATTCTCACCTTTTCCATGTTGCAATCCCAACCTTGTTAACATGCACTGACAAAAAAAATACAAATCAAAACCTGCTCTGATACCAAATATGATCTGAATGTGATCGAATTAAGTGTTGAGGTAGTTTGATTAGTTTGTCATTTAAGATTGATTGTTAACTGAAGAAAGCTTTAAGTGAAAAATGACGTAAAACAACAACAAATAAATGATTAAAACACAACATAAAATAGAGAGAAGAAGAAGCAAACAGTTCATTACGGAGTTCGTCCCTGATGGACTACATCTCCAGGTCTTCTTTCAAGTGGGCGTTCGATTTATTAGGATTGATCGTGAGGAATTTATTTACATAGAAATGAATTAGAATAACTGTGCTCACAGGAACTTCTAGACTCTGTAAACAGAAAGTACACTCTCTCGCCTTTCCGATGCCTGTCTCTGTGCTCAATTTCACCTCCGGACGGTGGAGCTATTCTGAAAACAAAATTGGCTCTATCTTGCTGAAATTTAACTCCAAAACATCCATGTCCTTCATGAAGCTTTGTCATGGTTTATAAAGGCTTGGCTTTGGACCATTGATAGAAAAAATAGCAATTGGTGGAGCGTTTTAGGTGATAAATTTCTCAAACCCTATCTCCTAATTAATTCCTAGGATAAAGGTTGATGACCTTAGCGCTATATTAAATCAAAAAACCAAAAAATAAACTATATGATAAAATTTCTTAGCCACAATGCTAGTTAACTAGGTGGAGATTAATTGTTTGACATGTGACAGGTATCTTCGAATGGTAGTTATGGCTTCGACCGACGGTCACAGTTTTATCTCGACGGTTTTGCTTATCCGTTGCGGTTCCGTCGCATTTGTTCACATGTCAACTCCCGACGGTTTTAACACGCGGTGGTCTCAACAGCTGTCAACCACTAACATTCTCTACGCGATCAAACCCGTTCACAAACTCTGACACAGTTTCATAACTGCGTGGTTAGCATAGCGCTGTGCATTTGATTTTAATTTTGTTTGATAATAAGGTCCGAAAGTGGGTTTTCAGACTTAGTTTTATTTTTTTTCTTTAGGTTTTGTACCATGTATAGGTTTTATAACTTAGAGCTTAGGTTTTAGGCCTAGGTATTTAGGTTTTTAAGCTTATACCTTTACATGTATAAGGTGTTTTTCCTTTTTATACCATTTTAACCATATTACATGCCATGAATTTGACCATGATCAACTTGAGGACATTTTCTTCGGTTGATACTGACAAAACTGGCGGATTGGAGATTGAACCAGACATCGAACTGCTAGAGCTGACTGGACCTCTTTGCTGAACTGTAATGAACAAGATCCTCCTGGATCACTAGGACATGAGGCAAGCTCCCCCAAGGTTTCAAAGGTAATAGATGTACATATGGAGCATGTGCGATAATAAGTCACTTCCCAAGTGGACACTATATCACCCAAAAAAAGGATAAAGCATGATATGGTGGAAAAAAGTAGTAGAAAGTTCAAAGTTGTTTTGATGTGCAAAGGTGAAATTGAGTGATAGAAATAGAAGAAACAAAATGAGGAGGAGAAGATAAGGTCAGAAGTATAAAAACATAAAGAAGAAGAAGAAAAGAGGAAACAACAAAATCTAGAAGAGGAAAGGAAAAGCGGGGAGGAAAACGTACAATAGAAGGAGTTACAAGAAGAAGAAACAAA
Organism: Pinus albicaulis; assembly: GCA_034641835.2. Taxonomy (NCBI): domain Eukaryota; kingdom Viridiplantae; phylum Streptophyta; class Pinopsida; order Pinales; family Pinaceae; genus Pinus; species Pinus albicaulis. Next base: position 549,268,733 of record CM076569.1, read on the forward strand.
GAACAAATATGAGGAAGAAGCCACACAGGTACCAGAGGAAGAAAAAATGGCCCGTGAAACAGAAACAAAGTTTGAGGAGGATGATGCCATTGAACCAATTATAGATGAAACTAACACCCAGTTAGAACCTCCTCTCACTAGTGGCCATCTCCCATTCAGTGAAATGGGAATTATTCCTCCACTCGATGACAGGGTTATGGATGTGTCTAGTTTTAGCTTTGATCAACTAAAGAAAATGATTGTATAAGAAAGAAGAATGCAATTTCCAAATGATATTGTTCATACAATATCCATATCCATAGAGAAGGTGATAACATCTAATACGAAGAGAAATCCCCGAGTATTCATGGAAGCGAATGTAGCTTTTGTGATAGCAACACAAGAAAATACAAAGAATATTTTGAGTGAGAATACACGCTTGCGAAAGAGCTAGCTGCCACAAATCAATAGGTTGATCATCTTGCCGCAAAGAACCAATGATTGTCTTCTACTAGTATCAATATGATGGAGCTACGACCAACCATAATTCAAGAATTGAAGCCGGTGGAAGACACCCTGAAGTAGCTATACAATGATATAATTATCTTGCAAACGAGGGTGGCACCCCTAGTCGCAATTCACAAGAAATCTCAAGAGATCCTGAATATTATAAAGGTTACAAGAAGACTTGTATATTTTATGCAGGATTGGGGTGTCAAGTATCCAGATGTTCTTGAAAAGTTGGTCAAGAAGGAAAAATTGGCTGTTGGGGTGGAAAAAATAGAGTTGAGACTTCATACTCAGAATTACACCCACCTTGGTGAACAAGCGAACAAAATAATAATTTCTTATGTACGATTACATGGTGGTATAGAGTACTTGGCACAAAAACATAAACTACATTTTGTGGGACTGCTTGGAGAAATAAGAGGCAAGGATGTCATCACATAAGAGATAAAGGATTTTATTAAACAAAGCAAGCAAGGAACATATCAAGAAGGCTTGGAGATCACCAAGAATGCTATTATAGAGTATGTAATTGAGTCAACTAAAGTCCACATGAAATTATCTTGGTTGTGGAATAACATTCAATCAAGCTCCAAATCTATATAATCTAATGCATTGGAGGTAAAGATGTGATATATTTCAGAACTACAAGTTAAAGTTAAATTTATCATAGCAGAGTTTAGATCATGGAACTCCTACATCACAAATGAACTCCATGTCCAAGCCACTAATTTGTCCTTTTCTCCATGAGATTTTTGTCTTATTATAGTTTTTTTGTGTAGAAATTTTACAAACATGTGTATATCGATGGATTCAATCCGATCTAACAATGTACTAAAGCTAGATACTGAATCCTTCTACAAATAAATTGTGGAAATAAAACACTATCACCAATCACATTAAGCAAAGAAAGAATCAAATCAAACCACAACACAGATATTTTCTCAGGGAAAGCTTGCTACTCAAAACCCCTCTATATTCTATTGTATATTAACCATGGAATCATGAAATAATTACTATGCACACTTCTCATAAGAGTTTCATGCACTCTCACAACTGTCTCACACTGTCCTGGACAAAACTGGCCAACAATTAGCCGATTCTTGGCCTCTAAAGAACCTGCCTTGCTTGCACAATTCTTGATGAATGAAATCCATATTATTTTGTAATTTTGGCCTTCTAAAAATGTGCAAGGATCATGGGAAATCCAATGGATGTCTGGTTGCATGTGGGAAACCTACTAATCACACAACTGAGAGTTAACATCCCTTTAACCTTTGTCTCAACTAGGTATCCATTGGAACTGACATGCATGAAACTATTAATAGTAAATCATCAGTTGAATGGCAGATCAATGATTGTGAATTAAATAATATTTAATTCACTTGATCTCTCACTAGTGCAACAAACAATTACAACTAGTTCAACTGACTGTAACTCGCCTAATTGAGTTAACTGATTACTCATGCATTAAACTAATGCACCAACTGCAATTCGAACTCCATAACTAATAGAATTACTCTGCATACCTCACCAACCACCCTCAACTCAAAATACATGAGCTAACTGAGTTGATCACACTCAATTAACTATTACAAGTGATCATGAGATAAGATTACATTTTATTGTCCAATTTAATTAAGGGAAAATTAAATTAGACACTGCACCAAATTAATTAATTAAATTGGTCTTCACACTAATGTATTTCTAGGACCTATTGGTTCCAAATAGTGTGTGTGCTGCAATTTCTTGTTGGACTTCAACACTCCCTCTCAACAAGAAAGGGATTATCTACCACCCCGATCCTGCCTCTATGGTATTCAAATTTTCTCCTGGCGAGTGCCTTCATCAGAATATCTGCATCCTGATCTTCCGTGGGAATGTACTGAAGTAACATAATGTGCCTTTGAACAAAATCTATGATATGGTGGTACCGGATGTCTATGTGCTTGGACCTATCATGGAATACCAAATTAATCGAGAGTTTAATGCAACTCTAGTTATCAAAATGTATCACAGTCGGATCCATCTGATAACCAAACAAACCAACCAGGATCTTTCTCATCCAGATGGAATCACATGCAACTTGAATTGCTGCCATGTATTCTGCCTTGGCTGAAATGAGTGCCACATATCACTGCTTCCCGTTGTACCAAAAAACTGTTGTCGATCCTATGCTGAAGATCCCTTTTAATCTTCTCTTTCGTTCTAATGGACTGCCTGCCAAATCTACATCCACGAAGCCTTGAAGCTTCACTCCCTCTGTTCGTCTGTACTGTAATCCATACTCTGTAGTGCCCCTGAGATATCTCAAGACATTCTTCCCCTCCTTCCAAAATATCTTGGTCGGCTTAACCATAGCTTGACTCAGCTGGTTAACTCCGTAGAAAATGTATGGTATGGTGTTCACCAAGTACATTAGTGAAGCCACTAGCTACTTGTAGACAGTAGCGTCCACTACTTCTCCTGAAGTAGTATCCTCTTTCCTCCAATTCCTGGAAGAGGAGTGTCCATGGGTTTACAACTCTCCATGTGAAACTTACCTAGTATATCTTTGGCATACTTGCCTTGAGAAAAACAAATTTCACCATCCCACTGCCATATTTCCAAACCAAGGAAATAGTGAAGGAATCCCATGTCCTTCATTTTGAACTCCCTTGCAAGATCCTCCTTGCATGAAGTTATCAGCTGCTCATCACCTGTCAAAAATATATCATCAACATAAAGTATGATAATCAAGAGCTTACCATCAACCACAATATGGTACAATTTTGCATCTGCTTCACTTTTGGTGAAGCCCAACCCGATGGAATAGATGTCGATCTGAGTGTACCAAGCACAAGGTGCTTGCTTCAGCCCATACAATTATCTCTTGAGTCGACACACATGAAACTCACTGTCAAAGATATAAAAACCTTCTAGCTACTCTAGGTACACTTCTTCCTCAATAAATCCATTGAGAAATGAATTTTTTACATCCATCTGATGAATGTGCCACCCCATCTGCGTTGAGAGTGCAAGGATAGATATAATGGAAGAGTGCCTCATGACTAGTGCGAAAGTCTCTTCATAGTTGATCCCCTCAACTTGTGAGAATCCCCGGGCCACAAATATGGCCTTGTACTTCTCCACACTCCCATCCACTGCTTGCTTCACCTTATAGATCCATCTAGATCCAACCACTGATTTTTCGACCGATCTTGGGACAACTTCCCATGCACTGTTCTTGACAATGGAGTCATACTCCTATACCATAGCATCAACCCAAATTTTTTTTTGCACTGCTTCCTCAAAGGATGATGGTTTTGTCACAATACACTTGCTCATAAGAGCCATGTATCGAGTAAACCTATCCAGATATTGTCTCTATCTGTGCAGTGAAGTAGGGGCTCCTACATTCTCTGCTGCATCAAGTCCCAATCTATCAGCTTTTGTGGTGCACCTTCTACCATTTCTGGTGGATGTCTCTGCATGAGTGTTTTCTTCCACTCCATGATCCTTCGCATATGGCTGATACACAGCTTGAGGTTCATTATTTGAAACCGAGAGTTCCTCCTCTGCATGCAAATCTAGCTCCCTCTCAAGGGACAATCGCATGGATTTCTCCTCATAAAATTTTATATCCCGTCTCAAAACAGTCATCTTGCTATTTGGAAAATAGAATCGATAATTTTGGGGAGTATCAGTGTACCCCAAAAATATCCCAATCTCAGTTGTTGGTTCAAGCTTCTTCCTGGTGTCTTTGGTTACATGCACATAAATAGATGAGCCAAAAATCTTAAAATGTGAAACATCAAGTTTCTTACCAATAAAATCCTCCTCTGGTGTACTCATGCCAAGTATCCAATGAGGACAATGGTTAAATTTGCACAAATACCGCTATGTTTCATGCCTCCACCCACAGATGCAACGGTAGGCCCCAATCATGCAATATCGCTCATGCTGCACCCACAATTGTTCTGTTATTTCTTTATGTGACACCATTCTGCTATGGGTTATGAGGCGCAATCAACTCTCACTGAATTCTTTCTTTGCTGCAGTAGTTCTTGAATTCATTGGAGATGTACTCACCACCATTGTTGCTCCTAAGAGCCTTCACATGCTTACCCGTGTCTTTCTCCACCATTTCTTTGAACTCAAGAAATTTTGAGAACGTTTGATCTTTCTTCTGCATGAAGTAGATCCAACACTTTCAAGAAAAGTCATCAAAAAATATCACATATTACTTATGCTTTGTTTTCGAAGCAGTAAAGAATGGTACACACACATCCGAGTGAACTCTCTCAAGGATTTCCGAGGCTCAGTTCTCCTTCTTGTGAAAAGTGGCCTTTGCATACTTCCCCATAGTGCATCCCCTGCATGTGTTTGACTACGCAAGAGTACCCTCATCCCATGGTGTAGATGGCCCAATCTCCCATGTCATAACTCACCCTCATCCCGGTTCACCACTTTTTCTTCCTTACCCATCAATTCCGCACAACCATCTACATCAAGTTTATATAGATTATTCACATGAATCCCAATCTTCTTGGCTTGTCCTATTGTTTTGTGTCACAGGAAATATTTTCCCTCACTGAAAACAACATCATAGCCTCTATCCTCCAACATTGCGATTGAGACCAAATTTTCCTTCAAGCCTGGTACATGCATTACATCTTTTAATTGAAAGGGTTTCCTTAACTGTCTTTGGAAGATAACTGTACCAATCCTGGTAGCATTGTATTGCCCGTCATCACCCATTTCGATATGCATCTAGAGGTCCTTCTCCTCCAAGCTACTGAGAAGTTCTTTGTCTCTCGTCATGTGAAAGAATGCACCAATATCCAAGTACCACACCAATCCCATTGCACTTGACACCATGCATGCAATGAGCGATAAGTAAGCTCAAATAGCGAGGCCAAAGCCTCACCATTTGTTGGGGAAAAATGATTTCCTGTCATTTAATTTGTCAACCCGGGGGTTTCGTAAACTTGTGAAGCCTGCGTGCATTGTATGTGCTAGAAATTGTCTGTTAGTTTAGATCAATCTAACTGTAAAATAACGAAAACCAATTTATCTAATATATGAAATCAAATAATGAAAACGAAATTCAACTAACCTATGGAATCAAGTAACGAAAAAAAATAAGACAAATTCATCTAATATATGAAATTAAATAATGAAAAGAAAGAAAACAAATTCAAAAGAAAATATAGCACGCGCAATCACACTTGGAGGAATTGAAATTTTAATCTAAGAAAGCATTTCAAAGCATGTAAAGAAAAACTCAATTACTGTAAAGGTTAAATACTCGAGCATCGAATTTGGAGGTATGACAGAGTCATTCTATTGGTATGATCTTTAGGAGCGTTCAATTATACATTTAACTGAGGATCTGAATCTAGGAAAGATGTTTAAAGGCATGTAAAGGAAAAATCAATTATTGCATAGGTTAAATACTCGAGCATGCAATTTGGAAGTATGAAAGAGTCACCCTCTTGACATGATATTTAGGAGCATTCAATTATACACATAATTTAGGATCTAATCTAAGAAAACAGTTTAGAGGCATGTAAAGGAAAACTCAATTATTGCATAGGTTAAATATTCGAGCATGAAATTTGGAAGTATGACAGAGTCAGCCTCTTGACAAAATATTTAGGAGCATTCAATTATACACTTAATTGAGGATCTAATCTAAGAAAACAGTGTAAAAACATGTAAATAAACTAAAAAAATGTGAGCTCTAATGCCTCAAACATATTCTAATTGGAAAATAGAAAAATATACTTTCTTGAGATTTTCTAGGAAAGCAAAGATTACACAGTCATTCTAAAACTAATACCAAGAAGCAAATAAATTTTAATCTATAAAAGCAAATAAAGCTCACATATTTTAGATGGTTGATCCAAAAATATGAGAGATGGTAAATCGAGGTTCTCCATATGTAAGCAAAACCAAGTCAAAATGAAAGAACATTCATGAGTAAGGTTCCACAATCTAATTCTGTATTCAAAGCTTGAGTATAACTCCAATTTTACACATGAAATGATAGGAGGAAGCTTCCCCTATTTATACAAAAAGATGAGAATTTATCTCATTAATGAGAGTCCATGAATCTCCCCCTATATCTCTAGAGTTACAATCCAAATAGGAAGTGATAAGGCACATGTCTTCTTAGAGTTACAATACAAATAGGAAATGAGACACATATCCTTATGATCCCATGATCTTCTCCATCCAAATTCGAATTTGTCCTTAGGAGGCCACATAAGGGTCTTTTGGAAGCTTCTTTTTTATTCACACATGGCAACAATCCCATTCCACTTGTTAGCTATAAGTATATGCATATTATTTTCTAATTTTTAACCAAAAATTCACTTAAAAATACTAGGAATTAATAAAGTTCGAAAAACATAAATGTAACCCAATAATGGTAATGGTAAGGTAAATGTACTGAAATGGAGGTGGAGTGAAGGTGATAATATAGAAATATAAGTGAAAATTTAATGGAAGTAAATGAAAATTTCAAGGCCCAACATACCCCCAAACTGAAGCAATTGCATGTCCGTATGCAATCTATTACATTAATTATTTTTTATCCTTGAGCTTTGGCTTAAATTTGCATGATATCCTTTGATAACTTCATACTTCTGCAAAGTTTTTTTTTCTTGAATTGCAACATGGTTGGTTCTTGTGTTACACGCATATTTTGTTGTTGTGTTTAATTTTTATCTTTGAACTTTGCATAATGATAATTTGATTATTGTTGCAAAGTATATCTTTATTGGATTGCATCATGGTTGGTTCTTGTGTGACAACCATGATTGTGTTTGTATCCAATTATCTGTTAAGTACTTTTGAAAAGCCATTGTATGCTCATAATAATAATGTAATAGTTAATATATTTTGAAAGTATGTGGGATTTTTGAACGTGAAATGAATATGGTAAAATGTGAATATGAATATATTCCCCCCCTCAACTAATGGTATTGGCAAAGAAATAAGGAAAATAAATGTTTTTTCCAAAAATTATCATTTTAGATTTTCAAAGAATTCTATGGTAAAAAGTTAGAAAATGACATACCTTAAATTACCCTTTGAAAATGGATGAGCTGCATGTGTGGTGGCTACAAAATTCTGATCATAATATTCTTCATGTTGTTGTACAAGTTATGGATAAAAGAGTCAAGATGACTTTTTATTGCTTCTACTAAAACTACTGAATCTGCTGCAGAATGATGCTGATTCTGCAGCTGTCATCTGATTTTGTAGCTGCCATCTGATTCTATAGCTGCCATCTGATTCTGCAACTGCCATCTAATTATATAACTGTAGAATGGTGCTGATCTGTTGTAGCTGCATATCTTCTTCATTTGCTCCAAAATGCTGAAAATGATAGTCTTCATGTCTTCAAAACTCATTGGCACAATTCCTGCTATGTGAATAGATGTTTGATGTTGAACATAGCAGGAAATTTTTGATTTAGTGGCCATTAATGGATGTCATTAGTCAACACAAAACTCTCACCATTGATGACAATCAGAGTCAAGATGCCCAAACACATCTTTCTAGGTACGAATAATTTTGATGTTGTCGAGTACCTAGAAGATCCAATGAGCAAGGAACATTAATGTATTCCCATTTTTCGTCAGCAAGAAGACTTGCCATTAATGCATGCAAGCCTTAAGGTGTTTTTTCAAGGATTTTAGACTCAAAGGAATATGGACTCAATAATTTGTATTGGAGCAGGGTTTATTTTCAAAATGAAAAGGATAGGAAAAGGAAAATGAAAATGGAAGATGACAATGGAAAATAATAATGACAATGAGAAATTAGCATGTAAGTGAGCTTCTTGCTTTTATTTGTGGGTTAGGAGTAGACAAAGAGTAATGGAAAGTGTATGTGAATAAAAATAAACAATTGACTCTTGCTCGGAAAATAACTGTGGCTTACTTTGAATTGCTTGGTTGGATTTATAATTCAAAAGGGAGGAAAGGTAAAGGTCTTGATGGACATGGACATGGACTTGTTCTTATGTTTCTCATGAAATTGGTCCTTTGAAGACCAATTGTGTGCACAATTGGTTTCCTTCAATAATCATTCGATCATCCCAAACCTGCAAAAGAAAACTTGACATAAAGAACATAAGTGTGTTAAAAAAGAAATGGTCAATTCATTTCTGATTCTTACACAAAAATTTGAATGTCAAATGAAACATATTAAGAAAAATCAAAAGTGTTATATCCTGTTCAATCCATGATATTGATAACAATCCATTTTTAGGAAATAACCACGAAAAATAAATCAAGTCCCTGTTGACGGATGACTTCATGCAATGTGCTCAGTAATATGGTTGGCATCACAAAGATTCATTGTGTTCTGCAAAATACATCACAAATATTCATTGTGTCCTGCAAGATTCATCACAAAGAAAAATACACAACAACAATATTAGAATTTTTAATGCCAAATATTCAGAAATCATCTAAATAATCTTCCAATTATTCTGCAAGTCACTATCAAATTGAATATGTGCTGCAGAAGCATGCTGTCAAAAATACAAAAAGTACTTGCACGAAAAATTATTTCAATCAAAATTTCCAAGTATTCTTCGCTTTATAAATTGCTTCAATAAATCGACTGAATATGATTTTATTTTATTTTATTTATTTTTTATTTAATTTTTTAATGATGAGATGTCCTACTTGCAAGGCCATAATCGATAATCTTGCTGGTCAAAAAAAAATAAAAATCAACATCTGTCTAAGAATAATTTGGGTCTGAAAATCTGTTGCACAGACCCTTAGTAAATTTTATTGGAGACAATATTGCCAAACGCTCTTTGTGCAGAAGCTAGGTGGAGAGATCAAAGCCTTATGTCGAGTTTTCTTATCTCCACCATTTAGTAAAAAAAAAATTATTTTGAATGAAGTCAATGGATTGTTTGAATGTGAATAAGCTGACTTTGAAAATTGAAAGGGATAACAAATTTGCAAACAAAGATGATGAACCATGGAAACAATGAATAATGAATGAATGTTTTTCTACGATCAAATCCCACCTTCCTCGCTAGCGCCACTCTCTTCTTCGTGAATCTATGATCTGGTAGCTCTGGCAATAGAAATTTCATGGTTCCTAAACTGAACAAGCTCCTCGAATATTTGCCCAAGTTTGCTTCAACATCTTGCTAGCTCTCCCAATGATCATGTTCATTTCGTGGCTGTGTACGGTGGATTCCTTGTGCCACATGGATCAATAGATTTTAATTTCAATTCAAATTTTCTTCATGGAGGATGCCATATTGAAATGTTCACTATCTGTTTAAAAAAAAAATGTTTCTCTACGCAATCTGCAAAATGGAGCTCTAAAGAACCCTGAATATCTCCCAAACGGTTGGGAAATCCAGAAAATTGTTAACTACTTACCTAATTTCCCTCGTTCTCGAAAAAAACCCATGTTTTATTTTTTCCTAATTCACCTCGGTTTTCTCAGAAAATTCATTTTAAAATCGTGTGTCAAAATAGTTAAGTTTTCTGGCAATCATTTTTGCAACAAAATAAAATTGTTGTGGTTTCTGGGAAATGAAATTATTCACTGCAACAATGGCGAAAATTATTATCCTATTCCTGTGGTAGCCATTCAATTCCAATAGTGGAGGCGAGTCGACTCATTCCAACTCAATAATCACAACCCAGAAGAATGGATCACGCGGTGGAAGCCCATAAAATAGAATTGATGGTTTAAATTACAAGAGTTATGGCCGCTTGGACAAGATTGGATTTGGATTTCGTGAACATGTTGAAGATCATCAAATGTGTGGCCAAAATTGTTTCAAAGGAGAGGTGCAAAGAGTAGTCTTCGAATAAAAGGAAAACATAGATTTGATTATTAGGTTATTTAAAGAAATGCAAGGATATCCTCTACTATTTCCTTGCTATTGTTGACTGCAATTTATTAATTTTCCGAGCAATTTTGAGTATGAAATTGATTAGCAAGCGTAGACGTGGTGTATCTAATGGAAATATAGAAATAATATTGATATCCATTGCAATTGCAGAGAGAAAATAAAAAATCAAGGTGTGAATACGTGCAGAGTAAATCTTGGAGGAATTGAGGAGGAACTTACAAATTTAGAATGGTGTATACTGCGTTAGTGAGGAACACCGAATATGGAAAAGAGAAGGTTCCTTTTTTATTGCATTGCATGGGCCTTTGCATTGATTCAATTTTTTTTCGAAGGATGAGATATTTGTAGGCCCTACATTCAACCCTCCCTCTTGAACATTAGAAGCACCAGGCAGGGGGCACAACTGCTAGCCATATTTATTTTTTATTTTTTGTTTTTATTTTTATTTTTATTTTTTTAAATTATATATGTTACATTAAAAATATATACATATATATTTAAACAAAACAGTTTATTAATAAAGAAAATGAATATGACAAGTTTGTTTTTTTTTCTAAGTTTATTGAAAAATCAAATCCAATTAAATCAAATGATGGAAACAAAATTTTAGCTGTAGAATCAGGTCACACGAAGTGCAGAAGGAGAGCATACTCAAGATATTTTTTTATTTTTTATTTTGTTTATATAGTCAAGATTTTCTCAATCAATTCCTCTGTAAATTTTGAAAAAAATAAAATGAAAATGATTGAGCTCATACCTTAAATTATCGCTCGTGATCTTCGATTATGCTTCTTGTTCTCAATCATATGTTTTATTGCAAATCTTTTCTGCCAAAGGTTAGTAAATGGGTGGTTCTTACTGCACCACAAAACATCAAATTTATTCTAAAAATTACAAAAAAATATTTTTATTTTTTTAAAAACAAAATTATAAATTATAAAATTCTAGCCAAGCTTGGTTTTCTTTTTATTTTTCCTATCTATCTAAAAAAACTATATATATATATATATATATATATATATATATATATATTCATTTACGAATTAGAACCTTTGAAATATTCACTTCCAAATTTATGAAATGTACCTGATTGCTTGTAAGGATATGAAAAATTATATTGATCTTTCGTTTTGCTGCTAGTATCTCTTGAAGAATAGATGAATGGTGTGGCGCAATCATTTTTTGATACCATCCCTCAATGTAGTCTTTGGGCTACATTCTAGGTTCTTTGTCCATAAATGGTTAGTAAAAACTAAAAATAAAATACACTCTAGACTGAAAGCTATTTCCTATGCACACTTCCCTGGAAATGGCGCCAAAATGTTGGGGAAAAATGATTGCCTGTCATTTAATTTGTCAACCCGAGGGTTTCGTAAACTTGTGAAGCATGCCTGCAATGTATGTGCTAGAAATTGTCTTTTAGTTTAGATCAATCTAACTGTAAGATAACGAAAACCAATTTATCTAATCTATGAAATCAAATAATGAAAAAGAAATTCAACTAACATATTGAATCAAGTAACGAAAGGAAAGAAGATAAATTCAACTAAGCTATAGAATTAAGTAACGAAAAGAAATAAAACAAATTCAAAAGAAAATATAGCGCGCGCAATCACACTTGCAGGAATTGAAATTTTAATCTAAGAAAGCATTTCAAATCATGTAAAGAAAAACTCAATTATTGCATAGGTTAAATACTCGAGCATCCAATTTGGAAGTATGACAGAGTCACCCTCTTAGTATGATCTTTAGGAGCATTCGATTATACATTTAACTAAGGATCTGAATCTAGGAAAGCAGTTTAAAAGCATGTAAAGGAAAACTCAATTATTGCATAGGTTAAATACTCGAGCATACAATTTGGAAGTATGGCAGAGTCACCCTCTTGACATGACCTTTAGGAGCATTCAATTATACACATAATTGAGGATCTAATCTAAGAAAATAGTTTAAAGGCATGTAAAGGAAAACTCAATTATTGCATAGGTTAAATACTCGAGCATGCAATTTGGAAGTATGACAGAGTCACCCTCTTGACATGATCTTTAGGAGTATTCAATTATACACTTAATTAAGGATCTAATCTAAGAAAACAATGTAAAAACATGTAAATAAACTAAACAACTGTGAGCTATAATGCCTCAAACATAATCCAATTGGAAAATAGAAAAATATACTTTCTTGAGATATTCTAGGAAAGCAAAGATTACACAGTCATTCTAAAACTAATACTAAAAAGCCAAAAAAATTAATTTATAAAAGCAGATAAATCTCACACATTTTAGATGGCTGATCCAAAAGTATGAGAGATGGTAAATCAAGATGCTCCATATGTAAGAAAAACCAAGTCAAAATTAAAGAACATTCATGAGTAAGGTGCCACAATCTAATTTTGTATTCAAATCTTGAGCATAACTCCAATTTTACACATGAAATGATAGGAGAAAGCTTCCCCTATTTATACAAAAATATGAGAAGCTATCTCATTAATGAGAGTCCATGAATCTTTCCCTATATCTCTAGGGTTACAATCCAAATAGGAAGTGATAAGGCACATGTCTTCTTAGAGTTACAATACAAATAGGAAATGAGACACATATCATTATGATCACATGATCTTCTCCATCCAAATTCGAATTTGGCCTTAGGAGGCCACATAAGGGTCTTTTGAAAGCTTATTTTTGACTTACACATGGCAACAATCTCATACCACTTGTTAGGTATAAGTATATGCATATTATTTTCTAATTTTTAACCACAAATTCACTTAAAAATACTAGGAATTAATGAAGTTTGGAAAAACACAAATGTAACCCAATAATGGTAATGGTAATGGTAAGGTAAATGTAATGAAATGGAGGTGGAGTGAAGGTGATAATATGGAAATATAAGTGAAAATGTAATGGAAGTAAATGACAATTTCAAGGCCCAACACCATCTACAGATCCTGAAGCCTTCTTCTTCTTCTTCTTTTGTGGACAATTAATGGCATAATGTCCATGCTCATGACAGTGAAAACACTTCACTCTGGACATGTCGCGCTTCTTTCCATATTTGTCAGACTCAGATTTGGAATGAAAATTATTTCCTTTCCCCTTATTCACTTTGGGAGCCAAAGCACAATCTTCTTCATCATCATTCTTAGACGAAGAACCATCCCTAGTATTTCGCTTGAATTCTTCTTGCACCAAATCCGACCAAATTCGTTCCCAATCTGGCAGCTTTTCCCTTCCATTGACAGAGTCCTAATAACTATGCCAACTCTTGGGAAGTTCTAGAAGAGATAATTAAGCTCACCAAGTCATCATCCCTGATAGTAATGTCGATTCTCCCAACCTCATCCCAACGTTGGACAATTTTTTTTAAATATTTAGGCATAGTGTCGCCTTTCTCCATTTTGATTTCCTGAGATTGTCTTTCAGTGCCAATTTTCTATGATCACTGCTGCTCTGAAATAGATCTGTCAAATATTTACTCATTGCATATGGTGTCGCTTTGCCATGGAGACTTGAGACAATGTGGTCTCATACTCCCTCCAATAAGATCCTTCTCACCTTTGCAACCTTCTTTTGCCAAGCATCAACATTTGCAACATCTGCTACAACGGGTTTGGGAACATCATTGTCAATGAATTCTTTAACCCATTGTCCTCTAGTACTGCCTCCATCCTGTATTTCCATGCAATATAGTTAGAGCTTCCCTCAAGTGCATACTCCAATATCAAGCCATTGAAAGCCATTTCGATCCTGAATCGCTTGTCGCACCAGGAATACCTTTTTCAACTTCAAATTCTATTAAGTCACAAACTCAACTTCTCATCCACTATAGTGATTTCCTGTGCTCTGATACCATGTAGAAATTATATAAACATTTGTATATCAATGGATTCAATCCTATCTAACAATATACTAAAGATAAATACTGAATCCTTCTAGAAATCAATTGCGGAAATTAAACACAATTTCCAATCACATTAAGCAAAGAAAGAATCAAATCAAACCACAACACATATAATTTCCCGAGGAAAGTTTTCTACTCAAAACCCCTCTATATTCTATTGTATATTAACCATGGAATCATGAAACAATTACAATGCACTCTTCTCATAAGATTCTCCTGCACTCTCACAATTGTCTCACACTGTCGTGGACAAAACTGACCAACACTTAGCATATTCTCAACCTCTAAACAGCCTGCCTTGCTTGTATAATTCCTGATGAATGAACTCCCTATTATTTTGGAATTTTGGCCTTCCAAAACTGCACAAGGATAATGGGAAATCCAATGGATGTTTGATTGCATGTGGGAAACCTAATAATCACACAACTGATATTTAACATTCCTTTAACCTTTGTCTCAACTCGGTCTCCACTGGAACTGACATGCATGCAACTATTAATAGTAAATTATCAGTTGCATGGAAGAACACTGATTGTGAATTAAATAATATTTAATTCAGTTGATCTCTCACTAGTTCAACAAACATTTACAACTAGTTCAACTGACTCTAACTCATCTATCTGAGTTAACTGATTAGTCAAGCATTAAACTAATTCACCAACTGCAATTTGAACTCCATAACTAATAGAATTATTCTGCATGCCTCACCAACCACCCTCAACTCGAAATACATGAGCTAAATGAGTTGATCACACTTAGTTAACTATTACAAGTGATCATGAGATAAGATTACATTTTATTGTCCAATTTAATTAAGGGAAAATTAAATTAGACACTGCACCAAATTAATTAATTAATTTGGCCTTCACACTAATGTATCGCTAGGACCTATTGGTCCCACACTAGTGTGTGTGTTGCAATTTTCTTGTTGGAATTCAACATGTTGATCCAAGTGGCTCCAAACACACCGAGAGGACAAAGGGAACTCAAATTAGGTAAAAATTCAAAGAGATCAGATTGTTCTCGAACTAGGTCTAGATTGAAGTTCTCATCGCCTTGATTCCAGCGATGTGAATAGGACTCCAATTCGAGCTCGTATGGAGAAGTTAGAGCTAGTCAAAGTGGGCATGTGGGCTAGGATTAATGGTCCTACAATTTGACCCAGACTCGGCGCACGAAATCCGGCCACCGAGAAGGGTGAAATTTTTTCCTCTTTATTTTGTCCAATGACTCTTAAATTTGGAAAATTTTAAAAAGGACTATTGCATTTTAAAACACAAAATAATTCCCTGCCACACCCACCGGTCCATTATATTATAAAAAAATAAAGGGGTTGAGTGGTGGGTCATGACCCCAGCCATATCCCACATCCCATGGTGCTAACGACCACCAAAAACCCCAATACCATGTTAATGTGGCACCAATTGAATGGTCCGGAGGGGTTTGAACCCGCGTCGGCCAGGAGGGCAGGCCCAACATATGGCACAACCATTTTCCAACAGAACCATACATATTACAACAGACCAAACCATATTTAATGCAAATTTCAATGGAGCGCCAAATATATATATATATGTTGTGGTTTAAAGTTGGAGAGGGTGGGTTTTGAACCCGACCCACCTCGATGCCATCCGCTAACTGTACCAATAGCCCACGAGATGTAACCTTGACAACTCCATCGCCTGTTTTATATATAACCCTCACAATCACCCACCGCTGAATGAAGGAGACATGGCGGAACTTGGAGTGCCCAAGCGAGTAGTGGAACCATGCATTAGGTGGCGGAATCCTAAGCCAAGCAGAACTGTGTAGAGGTGAAACCTTGCCCAAATGCAGGAGTGGAACCATGAACTGAAGAACTCTCCCAAGGAGGTAAAAATTCATTTAATCAGAATGGTGTAAAATATATAGTCCAATTTCATGAAATTTCTTAGGGAACGCAATGACGACATCAAATTTTCCATTTTCACAACGGATTTCCAGGAATACCATGGAGAAAAATATTTTGAGAATCATGGGGAATATAAAAGATTCTTGAAGGCCCAGTTTTTGATGGTGTTAGAATTCAACGAATGGATAGTCGATTTTACACCACTCGACGCCACAAATTCATTAGTGTAGTAAGATTCAAAAGTTTAACATTCCCTTTTTTGGCCAACTTCAGAAGTTAAGGTACATGAAGGAGTCATGTATGTTTATCTTTCATTATTGCTTAGATGTTGTATTACTTTTTAGATCCTTGTTTGATGTTAAGTTGCGGGATCGTTATTGCCACATTATGTGACATGTATTTTGTTAGGTCACTATATTACTAGTGTAGTCCCTTATTGTTGTTAGTGTAGCCCCATTATTTTTATTGTTGTACCCCTGTAACCCCCATATTGTTATTATTGTGCCCTTACATTATTATTGTTAGGTCGGCTATGATTATATTATGACCCCATGGACTCTAATATATAGAAAGGAGGATTTGTCATTTGGATCATCCAAAAATTGTTCATTTATGTAATGTAAAGGATGTTTCCCCCTCGAAGTGGCTTATTTCTTCCTCCCTCACACATCTTCTGAGAATTTGGTCAAGGCCTAGCTTGAAGAGATTTCCCCCAATCCATGTGAAATGGGCACTTTTTCTGATGATCTTGCTTTTCTCCTTGACTGAGAGATTAGGAGGGAATTTTTTAGCAAACAAGTAGTTAGATATGTCAGCAAGCCATGGTGAGAGTGCCGATATAGCGAAAATATGTTCATCTGGTAGCTGGTCATCCACCATTCCTTCTTCATCTGCAGATAGAGCTAACCTGGATAAAAAATTTGCAACAAGATTCTCCTTTCTAGGTTTATCAACAATGGTTAGGTCAAACTGCTGTAATATTAACAACCATATAATTATTCTATAATTGACATCTGGTTTGTTCATTAAATATTTTATGATTTCATGGTCTGTGTGTACAAAGGTTTGATACCTAGTGTCATAATGTCTAAATTTTTTTAAAGCATGGACAATGGCTAACATCTCCTTCTCCATGACAATGTAATTGAGTTCAACTTTAGAAAATTTCTTACTGATGAAATAGATTGCATAAAGTAATTTGTCTTCTAACAACCCTAATGCTTCCCCCACAAATTTGTATGATGCATCTGTATTGATGTGGAAAGGCAGAGTCCAATTTGGACCTCGGAGAATGGGGGTAGTATTTAACTTTCCCTTAATGAGCTCAAAATCTTCTTGACAAAGACTAGACCAAGTAAACTCAGAATCTTTGGCCAAAAAACCAAATAGTGGTGAGGAGAACTTGCTGAAATCTTTGATGAATCTTATATAATAGCCAGCTAAAACCAAGAAACTCTTGACATCTCTTTGATTTTGAGGAGAAAGTACCCTTTTGAAGATGGTGATTTTGCTCCAGTCCATCTATATTCCTGCTTGGGAGATTGAGTGTCCTAATACAACTCCTTCTCTTTTCATCAATTCACACTTTTCTGGGCTCAAGGAGAGATGCATATCAATGCACCTTATCAACACTTTTTCCAAATTGGAGAGAGCCTCCCGGAAGTCATCCCCATAGGGTGTGAAATCATCGATGTAGATTTCAACTAAGTCATGGACTAGCTCAGAGAAAATTCTCAAGACAAATCTTTGGAAGGTAGCTGGGGCATTGCACAACCCAAAGGGTAGGACTATGGAAGGGAAGGTACCCCAAGGGCAGGTGAAAGTGGCCTTGTCCTTATCTTCAGGGATGATTTGGATCTAGTTATACCCAATAAACCCATCTAAGAAGGAAAAGAACTTCTTTCCTGCAAGGCCATCCAAGACTTGGTATATAAAGGGCAAAGGGAAATGGTCCTTCTTGGTGGCTTTGTTAAGTTCTCGATAATAAACACAGATTCACCATTTTACATTCTTCTTCTAGACTAGGACAAGAGGAGATACCCAATCATTGTCTGATATAGGATAAATAAAACTTGCATCCAACAATTTCTGTAATTCTTCCTTGACTATGTCCTTTAGAGCTGGGTTCATCCACCTTTGGGGTTGGCGCACAGGCTTGCATCCTTCATTAATGTAAATATGATGTCTGCATACTGAGGGATGCAACCCTTTCATGTCTTGTAATCCCAAACAAATGCATCTAGGTTTTCTTTCAGAAGCTAATGTAGCTGCTTTTCTTCTTCATTTGAGAGGTTTGAGTTAATTTTCAGAGATATGGATGGGCCAAAATCAACAACCTTGGTGGTTTCATAGGTTGAATCGATTGAGTGAAATTCCATCCAAGGTTGGGTTTCAGATTCTTTGACTAGGTTTTCGAGCAGACTGATTGTAGGGGATTTGTTTTGAATGACATGGTCGATGAGTTCATGTTCATCAATTTGCCCCCCTCTAAGAACAATATCTATGGTACAAATGGGGGTAGTGTTATACAACTCATCTTCTTCATCCTCCAACCATATAAGTAGATCATGATCAATGGAAGGTTGGGCTGGAGGATATAATACCAACTGTTTAGACAAGGGCCCATTCTTAATATTCATGTTTCCATCCTAACAACTAATATAAGCATCAACAGTGGCTAACCAAGGTCTCCCTAAGATGAGAGGATATCCATTGAACTTGGTTTTTGGTTGCATAACCATGAAATCTATAGGATACCCACAACAGTCAATTGAAACCATAACATCATCAAAAATTCCTTCCGAAGTTATTGTGGACCGATATGCAAGTTGCAGAACTATTGTGGTTTTCCTCAAAGTTCCTTGCAGGTTTAATTTTAACATATTTTCCTTGGTCATGACATTGATGGCAGCCCCAAGATCAATCAGAGTATTGGGGACTATGACACCATATATGTGCACATCTACAACTGGACTACCAGGGTCCACGTACTTTGGAAAGATCACCCTTCCCAACATTAAGTTGGAAAATTGTCCTACTACATTGATGGTGGGGGTATATTTCTTCTTTCTCCCAGGTTTCTTAAAGCACTTTTCCTTGATGAGCCTATTGTAAATAGGGACATCCTTAATGGTCTGGAGAAGTGGTATATTTACACACAAAATTTTAGTTCTCCCAAAATTTCGGTATCCTTTAGGGTGTGTTGAGTTGAATGGATCAAGCACTTAGGAAAATGAGGTTGTTGCATATGAGTGTTACTTTCTTCCTTTTCCTCCTCAACCTCTATAGGTGGAGATGGAGGGTGGTTGTCTAGGATTACTCTTCTCAACTTGAGATTAATCTCATGTATCTCTGCAACATAAGTTGGATATGATGTCTCTCCACTATAAACCTATTGTGCCTATTTGTTGTTCGGGTTTGGATTGGGCTGTGCATGCATCTAAGGAAACTTAGGTGGAGTAGAATGAGTAAACTGAGGTTGAGGTTGGGGTGGAGGAATTAGAGCAGGTGTTTGATTATGTTGAGGCCTCTACCCTTGAGATGGATTGTTCCACTGAGGTTGTTGAGGAACATACAGTTGAAATGGTTGGTTCACAGGCTGAGGATGATATGGAGGGTTGTAGGGACAAGTAGGAGGTGTAGGCCAGGATGGAGGAGTGGGGGTGTACCAAGATTTCATGGGTTCATTCTGATTATTGTGATAGTAAGATTAAGGTGCACCTTGCATACCCTGTTGATATGACCTAGGGCCTTGAGGCCTTCTTTGGTTGATGAAACATATTTTCTCTGGTCCTACTTCCCCACCTTGATATGCAGCTTTGAGTCCAAGTAAGGAGGTACACTTTTCTGTGGCATGATTCTCCCCACAGACTAAGCAAAAATTTATGACATTTAATGGAAATTCATTTCTAGGGTGTTTTCTAGTACATCTAGGGAAAAATATAGCCAAGGCCCTTTTTGTTTCCTCTTGCTTGCTCTTGACCTGCATTGTGTCCATTTTCAAGGAAAAGGTGTGCATCATGTCACTTTTGAATTCCTCCAACATATTTCCAATGTCATGCTTGATGGAGGTGGAAGAGGAAGGGTATTGATTGTACTTTGGTCAGCTCTGCCTTTCTTCCTAGCTGCCCTAGAATGGTTCCTGAAGACAGTTTTGATTGTTTCATAAGGAAGCTGGTAGATATCTCCTCATGATAACATATTGAGGGTTTCTATCACATCCTCCCTTATCCCTTGGAGAAGTACTAGTTTAAGTGATCTGGGATCAAGAGTATAATTGTCTCTCTTATATTTTAATTGAAACCTCACTTCATAGTCTTCTAGGGATTCATCAGGCCCTAGAGTCATCCTGAATATATCATATTTAGTTTCTTTTGACCTACAATAGTCCTTGTACTTATTTTTGAAGGCCTCTTGCATATGTGCACAGGTAGTGATGTTGTTCCCAGGTAGACCCATGAACCAGTGCATGGCTACATCGTTAAGGGTAGATGGGAATAGCTTCAACTTTTGATCATCTGAGGCATAGTAATTGGTCCTATAGACAAGAACAAATTCAAACATGAATGTGTCAGGATATTCAAAGGTAAGTCCATGAAAGTGTGGAAGGGATAAGGAGCTAATGTTATTCATTTTGGTTTCCCCATCTGCCTCTCCAATGGGAAAGGCTCCCTGGGCTTTAGTTTCAGCCATGGTTGAAATAGGTGAAGAAGGTTCCTCAGGTGAAACAAGATATTCTTCTTCTCCAATAGTTTCTTCAAAGTTTTCAGAAGCCTCACCTATGGTGTGTTCAACCTCACATCCACTGAGCACAAGTGAAGGGTTACTATGTGGTGATGTGGGGGTTTTAGGTAAAACATTTCCTTGAGTATCCCTAATCCTACGAGGCATGAAAATCATATTTTTTGTATCTTTCAATATTTTTGAAACAAAATATAAAAGGAAAGAAGAAAATAATGTTAAAATAAAATCAACGCATCTACTAGAATGGTGAGCCCTGGTATTGTACCAAGAATGCTGCAACTCCTAGAGGTTTCCCTAATTTAATTTATCAACCTAGGGTTTGTACAAACTTGGAGGTGACTGTTAGGTGGATAAATCATTCTTGCGAACAAGAAGAATCTCCTTAGTATCACAAGGATAGCTAGAAACAAACAGGACAAATGTAAACTACTTTCTCTAGATGATGTATGGTTTAGAATTTTCTATGATGAAGAAAGGACCTACCTGTGATCCAATGCTAGTTGTATTCTTCTTTCCGTCACTCCAAAGAAGTTACCTCTTAAGACCTGCAATCAAAGACATGGAAGAGAATCAAAAGCACCTGCAAAATATACTAATTCATAAATCATAAATCTATCTTAATGATCAAGGAATTTAAGAAATAAGTCATTCAAGTAAACACATAAACAACTTATTGGGAAAATAGGATCCATTTGTATTATCTTTAAATAAAAGAAAAAGTCTTACAACTGTGTTTTCCTTGATGTCGTATAGGTCCTTCTGGGGTCCGGAACAAGCGTTTTCCTTTGGTCTGACAAGCCCTTCCACTCTTTTAACCAGCGTAAATACGAGTGTGTAATCGTTCTCGCATGGATAATGGCTAGCAAAAAGAGTATGTTTCTTTAGCAATTCTCTTCTCTAATGTAGTATGAAGTAAAAAGCAAGTAATTTTTTACATATCAGTCTCTACCCTTGAGACTGAACCATGGCTTCAATTTATAGTAGAAGGGAAGTGGTTTCAGTTCCAAAAAGGAAGGGATAATTCCTCTCATAAAGGGATTAAGCTCCAAATACCAAGGGATAGGCTCCTTTAATGAAGGGATAAAGGTTCATGAATGAAGGGAGTGAAGCTTTGACTAGATAACGCCTTCTAGAAGCTTCCAGTTGGGAGAATATTCGACCAACTGGGCTTCTAGAAATTAATTTTTCTTCCATTTTACCTTTTATGGGGGTCCGCAGTTTTAATACACAAAATGTGCGGTAGGTACCGCAGTTATTCTTTACAAAAGGTGCGGTACTGCAGGTAATGGCTAGGAAAAGTGCAAAACTAGGGTTTTTATGATTTTTATGAGATTTTCTCTAAATCCAAGACTTGGTTTAGGAACTTTAGGGTTTTATACCTCTAAGGGAGCATTATATAGGTATTGATGAACCCATATAGATAGTAAAATGTCATGGTGAAAAAATAATGTGTAACAGATTGCCCCCTAAAGTGCGAAGTCTGAGATAATTCGAAGAGTGAAGTGCTTTATCATTCCGAGGATCGGCTCGTGGACGCACTGGTTGAGACCTGTAAAAAACTTTAATGCAAACATATATATCAAAACTCAGGTATATATCAAAACTCAGGCATTCCCATACTCAGATCAAAACTAACTAAAATGTTCTGATATAGAAATTATTCTAATATTACATCAATAGTAGACACAGTATGGATGCATCCATTTGTTATGAATAGTCTACTTCATAATGAATAATAAAACTCCTCACAACCTGTATGGTGGAAACTAGATCCAGGGTCTTGATTTCCGCTACCTGAACTAGTACGATTCTATCCATGTGATTGATTGTGTCGAAGTCGAACATGGTAGAAAACACTTGATTACCAGTCAATGATGTGAACTGTTAACAAGTGTGAGAGAAACCACCAATAATGAAAATGGCTTTCAAAGTACTCAGTACAATCCATGAAGTGTGAATAAATTATTTGAAGTGGAACATTTCACGAAATCATTCGATCGAAGTTCAATGATGCAACCTATCATTGAAGGCGAGAAACCTGCCATTAGGGCATGCAGATTCCAAGGTACTGATAGGATTCTAGATCAACTTCCTAGATGATGAACTGTCGTCGATAGAAAGTGACCCGTCGTAGGAAAGCCCACAACATGAAACTATTAGATGAAATTTTGTAGAAATATTTTGCAAGGACTGACTCAGGGATGGTCAGCGCGAATGGAGACAAATGTTTGCAATGAATGGTTTATTTGAACCGTCCTCTTGAACACATAATGACACTGCAGATGGTTTGGTAACAATTAACCTAAAGCTAATACCTAGAAACTGCCTGAAGACTTTCAATATGGTTTGATTAACTGATAGGAAAAGGATTTTCCCAACCCAGGACAAAAAGTGTCGTGTTCAAGAATGATATACTTCTTTTAAACAAAGTTTAACAACTGGATCCATTTTCTCTCTTTTTCCCCCACCATTTCTGGCAAGTACCTCTTTATTTTTGACAAGCTTGAGGAGAATAACATTTTCTTGTTATATAAGCTCATCCTTTGGATGAGTCCAACTTAGTATAAAATCGAACCCTAAGAAGGAGTGGTTTTTTCCTGTTTGTAATTGATAGGTCCTTTACTATTAAATTTTAACGAGTTTAGTATAGGAGAAACTCAGTGTTTTTCAATTTTAGAGAGTCAGAAGAAAAACTTAAGAAAA
The DNA here is from genome assembly GCA_034641835.2 of Pinus albicaulis. Taxonomy (NCBI): domain Eukaryota; kingdom Viridiplantae; phylum Streptophyta; class Pinopsida; order Pinales; family Pinaceae; genus Pinus; species Pinus albicaulis. The sequence goes on from CM076569.1 coordinate 549,292,345, forward strand.
CTTCGTGGGTGTAATTTTTTGTAAATTGAGTCTCTCAAGCCTGAAAAAGGATAAAATAATACAGCAGAGAACTCTATTGACCATTATTAGTCAACGTATACCTTTTTTGTAAATATTCCATCTTAGTCCGAAAAAGGGGTAAACTTATACTAAAAGGACGACTGTTCATTTCCTTTAAAGAGTTCGAATAGTCAAGTACTCAGCAATATTTTCATGTTTAGAGAGTTTGAAAAGGGCTTAAAAGAGAAATCCAAGATTTCGCTTTTTCATAATTTTCAAGAGCTCGAAAAAGTGATAAAAGTATACTCATCATTTTCATTTTTTCGTAAGTTTTAACGAGTTCGAAAAAGGGATAAAAATGTACTCATATGGCCGACTTTCAATTTAATTTACGAGCAAGAAAATATGGAAAGAACTCGACATTTTCATGTGTTTTACGAGAATGAAAGATAGAAAAATAATCTTGGGATTTTCATGAGTTTAATGAGTCTTGAAAATAATAACCGAAATGGACTCGAGATAGGTTTCATTTTTATAAAAGCTTGAAATAAAGAAAACTGTGCTTGATAGTGGTTTCATTTTTACACAAGCTCTAAACGTAGGCAAAATTTTCTTGAGATAGGTTTTTTTCATTTTTACACAAGCTTGAAACAAAGGAAAAATCATGCTTGAGATATGTTTTAATGCCCCCCAAGCATAACTTGCTAGAGAACATTCCCCCCAAGCTTCATTTCATTCAACTAAGTAGACTACTGGTTACTAATAGTTGGATGGAATGAAGGTTAATTTATGATATCACATGGAAGACTCGACTTAATTAGGAGAGGATTTTTTTCATTTTTTAATGAGCTTGACAGAGGAAAAGAACTATGCTCATTTTCCAATTCATTTTTTAACGAGTTTGACGCAGTAAAAGGAACTATCCTCACGGAAACATGTTTCATTTTTTAACGAGGTTGACACAGTAATAGGAACTCTCCTCATGGACACCTATTTCATTTTTTAATGAGGTTGACATAGGAAAAGAACTATCCTCACGGGAATCTGTTTCATTTTTTAACGAGGTTGACACAGTAAAAGAACCATCCTCAAGGGAATCTGTTTCATTTTTTAACGAGGTTGACACAGTAAAAGAACCATCCTCAAGGGAACTTCTTTCATTTTTTAACGAGGTTGACACAGTAAAATAACTCTCCTCATGGAATCCCTGTTTCATTTTTTAACGAGGTTGACATAGGAAAAGAACTACCCTCTGGGATCCCTGTTTCATCTTTTAACAAGGTTGACACAGGAAAAGAACTATCCTCATAACCTATCAATCTACTCTCTACAATATACCTACATAACCTATTGATTCATTTTTTAAGGAGGTTGACATAGTAAAAGGAACTCTCCTCATGGGAATTTGTTTCATTTTTTAACGAGGATGACAAAGTAAAGGGAACTATCCTCAAAAACATGTTTCATTTTTTAACGAGGTTGAAATAGTAAAAGAACTATCCTCATGGTGACCTATTTCATTTTTTAACGAGGTTAAAAAAGTAAAAGGAACTCTCCTCATGGTACCTGTTTCATTTATTAATGAGGTTGACACAGTAAAAGGAACTCCCCTCATGGTACCTGTTTCATTTTTTAACAAGGTTGACACAGTAAAAGGAACTCTCCTCATGGTACCTATTTCATTTTTTAATGAGGTTGACATATTAAAAGGAACTCTCCTCATAGACATGTTTCATTTTTTAACGAGGTTGACACAGTAAAAGGAAATCTCCTCATTACCCACTGATTCATTTTTTAACGAGGTTGACACAGTAAAAGGAACTTTCCTCTGACTAACTGATTCATTTTTTAACGAGGTTGACACAGTAAAAGGAACTATCCTCATGACCCACTGATTTATTTTTTAACGAGGTTGACACAGTAAAATGAACTTTCCTCTTGGTGACCTTGTCATGGCTTCCAACTAGAAGAAATACATGTCAAGGGACACTCCTCGATCATGGCTTCCAAAAGGTCTTTATTAGATGGAAGAAAAATTCTCTGGAAGGAACACATGTGAAGGGACTCAAAAGGGATAGGAGCATCGCGTTCAAATAATCCCATAGATTTTTCCATGTCAATTACCAGATCTAAGTCAAAGGAAGTCAAGCAAACAATGAAAGGCTTGCTTGCATCGGTAATTGAAAACATGGGACTGGTTGCCACATAATTAACCCGTGGCGGGGTAGATACCACTTCTGTATAAGGGAAATTTAGGGGTGTCAGATTTTTGGTAGTCGAATCAAGACTAACGAATGAAAACTGGACTACAGTCATAATGTTTCCATTGTGAGGGAAAGACATCACACAAAAGAGTGTCGATATGACAGCTTTCATTGCATAGACATAGTCTCGCCCAAGGAGTAAATTTAAATCCAAGGGGCCTCGAACTACCATAAGATCCATATAGACAGTTTTAACTTCCAAGGTAATAGGAAATTTAGGAAGGATCCCTAAAGGTTCACTAATGGTTCTATTAAAAGCTATCAGATTCTGTGTAATAGGCACAAGCTGAGGGGAACCCAAAGCTTGCCAAGCAGTTGAGGATAAAATACTAACAGAAGCACCTTCATCTACATTCGTGCGGCACACATTCTTACCACAAACCTTCATAATGATTTGGAAAGGGATGGAGGAAGGAAGACGAGGTTCTGTCATTCTACTCCAATCAAAAGAAAATACCTCAGTGCTTGGAGGGGGTTCTGTGGAAACAGGTGAAATTCCCCTTGGCATAGAAGAATCTGATGTAACAAGAAGAACTTAAGCGGTATGAAGTTCACTCTCTACAAGGAGAATGGGATCGACCGAATGTGAAATTGAGTCAATCACTTGATCAATTAATGGATCATCAACCTGAGTGATATCAGTTTCACTCTCCAATGGAAGAGTGGGATGGATTGTACTTGGAATTAGATCAATTACTTCGTCAGTTGACGGTAGGTTGGGAGAAAGTTGACGGTAACTGGTTGGAAGTTTTTTCTATGGAACTGTAAGTTTTTCCAACAATTTTGAGGCTTCATCCATGTGAGGGAAAATGTGAGTTTGATGACTCCCTTTGCATAAGCTACAAGGAAACCTAACTTTACCCCTTTTCCCAGGAAATTGACTATCACTGGTTGATGGATCAAAGTAAGTTGATGAGATTTTTCTAACCATACTTCCAAGACCTTAGGAATACTAGGACAATTCCCTTACAAAGCTTGCAATGGAATTTGGGTTTACAATGCATGTTGGAGGTTTCCTCAACACTACTAACACTTACAACCATGGTTGACTGGTTGACTTCTTTCTTATCTTGCTTCTTCTTCTTCTTCCCTTTCTTCTTCTTCTTAGCCACTTGGTTACTAGCGTCAAGTATTTTACCAAGTGAAGAGGAAGAAAGGGAGGAAGAAATATTGGGTGAAGAAGGTAAAGGGTCAACATGAGGTTGGTGATGTTGATATGGTGAACTATGTTGAGGTGAAGCATCCGGTTGAGGTGGAGCAATTGGAGTATTCGGGGCCAACGAAGTTGAAAATAACCATATCGGTAAACCTATTGTAAATCAAGGTAATGACAATGTAGCCATATAAGGAGGACCAACATTTCCAAAGCAAGGAAAAGTACTAGGATTCTCGTTAAGAGGGGTTCCTTGGTTGGTAAATTCTGGAATAGTTGCCATTAGATTCAACTTCAGTGAATTTTATTAATAATTTAAAACTAAAATTAACAATTCACAATTCAAACCTAACAATTAAAATTCACAATCCACATCTAAGGTCTCTAAAAATTAAAAAAAAACAAATGAACACATGCTAACAAATCTAGGAGTCAAACCACACACAAACAGTATATTCCCACACTAAAAAACACTAGTTGGTGATGAAATCCAACATCGTCAAATTTTAATGTAGAAATAGCGGTTGGAACAGTTACCCTAACAACCTGCTTAATGAAATAGGTCGGTGCAAGTTTCTCCACTTCAACCATCTCGAGTGAAGAGAACCCTCCGGAGAGTCTAAGTGAGTCTAGTTGACGTCTGCTCCAGGTACAGTGGGACCTTCCCTCCACCATCACCTTGGGAAAGAATCCTAAAGTATATAGCCACTAAGGTCACCAATGGGAACAAATATACCTGGGGGAACAGTCTACGATCTGATATACACGCAAGGGCAAAGTATCAAGCTCAATCCCCTTGAAGGCTCCTGGACATAATCCAAGGTTTACCGACAAGTGACCCCAGGCTCCTCGAAAATGGTCTATCCAAGGTTTACCATTTTTAATATGTTCACATCTTCTATCATTCCCAATGAGATAGGTATGATTACCTCACTAGTTCGGATATGATCTCATGCTTGAGTCCTTTAGGAGGAGCTTCCCAGAGCATACATGCAACAATTGGAATTTTTCCTACCGCAAGATGCTACTGTTTGTTTAGTTTCTTTGGAAAGTTAACTACAACCTATTCCAAAGCACTAATCCTGAGCTATATTGGTGGAAAGAGCCCTAAAAATGTAAAAATTACTATGTTTTTTGGGCTGTTATTACTCAAAGGGTAAATGGATATGAAACCAATGGTGTTATGACCCGACCCAAAACTGAATGCAATCGAATATGATAATGTAATCTTTTCAATTTGATGAATCCTAACTAAAGTAAGGAGAGAGTTTCCATTCACTTCCAACAACACAAAAAATTGATCAATAAGAGAAAATATATCAAATTTTCTAATGCACTAATTTCATCAAGAAAAACTAATGCTAATCAATTCCATATTTTTTTATTTTTGTGTTTTTAAAACAAGCATAAAAACATGTAAATTCAAATTAAAGAAATTGATCTAAATCTATGATTGATTTTTCAGAATGTAAACTATGCAGTTGTAATCTATGCACAATTCACTTGAAAAGTATGAAAATGTAATCTATGCACATTTTTCATTCATATTCTGAAAATGAGAATTCTAATTATGCAAATGTGATCTATGCAAGAGAATTCTCAAACACAAGATGATTCTAATGTAATCTAAAGAACCAATCAAGTGCAAGTAAGGAAAATTAGGTGAGATTTCCAAAGATCAAAAAATAAAAACACTCAAAGGCGATTAACACTCAGACACAATTTAGCCCCCCCCCCCCCTCAGCGAATGAGGGGGATTTTTTTTTGCAAAAAAAAAAGAAAAAAGATGAAAAATTGTTAAGAGACTGAGACAAACCTCGAAGTAATGACCAAAGGAAATCAAATTAAGAATTTCTCAAAAAGAATATTCAAAACACCCAATTAACTTAATGGAGACTGATGAGATTGTAAGAGTTGCTGAAAGAAATTGACATACAAGGCTTTTGAAAGTCAAAACAAGCTTGGGTAAATACAGAGAATCATGTAAGCTGATTCTAGAAAAGAGAATCTTTAATTTTTCAAAAAATTTCCTTAAGTCCGCAGGTTTCAATACAAAAAAGTGTGATACCGCACTGTTTGTACAGAAAAACTGTGGATGTTACCGCACTATTTTCAAAGAAAAAGTGCGGAGACCAAAAAAAACATAGAAAAAATAAAATTTTGATGTTCTTTTCAGGGATTCTAATAGATAATTTACCCAACCCAGTGTAGACTAATCAAAATCAGAAAAACTCTTTCAAAATTCAAACTCAAAAAATAAAAAATAAAACTAAGTTCAAGAAATCCCCAGTGGAGTCGCCATTTTGTTAGGCGGATAAATCGTTCTTGCGGACAAGAAGGATCTCCCTAGTATCACAAGGATAGCTAGAAACAAACAGGACAGATGTAAACTACTTTCTCTAGATTATGTATGGTTTAGAATTTTCTATGATGAAGAAAGGACCTACCTGTGATCCAATGCTAGTTGTATTCTTCTTTTCGTCGCTCCAAAGAAGTCACCTCTTAAGACCTGCAATCAAAAACATGGAAGAGAATCAAAAGCACTTGCACAATATACTAATTCATAAATCATAAATCTATCTTAATGATCAATTAATTTAAGAAATAAGTCATTCAAGTAAACACATAAACAATCTATTGAGAAAACATGATCCATTTGTATTATCTTTAAATAAAAGAAGGAGTCTTACAACTGTGTTCGCCTTGATGTTGTACAGGTCCTTCCGGGGTCCGGAACAAGCATTTTCCTTTGGTCTGACAAGCCCTTCCACTCTTTGAACCATCCTAAATACGAGTGTGTAATCGTTCTCGCATGGATAATGGCTAGCAAAAAGAGTATGTTTCTTCAGCAATTTCTCTTCTCTAATGTAATATGAAGTACAAAGCAAGTACTTTTTTACATACCGCCCTCTACTCCTTGAGAGACCCCCCTATGGCTTCAATTTATAAGGGACAAGGGTTTCGGGCCTGGGGAAAAGGAAGGGATAATTCCTCTCATAAAGGATTAAGCTCCAAATACCAAGGGATAGGCTCCTTTAATGAAGGGATAAAGGTTCAACGGAGGGAGTGAAGCTCAACCGTATAACACCTTCTGCTTCCAAGCCCGGGAGAATATTCGACCAAATTACTTATAACTTAATTTTTCTTCCATTTCCACTTTTGCTGTGGGTTCGGGCAGCTTTAATACACAAATGTGCGTAGGGTACCACATTTTTTCTTTACAAAAGGTGCTGCATCACAGAATGGCTAGGGAAAAGTGCGCAACTAGGGTTTTTATACTTATGAGCTATTCTCCAACCAAGATTTGGCTAGGAACTTTAGGGTTTTAGACCTCTAAGGGAGCATTATATAGGTATTGATGAACCCATATAGATAGTAAAATGTCATGGTGACAAAATAATGTGTAACAGATTGCCTCCTAAAGCCCGAAGCTTGAGATAATTCGAAGAGTGAAATGCTTTATCATTCCGAGGATCGGCTCGTGGACACATCGGTTGAGACATGTAAAAAAATTCAATGCAAACATATATATATATATATATATATATATATATATATATATATATATATATATCATCGTTGAGGTAGGCATTCCCATACTCAGATCAAAACTAACTAAAATTTTCTGATATAGAAATGATTCTAATATTAAATCAATAGTAGACATAGTATGGACGCAACCATCTGTTATGAATTGTATACTGCATAATGAATAATAAAACTCCTCGCAACCTGTATGGTGGAAACTAGATCCAGGGTCCGATTGATTGTGTCGAAGTCGAACATGGTAGAAACCACTTGATTACCAGTCAATGATGTGAACTGTTAACAAGTGTGAGAGAAACCAATAATAATGAAAATGGCTATCAAAGTACTTAGTACAATACATGAAGTGTGAATAAATGATTTGAAGTCGAACACTTCATGAAATCATTCGATCGAAGTTCAATGATGCAACCTATCGTCGAAGGCGAGAAACCTGCCATTAGGGCATGAAGATTCCAAGGTACTGATAGGATTCTAGATCAACTTCCTAGATGATGAGCTATCGTCGATAGAAAGTGACCCGTCGTAGGAAATCCCACGACACGAAACCATTAGATGAAGTTTTGTAGAAATATTTTTCAAGGACTGACTCAGGGATGGTCAACGTGAATGGAGACAAATGTTTGCAATGAATGGTTTATTTGAACTGTCCTCTTGAACACATAACGACACTGCAGATGGTTTGGTAACAATTGACCTAAAGATAATACCCAGAAACTGGCTGAAGACTTCCAATATGGTTTGATTAACTGATAGGCAAAGGATTTTCCCAACCCAGGACAAAAAGTGTCGTGTTCAAGAGTGGTATACTGCTTTTAAACAAATTTTAACAACTGGATCCATTTTCTCTCTTTTTCCCCTACCATTTCTGGCAAGTACCTCTTTATTTTTGACAGCCTTGAGGAGGATAACATTTTCTTGTTATATAAGCTCATCCTTTGGATGTGTCCAACTTAGTATAAAATCAAACCCTAAGAAGGAGTGGTTTGTTCCTGTTTGTAATCGACAGGTCCTTTACTGTTAAATTTTAATGAGTCCAGTATAAGAGAAACTCAGTGTTTTTCAATTTTAGAGAGTCAGAAGAAAAACTTAAGAAAACTTCGTGGGTGTAATTTTTCCTAAATTTAGTCTCTCAAGCCCGAAAAAGGATAAAATAATACAGGAGAGAACTCTATTGACCGTGATTAGTCAATGTATACCTTTTTCATAAATAGTCGATTTCAGTCTAGAAAAGGGGTAAACTTATAATTAAAGGACAATTGTTAATTTCCTTTAACGAGTTTGAATATTCAAGTACTTGGCAATATTTTCATGTTTAGAGAGTCCGAAAAGGGCTTAAAAGAGAACTCAAGATTTCGCTTTTTCGTAATTTTGAAGGGCCTGAAAATGTGATAAAAGTATACTCATCATTTTTTCTTTTTCGTAAGTTTTAACAAGTTCGAAAAAGGGATAAAAATGTACTCATATAGCCGACTTTTAATTTAATTTATGAGTAGGAAAAGACAGAAAGAAATCAAAATTTTCATGTGTTTTATGAGAATGAAAGATAGAAAAATAATCTCGGGATTTTCATGATTTTAACGAGTCTTGAAAATAATAACCGAAATGGACTCGAGATAGGTTTCATTTTTATAAAAGCTTGAAACAAAGAAAAATGTGCTTGAGAGTGGTTTAATTTCTACACAAGCTTGAAACGTAGGAAAAATTTGCTTGAGATAGGTTTGTTTCATTTTGACACAAGCTTGAAACAAAGGAAAAATCATGCTTGAGATATGTTTCAATGCCCCCCAAGCGTAACGTGCTAGAGAACATTTGTCCTGTTTGTTTCTAGCTATCCTTGTGATACTAGGGAGATCTTTCTTGTCCATGAGAATAATTTATCTGCCTAACAGTGATAGTGTTATATACACATCAGATGCATTCTACTCATGTCATCCTCTTATGAGCTCTACGAAAGGGTGCTACTTCTAGGGTTTCTGGATGAAGTTTGTCACACTTATGAATTTAGGCCTAGGGCTACGAATCATTCAAATCAATGGCTCTATCAATAAGTACATAACTACACTATAGCAAGAAAGTACATCTAACTACTCTGTAATGAAAGAAATCTACACATTAAGCTATGATAAGAAATGAAAGTAAACTAGGCATCTTGCATGAAGTAAATTGCTGAATTGAAATTGCATAAATGAAAATAACCTAATAAAAATTTGCTGGGCCAAATGGCTAAACACACTCTATTCACTCTATATTATATCTATCATGATTTTAATCATGCAGCTAATCATGACCTAAGTATGCTTGTAAATGCGTTGTTTTGCAGCTAGGAGAAGAAAGCGCTAAGGTGGCTTATGGAAGGCTTGAACACATGGGTGCAAGGATGAAGGTGTATGGGTGGTTTTGGTATGTATAGAGGATGTGGATGGTGGTTTATGGGCTTAAGGAGGGACCCACTGGTGCTTCTGCAAGTGCTGATACAAGTTTCCTATAGTGCTACAGGAAAGTCTTGAATTGCTACAAGAAACAGTCCGAGGGAAATCCGAGGCCAAAAATGGGTGAGAAAAGTGTAGGGAAGGTGGAGTGAAGGTGTTTTTAGATGAGTGGCAGGTATCCCACCCCTTGGCCAAGCTCATAACCTCTTGGGAGGCCTGTCTTTCACCTCTAGGGTTTGCTCAAGGTGTAGGGATGAAAAATATGAAAACAGGGTTGATGGCAATTTTGATGAGCAGAGGGATGATGAAGGGTGAGAAATGAATTTGAAGGTGCTTGTGAAGTTCTCCTTGGATGTGCTACCTAAAAATACAATTAAAATACCTATTCGTGCAATAAAATGGATAAATTCATGATAAAGACAATGGAAAAGATGAATTGAATTTGAAAATCAAATCTACTTTAACCTACAAACATAGATCTAACACAACATTCTAAACATATCCATGGAACTACAACAGCCTAAATTATTCGTTCCAAGAAATAATAAACTAAAAATCAATTTTGGCCTATGGGGAAGGTCTACTCTCCTCAAGCTCCAATTAAAGAGATGAGAGGGGGAGGTTTTCCACAAAAATTTCTGAGTTTATAGCCTACTTCTACCAACATGTAAGCAAGCTAAATCTACAACAAAAGAAAAATGGAAGCAAACTAAAAACAATGAATTGAAATGAAATAAAAGTAGCTAAATAATCATAAGAAAAACTAGCTAAAATGACATAAAATTAAAGAATGAATACACAAGAGAGACTAAGGAACATGGATTGGGCCCTACCCCACAAGCCTAGCCCTCTAAAACTAGATCAGTGAAGCACAATCTGAATACTAATTTTACTACAAAAGATAGTCTCATTACATCAACATGAAAGTCTCAAAAACCTATTAAAAGAGCTAAGAGCCTAATGGATTTCTCCAAAGTTCGAATCCTAATGAGCTCTTGCTCAGCCCTATTTAACCTAAAGGGTAGCTACCAACAACTCCCTAAAAAGTAGGTGATGAGTCCACTTTGATTGCAAGTGAAGTGTAGCTTTGGTGCACTTGATCTTGAGTTTTCTTGGTTGCCTTTGATTTCAAGTTGTTGGAGTGAATCTAGAGGATTCCTTGGCTACCTTTGGGAGTTAAGGAGGTGGAAAATCCTCCTATAATCTCTCCTTTTTGTCTACTTCGAGTCTTAATGGAAAAATGTTCACAAAAAATGCAATATCTTCGTGATTTTCTTGCATTTAACTTATGTTAGGTACTCGAAGTATGATAAGCTTCATTCACCATCTACACTAGCATCATAAGACCATAATATAATTAAAATGCGAGAAAAAGATAATTAATAAGGAAAAAAGGTGACCATTAACCCCTCTAAATGTACCTAATGATGGAGCTCATCACACCTCTAATCCTATCATTAATCCATTCAATTTCGTGATTTTTTTTATAACGGGTTTCCTCCCATTGGTGAAAGTCTGTAAAGAGTAGGGAACCTTAGTCGAGGTGACAATGGGCTATTGCTCCATTGTTTCCCTTGACCTAGTGGTAGCACTTCAAGTATCCCCTTTTAGGACCCTTGCTAGTTTGAGCGGTAATAATGCACTTTTTGTATGAAATGTGATAATATGAAATATTGTTATAACATAACCCCTACTATCCCTATCCCTTCACATGATAGTATGAGGAAGTTCTTATGTTTAAATCCAGTAATGGAAATGGGATTTTTTTTTTTTTTTTTTATAAACTTTTTTCAACTTTCTCAAAACCTAAAATGGATGAGATCACTGTGTTCGTCTCGTCGAGGCCTTTCCAAACATATATAATTTTTCCCAATCCAAATCATAGATCAAAAGATATGGTCATTCAAATATTTTTCTATGAGATAATTCCACCTCATCTTGACCTACCATGTGGTGCCCATGTGGCTTCCCGAGTCGTATACCATGTCATCACCCACACGGTAATTCCACAAAAATGTTGACCCACTCATACCAAATTGTGAAATGTTCCCATTCCTATGGTCCCCACAACCAAATTATAGCATACAATATAAATATATGCTTAATGTATGCAGGTGCATGCCCTTTATGGCCATGTCACCCCGTTGCATAGAACCCCATCATGTTCCCATATTTATCACCACCAAAACTACCAGGGAAATTCCCTCTGGGCTTTGTGGGGAGGAACATCCCATTATGAGACTTATTCTCCTCCCTTTATCTATAACCAAACATATTCATGCTACACACGACACTCGTCCCATTGAAATAGACCCACATGCCACGTCATCCTGGGGCCTTAATCCCACGGGTTATACCAGGTGCTCCATCCAAAATCTCTAGGGAATGAGGTCTGGGGTGATGTCACCAGTCATACAAAATTGGGGGCACATATGATCCTACATCTAATCATCATCCTCTGAAGTATCTTTTGCATGCTTGAATCCCTTATTTGAGAACTTGTAGCACAATGAAATTCCACAAAATGATCTAGCTAGGGGAAGCATTCCCACCTATACCCAATAATTCCCCTCCATCCCCATATGTTGGGGTGGAATATCTCATGCTTGGGGGAATGATGGAACCCCTCACCACCTTCTCACTTTATTAAAATAAGTCTCATCTTAGACCACAATGATCTAGGTATGGTCGATTACCTTTCATTTCTCGGATATTTTTTCCTAGTAAGGCCATATACACATGGCATAGAATCTTGATACCATATTTTTAAATATTCTACTCTATGTGATACCACACTTACTGCATGGTCCCCATGTTTGACCTGGTGGGCATGGATGACTCTCGAACGACTCTAGTCATTCATTCCTCTATTCTTTTCTTACCTTGATCCTTCGCTAGGAACCATCATTCCAAGAAGCATTAAGGCCATTTTTTAGACAAGTAAGGCCACCTACATGAAAGTCACAGATCCAAAATCCGACAGTCATTTTTTCCACTACAAGTTTTCCAAGATTTAGGGCCTCCTCCTCCTCTCCAAATTTCCAATAGCTCAATGTGCAAATGAATTGGATTTTGGGACAAGAAACCCTTTTATAGGGAAAACATTAGTTTTTTCGATGACCATTACGAGTGAATTTTAACTCGGTTTGATGAATCATTAGTACCAATGGAAAGCTATCACTAAGCTCTATAATGGGTCTCTCTTTGTTTTTGGTAATTTTAAACTTCACTAGGAAGTCATTTTTTACATGAGGTCTCACTTTGTCGCTCATTAAAACTAAATATCTTCATATGAGTCAAATGTACTCTAGCACCACTTTTCCTTTTCACTTGTTAACTTATGTGTCGAGTTTCATCATGAGTAATCATCATTTACTCATGTTTTTATGATCCCTTTTGGGCCTCTCCCATGTGGAAGCATCATTGAGTCATCCTTGCATCCATGGATTCTATCCAATTGGGTTCAGTTACAATGTTTCATCCATATTTGCATCACATTCATCCCATTTTTCACATATTTGGCCTCCAAATATAATGATATGTCTTTGAAATTCCTCCGTCTAAGTAATCGACCATCCCATATAGAATCAAGTCAGTCGCTGCCATTTCAACCTTGCATAATATGCTCTGACAAGGGAAGTGTTTAGTTCTCAATTCCTATTATTCCTTCCATCATCATCCCTGGTGTCAATAAATTATTCAAATTACTATGATCCTCGTGCCTTAGAATCCTCATTTCCTCAACTCTTGTGGGCCTTATTTTGTCGACATTAACACATTTAAGAGTAGTTTAGAGGGTGTTGTACCATGGTTCCATCCTTCATCATTGTTTGGTACCTCGAATAAAGCAAAGGGAATCATCATTTCCTTTGACTTGGTTGTTTCTTGCGTGCTTGACTCCATCACATTATCACAAGATCGATAATCGTACACTTGATGGTACAATGATCCATCAAATTGTAAAACCATTTCCTTGGTGTGTGTGAGATGTTCCAGAACTCATGAGGGGGTGGACCTTCAGGTAGCCCCCCCACATGCTCGGATGTCATTAGATTATGATCTAGCTTCAAATGTAGTTCTGTAGATTTGACTGGCTCAGTTTCCACCGATTGCAACACTCACATCATGGAAATATCCTTCAAATGATCCATTCAGATCTTCAGATCCCTTTCCTTTCCATCAGGCCTTCTTTGGTTGTGATCCCCCCTCACCATGTCAGTTTGAGGGGCATTATGTCTCATGTACTCAACTCATCAGATATTATTGTATTTATTGCTGACATATATTTTCCAGGCACATTATGTTTATGAGACTCATTGTATCATTGTATCACTTTTTGGCCCATTGATGTCAACATATCATGTATCATATATCATGTAATTTTTCTCTTAGACCCACATTCCTATGCACATCATTATTATTTGTACTCAGTTATCTCGGTGGGTATGGATATGCCTTCCCCGCCTCATTTGAGATCATATATTCACCAAGAAAGGGGGACTTCTATCAGCTAAGTAGTTCTCGCCCCCTCCATTATCATTCCTTCCTTTCCTTGCTTCAGCTCTCTCTCTCTCTCTCTCTCTCTCTCTCTCTCTCTCTCTCTCTCTCTCTTTGACTTCCCTTTGGTGTCTCGTGAAAGTTCAACCTACAATGTATTTCGATCATAATATTTTCTCCTGGCACTCTTATGTTAGATGACAATCTATTATCAACCAAAAAATGATCACCTAGCCGTTTCTTACTAGGCGGATCGAAATAAACCATGTAGGATTAATTTTACCATGATAAACCCACTTTCACCATAGGAAATAATTTACTAAACCATTTTTCCTAAATTGTTTCTCATTAAAATTCAAAAATCCCACTAGAATAATTGAATAAATCATTATTTATTTAATTTTATCTAGAAATAAGTATTAAATCATTACTTGATACTTATTTCTTAATTACTTTTGACTTAATCACTTTGGAATAATTAAATAAATCACTATTTATTTGTTATTCCTTATTCATTCCATATTTTCCTTATGAGATAATAATTAGATCACTATTTAATAATTATTTCTTTCTTAATTCTCACAAAATGATTAACAAATAATTTTTATTTATTAATTACTTCAACCACTTTCTAAATAAATATATTTGACCATTTTGAATATTTTTTCCCTTTAAAAAATATAATAAAGTATTCTCAACAACTAGATTTTGATTTGGTCAATAATATTTTATTATTTTATTATTTTCTAATTCCTAATTTAGCTTAATACTTTGTTATAACATAGAGGGTTTTCCCTTCATTCTTCATCATGACCATTTTCATCGTCACCACTATCGTCTCATCACATTGAGCTCCCACTTGAGTTCAAACTATTTTGTTTGTTTTTTTCCATTGCAAGTTGAAAGAGAGAAACAAATTGTTGAAGCACAAGGACATAAAAAGGACCCATCCATGGAGGGATGTTATAGAATGGAGTTTATATGTTATCCTCACCGGGTGTATCTTTTTCATTACTAAAATTTGGTTATTCATATGATTCATTGGGTTACTACACTTTCATTTTTGTTGTTATATATTTCTAGTCGCATATGATATTTTGCAACATGGTTTTTCTTCTTTTTTCATTACAGATATGAAATGTAAACAACCATATTTTGTTGTTAGGGTTACTTGTCACTATTGAATTAAGCGAACAATTTTTTGTACACATACTAAGATTTTTCAAACTCACAGTCATCCTCTATCACGCCTTCTTGTCTTGTGACTTATAATTGTGGATTCAATTAAGGGTTGAAAACGACCCCATTGCCATGGCATCTCAAGGATTTTATCTCGAGAGTTTCCTCCTTACACTTCGTTCGAAACCCCAGGGTGAAACCTCCGGGGCCATCCAACAGCCTAGGGTGCTTTCCCATTTATGACCCAAATCTCCCTCACTAATGTGCTTATTCCATGCTCTTGGTCACCTGAATTATCATGTTCAATCCTCCAGGCTCTTCCAAGTCCTAATATTATGGCCTTGTGGCCTTGGAAATATGATAGTAATCAGCCTTTCCACCCTTAGAACTTGGTAATGGTGGTTCTATGGCACATGGTGTAACCCCCTCCTCCCACATTTACCCGAGTTACAGGCCTGCTAGGGTAAAAATGTGAGAGTTAATATGATATGATTCAACCTCCAAGATCACCTTAAGGAATTGGAATCGATAAGACAAAACCCTTAATGACTTCTCTTAAGTGTTATAGGACCCCCAAGGGCTAAACCACCCTTCTGGGTGCCCAATACCTGAGATAAAAAAAATTCTAGTGCCTTGGTCTCACAAACACTAGCACAACATTGCTAGAATTCATATGAAACCATCCAGTTGCATGCATGATGCCTAAAAGGGAGTGAATGTAGTTTTTTGCACCTAGTTATGTGCTTGCGACCTCAAGATTTAAGCCACTTTTCAGGATAGGATCTAAACCTTTTCCCATAACTTAATGAAATTCTCAAAAATGATGAATAACAAGAAGACAAGGCCTCTAATGGAAAGCTTGAACAAGGACCCGACCTGACTCATCCTAACCATGATAGAAATTCCGTAAAATACATGGAAAATATGTAATCTATAGGTCAATAATGCATATATGATCATAGCAGTCTAATACTTATCTGAGAATCACCAAGAAGGTCTAATTCCCTCTCATACTAACTTCTTTAATGCGTGTTAGTCCATTCATTCATAAACCATTCATATATTCATAAAACATGTCAAGATCCATAGATAATATACATGATATAACAACAAATAACCAACTTGTAAACCCATAAATAACCAACATATAAACAATGGAAAGGCAGCCATAAGATAACGATCATATTTAATACATTTTCTCATAGACCACAATAAAAAATACTTTTTATTAACATATGACAATGCTAACCAAGTCAGGGACTTCAACGTACCACCTGACCATAGATTGGGTTGAACCAAATATTTCTTTCATCTAATCACCCTCGCGCCATATTCCAATCATGAATGTGGGATCTCATGGAATAAACCAAGAAACAAACCAATGCTTCTAGAGGCCAAATCACCTCAACCCTCAACTAATGATTCCACCTCACGTTCAAACATCACTAACCATCACTAGACCTGTCTCCATCTAAGTTGTCCATGGCTCCAGAGTGTTTGCTCCAACTTGGCTTCTAGGAATAGTAACTCAACCCAAAAATACCACTGGGATCCATAGATTTTTTACAACGAAAGATTCAGGACTAGTAACTCAACCCACCAAGGGCTCCATAATGTTTTTCCAACCAAGCCTTCCAGAACTAGTAACTCAACCCAAGCTATTACAGGGCTTCTAGGAACTAATAACTCAACCCACAACCATAAGGAACATGAGCACCCATTAAAAAAAAAGGGAAACCCCACAACACCATGGCTATCCAGGAAATGGAAAGGTTAGGAAAAGCCACTATCAATCCAAGAAATTATCCATGCCAATGAAAAATCATAACCAAGAAACCACATGAATGTACCATGCATGCCAAAACTAGCAAGGAAACCATACATGCAACTCGATACTTGAAAATCAATCTAGTTGTAGCTGCAGATCCCGCTATCCCCTTGCGCTTTCCTGCTTTTCGTTTTCCTTCTTTTCCAAATCCAATGTGCTCTAAGAATGTTTGAAGAAAACTCTAAGTGTGCAAGAGTCTGCAAGAGAGAATAAAATGATAGTTCCACCTAAAACCTGTGAAAAATTTCCATGAAATTATCCTCATAATCCTTTTTATCATTGGAGCCTCTATTTTCTTCATTTTCCTTCAATTTCCTTCTCATGAAAATTTGTGACCTTTCACCTTCCTTTTCACCTATTTTCCATTATTTTCATAAATAAAATGCCGATTAATGCCTCTTTTACAATGCCTTTTCCAATTTCCTTAGCCATAATAAACCAATTGAACAACCCACTAGGATTTTTTTCCCAACATTACGCTTGGAATACGTGTCCCATGACCTTGGTATTATATTTTTTTTACAGGTAAATTCAACTAGGGTTGTTACAGAACCCTCCCCCTTGGGGGAAAACTATCCTCGGTGTTTAATGACACCTAAAACCATCAAGACCATTGACAAGTAAAACATACTTCCCATGGAGCTTTATAACACAAATTCTTGTGGTATTTGTAATGATCACTGCAAAAAACAAAAAAACATACCACTTACTGGAGCTTTATAACCATACAAATAACCATGATCTATATGGAGCTTTATAAACATAACTCGATACAATATTTACAATAATATATGCATATACACATATGCACATTTTGTTTAACCAACAAATAAAATGATATGATGCCCATATCAACAACAAGGGAATCCATAGGATTTACCTCCTTGCCAGGAAATCCATAATCCACTTCCAAATTCAAACCTGCATCCAATGTACAACACTACAATCTTGCGCCACTTTTTCTCTCAATGAAAAATCATTGGATCATTGTTCTAGGGCACACTCCCAATGTGCTTCTGATTCCATATGGAAATGATAACTACCAAAAAAAATCCATCTGCTACCTTCCATTCTATGCTACACAGTCCCTCTAGAAATTCGATCAACCCATTCAGTGTATTCACACACCTTCCAAGTTCCATAGGCATCACCTTCTCTGCTACATAGCCCCTCGGGCTACCCCTCCCTTGGAAAGGTTTCCTCGCATTGAAAGGTCCAAAAACCAAGACATATCCTTGTCTTAAAACCCTAATAATGGTCATAGCATGCTCATGGAAATTGATGGACATTATTGGGTACCAATGTCCAACAATGGCCTTGCTCCGAAAGTGCTTTACCAACATACCACTGCATGTTCCAATTCCTTTCACTGCTGCTGCTAATTTTTGTATTTAGTTTCAACCGCATAACTATTCATTTCCATGCTTTCCTATACTAAGCACATAATTTCCAATATTAGACTCAAAATGAATTGAAATAAATTCAATCATACCTCATTAATGTCATGTTAATAAGATACACTTGTGATTATGTTTACTTCCTATCACAATAAGTAAAACTAGTTGTTTGATCAAATCATAATGTATAAACATATCACATCCGATTAGCTCAAAACACAACTATCATAATCAAATCATAGATCACATGTAACCATAATAAACTGGAATCACATATCACATGCATAGTAAAAATAAAATAAAATACTAATGCTTATCCTTCAATCGGTCCTTTGCTTATACCTTTGTCCTTGTCCTTTCTGTGCACACACGAGATGAGTTTCCACACCCGAAAAAAACCCAGTTCCTTTCTTATCTTCAATCACATACACATACATCCAATGTGCATAACATGCATACACCCATACATAATGTACAACACCACATGATGCATGCACCTTCACCCGACATACAACACATACACCTACACTTGGTTTAAAATACAACATAATACATACACCTACACCTGGTGTACAACACTATACATATACGTACACATAGTACAACACAACGAATACACATATCATGATATAATGACTACACAATGCTCATAACATAGTACCACATGTATACAACACAACATGTACGACATGCATACAATACCACATGTACATAGTACCAAATATACACAACACCACCTGCACAATGTGTACATAGAACCACATGTACACAACACCACTTGCATAATGTGTACACAACACCACCTGCACAACCTGTACACACCACCACATGTACACAACACCACCTGCACAACGTGTACACACCACCACATGTACACAACACCACATGAATGACATGTACAAACCACCACATGCACGAAATGTACACAATGCCACTTGCACAAAACAACCCGTGTACAACATGTACATGACACCACATGCACACAACACCACATGTACAATGATACACACAGCACCACATTTACATAGCACCATATGTACAACATTCACACCACACAATATGTACACAACACTGCATATGCAACATGCAAAAAGAACCATATGTACACAATGTCACATATCCAACATGCACACAACACCATATGTACACAACACCACATATCTAACATGCACACAACACCATATGTACACAACACCCCATATACATCATGCGCACAACACTGCATAAATAACATGTACACAACGCCATATATACACAACATTGCATGCACACAACATCACATGTGCAACATATACAACATATACACAATAGTAGTATTGCACATCTAGAAACCACACACTTACTCTACCAAACAACCTTACTTCTAGTGTCTTTCTGTAGATGACAATTCTTTCATTCCATTGAGGTATCCCTTAGCATAAACATGGACATAGAATAAGCACATAATACCAATTCGTATCCACACGATACTAGCCTCATAGATCTGTCGGGTCTACTCTTGCCACTTGAATCCACGTAAACCAAGAACCTCTTCATGCCACTCACCTGCATAAGCAATCATTCCTCCACAAGAATGATCCTGATGACCCTGTCAGACAACGACATACATACATACATATAATCATCAGCATAAAAAAATCATGATCCCTGAAGACCCTGTCAGACAACAACATAAGTACATACATATATACATATATATACAT
The DNA here is from genome assembly GCA_034641835.2 of Pinus albicaulis. Classification (NCBI taxonomy): domain Eukaryota; kingdom Viridiplantae; phylum Streptophyta; class Pinopsida; order Pinales; family Pinaceae; genus Pinus; species Pinus albicaulis. The sequence continues at coordinate 549,312,344 of CM076569.1, forward strand.
TATCATAATCATAATCACATAATTATTAGATATCATAAGGTTAAGGTTAAGAGAACTCCATTTATCCGTGAGCAACATGCACAACATGGAGAACGATAGTTCCCAACATAGTCAAGGCATCTGATGCCTCAGATCCATTTACTTTACCTTTCCTTTTACCTTTCTCATGGTTGTCCTACCACCGTCCATTTACCCCAATGGACCCAACCAACTCAAATTATTGTCATACTCTTGCCTTCATTTCCCCTTATACATGCACCGAGCTTCATCTGAGTCTTACATTACCCGTTGGCTTTCATTAAACTCTCTCGAGCTCCATTAACTCTCCTCTTTCCCAACCAATTCCCAAGACCCTCAAAACATAAGAGGCAATAAAAAGAAACAAACAACAAGAAAACCATGAAAACCAATAGCAACACAACACCAAAAACAAAGTGGCATGGTCAAGAACCAAACACAAACAAAACTACAACTCAAGTGTAAACAAATCACAAAGCACTGAAAGAAAAAAACTGGTAACAAACACAATGACTCAATACCCATGGTTCCTAATGCTTCCAAGGGAAATCTCAACCCAAGCCTTCTCCACGATTTCATGGTAGTGTATTTTTCCATGCAATCCCCTGCATCATACTGTCATAAACACATAACTGTCAGTTTATAAATGAATATGACAGTATACTAGATACCTTACCTTGATGTACCCAACACACTAATTTGTAATTGAACACGTACATATATCAACTCTCAAGGTATTTCAATTCCTTGATGAGTCCAACCATAACTAAAAACCAATTGTTATAACCGTTAAATACATGTTCATGAAGAGAGTACATATCTGCATACTGTCAAACAAAATCAAGGTTAAGAAGACTTCATGTATTCATGCAAATCACTGGTTCATTTGGAATTGTGGTTTCCAAACATATCCAAATGAATTCTTACCCAAATCCCTTATTTTAACTTTTACCTTGTTGTAATTAAATCTTATTATTCGTTGTCACATCACCCATATGTTAGTTATATAAAAAAAACAATTGTTACTAGTCATGCTAATACCAAGCATGTTTCCCTAAAACTATTCACACATGTCAATCACATGTTCCAAATATCAATACATCATATATATTAATTTTAAATCAACCTTTACCAAGACTAATAACCATGTCATAATCAACTAACAATAATTAGTAATACTACTACAACTAACACCCACTTACACTCAAATACATATCACCTTACTTAGTGCATATTGTGTTAGTACAATTGTCTTAAAACAAGATCATTCCTTCATGAAATATTATAGACACATACTCATATCATGACACTAATAAAACACTCCAACAACCTGTAAACATGACATGTTAGATAAACCCAATAGATGACCTAATCAAACTCATACCTCAATGTATCTCAGGGGAGGCAATCACATCTTCATATTCAGTCCATATTAGTATGACACAATATCACAAGTATATCGAATCATACTTGAATATCATAACCATGACCATATACATGGCCAATCAAGATTATAATTATATATATAACAACAATATTTTAAATGAAATGACCATAATCATCATGTATACGACCACAATGAATATAACAACAAGTTACTACCATGCATGACTATATGATGCACGTGCATATTACCACACTAATTAACTAACATCTATCATGCATGTAACTACAACAACAATAGAATGATAGACATGTACATAACCAAAGTCCTTATAACAATCACTAACCAACATACCTGAATGCCAAACATAAAAACCTGTATGGCAATTTGCTCTTACCCCGAGGTTTAGTGCTGCAACCTCGTTTTGATGATCTGGATTTCCTTATATATCTCAACCAACACATCTGCATCATAACATACCAACAACATCATGATGACACAAACTACATAATGACCACCATGATTCATGCATGATCTACCATGCATGCATAGCCATAATCATGACAATTCATGCATAACAACATATAAACACTAACAACCATAACAAATGCATATACAACTGACATGCATTCATGACAACACACCCCAACAACAACATCATCAACTTCTACATGAAAACACAATTGTAACAATGACCATCACCATGCATACATAACAAGCACATACACAACCTAAATGAATGCATTAAAACCACATTCTGGCCATCTAGTCCAAGGGTTGAACCATGCTCTGATACCAATCTGTAACCCCCTCCTCCCACATTTACTCAAGTTACCGACATGCCAAGGTAAACATGTGATGAATATTTACTATGATATTATTGAACCTCCTAGATCACATTAAGGAAGTGGAATCAACAAGAAAAAACCATTAATGACTTCCCTCAAGTGCTATGGGACCCCCAAGGGATAAACCACCCTTCCAAGTGCCTAAGTCCTGAGATAAAACTTTGTTTTAGTGTCTTCATCTTGCATACATTGACACAACACTGTTGGAATTTGACTGAAACCCTCCAGTCACATGCATGATGCCTACAAGGGAGTGATTGCGGTATTTTTCACTCAGTTCTATTCCTACGACCACGAGATTTAAGCCACTTTTCAAGCTAGGATCTAGATGTCTGCCCTAAACTTAATGGAATTTTTAGAAATAATAAGCAACAAGAAGACAAGGCATCTAATGCAAAACTTGAACAAGGACTTGAGCCAACTCATCCTAACCATGACAAACATTTTTTCAAACACATGGCAAACATGTAATCTACAGGTCATGAATGCATATCTAATCATAGGAGTCTGATAATTATATGAGAATCACTAATAGGGTCTAATGATCTCTCATAATAGTTGAAATAACATGTGTTAGTCCATGCATTTATAAACTATTCATATATTCATCAAAAATATCAAGATCCATAGAAAATATGCATGATATAACAAAAAAATAACCAACATGTAAATCAACAAATAACCAACATATAAATCATGGCAAGGCAACCATAAGATAAATCGTCATAATTAATACATATGCTCATATTCCACAATAGAAAATACCTCTTATTAACATATGAAATTTCTGAGGGGAAGACTAATATCTTGGCCCAAATTTAGCTCTTGAGTTGATACCTTGACGAAAAAATGGTGAGCGGAGTTAGGGTTTCTAGAGCAAGGGAGACTTGCGACTATGCAGCGACACCTTTCTAGCTTGCTGCCATTCGGAAACGAAAGCATGGCACTGCGGCCATCGTCCCTGCACACCTTCGACCATCACAGTATGCCTTAGCCCAATCACCTCATTGTGCTGGCTTCCCAAAGAACTCGACACATAGTGGCCATGAACCTCGCAGCTCCAGGACTGTTCTGGCATGCCCACATATGTGCTTGGCGGCTCTGTGACTTCTACAATGTCATCATCCTTAGTGACTAGGGGCACTTGGCTATCAAAGATGGATCTCGGTGATTGCAGATGGACCGGCACGACTACTCTTGAAATACACTAGCTGCAGCATGCCCTACCCACCATGCCATTCTATGTTATCGAAGGTGTAGGGCTACCCTCCACATGTGGCTTGGGGCTATTTTTGGTGCAGCATCTGCCTACCCAAATCTTATGTAGACGCCTTGCTTTGCACAGAGTGCGACCAGTCCTTACTAGGCTTCCCTTGACACATATGGTTCCCCCCTTTGCAGATTGATCCAACATCGACTGTAGATTGACCCGACATCGACTTAGACGAGTGAACACAGTGGGGCAACAGGCGCCACAAACAGGTAAATAATAACTGTTTTCAATTTTTTATTAAAACACCTATTAGGGAAAAGCTTGTATTATGGACAGATGATATAGAGCTGGCATCTTATCTCAAAATGAATATCACACAAGCTCAGGGATACCCTATACCATTATAGATACTGATACATGAAGGCAGAGTACTTCAAAACCATAGATCCATAAAGGATCACACTGTTAGCCACCTATAAAATTTGTCATATCAAATGGTGGCTAAATCATTCTTCAAGCCTTCAAGAAACAATTTTTATGCCAAAATTGTTAGTTCTTAAAGTCTTATGAAGATAAATTATCCTTGAGTTAATCTTCACTGCTGTTTCCCTTGTAAATCTTGAAAAATCTGTTGTTTTCCTAAAGATAAAGACTACTAAAAACCTATTTTTCCCTTTCATTTTGCCCCTCCTTCACTCATAAATAACATCATTTTAATCCCCTTTTTCTTCATAAAATTCTCCCATAAGCCTCTTTCCGCCTTCAAAATCACTCCAAAACCCTTTTTAAATCATTTGGCCTCCTTCCATCTGTTTTAAAAGGCCTTCTTTCCTTTACCGGAACCCTCACTTTCCCTTAAAAACTCTGTTTTTTAAGCCAAAAAACAATCTTTTTATTATAAAAGTTTTTAGCCCCCGAGGGCTTAAATTTCGTAGACCTCCACTTCTCATAGGACCGGTAGCCTTATAACCGGGCGCTAAGGGCCTAAAAAAAAAAACCTGTAAAAAACCTTTTTCTCCTTTATATTTTGTAAAAACCTGACTTTCCTCTGTTTTTCTGATAAACCCGACAGTTCAAGTTTAAATGAATATCAACCGTTGATATTATTTACTACCCCTAGATCCAACGGTCCATGTTGCTCCATGTTCCAAACCCGTTGTTTCCCCTTTTGCCTTCATAACTTAATCTCCACCGTCGATCTAGTTTTTAGATCAATGGCTCGCGTTTAATCGCATCGCGCAAAGCCTAGAGTGCCATCCCTTGGTTTTCCCCGATTATGCGATCTCCAATTTAATTAGGACCGTCGATCATCCTTTGATCCGATGGTAGTTACCTAATTGCATCGTAACATTTCTTATGGTGTTCCCCTTTCCTTCCTCCGATTGAAATCCTGTGATCCAATCTGGACCGTCGAATCCACAAGAACCGACGGTCTAGATTGATCAAAATTCTGCCCATATTTCTCTGCGTTTGTCCATCGGATTAAAACTCAACCGTCAATCTGACTCCCAGATCCGACGGTCAGCATGCAATCGCAATGCAAAAACTCTTTGCGCCTTTCCTCTCTCCTCTGCCGATCGACGACCCTGAGATTACATCTGGGCCGTTAATTTCACTGATCCAATGGTCCAGATCAAACCCTGAACCCTCTGTTGTTTCATAAACCCCGCTGTGTAAAGTTCTTTGGTGAATACCCACCATTGATCTCTACAGATCAACGGTCCACAATCACCCAATCTCCGCCCGAAACCCCCATCCCATATTGCGTTCAAATCCCCAAGATTTAATCTGGGCCATTCATATTGAAGATCTAACGGTCCATATTCAACCCGGTAGGCCTAACTCATTTGGGACCTACCTGTCCATCAATCCTGATCGTCCATCCTGTGATCTGACGGCCTAGATTAAAACTGCCTTGACCCTGTCCCACCATTTTCCGCCCGTGCATCTTACCTCCATCGTGCTCTCCACACAACCGTCCGATCTAACGCCCCAGATCTAACGACTAGTACACAGTTTCATGTGATTTCGTATCCAGAGGTTAATGTTTTAATTTTACGCGATATGGGTGGTTTTAAAAAGCCATGTGTCAAGCTCTAATGCATATCACATTCAAAAAGGCAATACCGCCTTTCCACCTCAGATCTGCGCGAAAACCATTATGGTTTTCGCCAAACCACCTTTCCCCCATTTACATTACATTCCCTCGTTTTTAATCTCCACCGTTGATCTTTGAGATCTAACGGTCCCAGTTTAATCTAACCATTACACTATCGCCCTCCGCCTTTCTTCCAAGATATCTCATCAACGAATCTCTGCCGTTGATCTCTGTTGGCTGATCTAATTCGACGGCCCATAGTCTTTCCGAAACCCCAAATTTCATTTTAACCCTATTTTCCCTCCGCCAAAGGTTTCTCACCCATTTCATTTGTATTTTCTCCCATTTTGCTATAATGTAGCCCCCTCTGCATTGTATAAACCCGATCAATCTCGACCGTTGATCTTTGCAGATCAATGATCTGGACTTAATCTCCACCACCGTTTGTCCACCGCCTCCCCTTTCGATCCCAGCGAGCAATCCTCGCCATTGGATGCTTTCATCCAACGGTTGTGATCTAACCTAACCTCCAAAGTAGTTTAACCCATCCACGCAGGATTTTATAACTTTCACTTTTTTGTGCAGGTTTTTAAAAGGTTTATCCATAGCTTTAAAGAAAATCAAAGGCCGGGGATGATGATCCCCTAGACCTTTATTCATCAAGGAGATCACTCTGCAGGGTTCCATATCATGTTTCATCCGTGCCTCATGAGCACTGATGCTATTTTAAAAATCCTCTGCGCGGCTGCAAAAGCAATGAAAACACAACAAATTCCACAGACAAAGAGTATTCGTACCCAGGGAGAAGATCAAAGCGTAAATCCATTTTTAAAGATTTTAAACACAGTTTTGAGGGATTAAGGCGTGAATTCGACTATCAAATGCCTAATCCACACAGTTAAAGACAACATGAAGACTTGTAGACAGAGATAAAACCTAATCAGACCTAAAACACAGATCAAAGAAAATTAAAGGTGTTTTAGGATATAATAAAGAAATCTAACAGTTTGAAAATCCTTCCCTGCCACATCAGATGCGAATTGAACCCTCTCTAGCTACCATAGAGCCACCTGCAGCCTCAAAGCAATCAAAATAAGGCATACTTATTGCCCAATTAGAAGATATTTGCATAAAGACACCTGAACAGTTATTACCAAAGAAAGAACAGATTTTAAAAATTTCAGAAAAGTTATTGTAAAGAGATAAACAGGCCTCGAAGTCAATCCTTTTTGCCCATTTAGCCTAAAAATAGAAGAAACAGAGTACATAGAACACAATCATAATTCAATGCCCTGCTGCCCTAGGCCTTGCATGGTTTTCAAGGCTAGAAGTTGCATTTAGTGTAGAATTTATTACGCTTCAATCCTAAAAACACTCCTGCCTCCTCATTTCTTCTATAAATACTTCTGAGGAAGATGAGGAATTGTTGGTTGATTTCTCACTAGTTGTAATACTGAAACTCTCTGAAATAATACATATTCTGTCTGAAGTTAAGGAAGAAATTGAAGTCTTGGAAGCCTGATGATGTTGTTGCATGCTTGTTCTTGAGAAGGCTCTATCATTCGATCCATGAGCTTGGCTATTGGTGAAGTATTCTAAACTGTTTAATGTTTTCTCCTATTTTCATTTTTTTCCATAAATGCTTACTACAGTAGGATGAAAGTTTTAGGCTAAGAAATGACTCTTAGAAGCACCTTAGACCTGTTCATCCTTCACTGTTTTATGTTTTCTTCTGCTGAGGTATTTTAGAGTCTTCAATCTCTCTCTTTAGTCCTCATGCTTGTTTATTTCTATAATAGTTCATATATTTGGTTTCAGCATGATTTATGGTTTTCCCTGCTTGTATGCTATCACTTGAAAGCTGTTACTGAAGTCTCCCTTTGAAGTACCTTTGTTTTAAGTTAGCCAAGGAGGTTTGTTTTGATCATGCCCTTTGTCCTTGCTTGAACAATTGTTTTGAAGGTATTTTATAGTTGTGATCATAGATGTGTTAGGTGTTCCCTCTTCTATGACTGCAATTATTAGCAAATATTTTATGTTTTCTAAGTCATTTGAAATAAAATCTTTGAGGAAATAGGATGTGCTCCCGAATCTTAGATTTCATTTTGAAAGTTGTCTTGAAGTCATTATTTGCTTAAAGAATGGTTTGTAGAAATTATGGTTAACCCTATCTATCGAATACTTTTTTATTGTTCAAGTTATGTTTTCAAGTTCCCTTTGTTGAGAATTCAATTTCTCTTTCCAAATCATTGATTTCCATCTCATTTCACAAAACCAAAGGATCCTGTGGCCAAGTTAGATTTTCCCTTTGATATCCCATATCCATTAATAAGTTTGTTATAAACCTGTCTTGACTCCATTGCCCAATGAATCTAGCATTTCCCCTTTCTATCTATCTTTCCTAGACCTTTCATGTTCTGCTATGTCTTTCAACCAAACAAACAAACAAACACTTGCACTTAATAACTCGTCTAAAAACAATACCCAAGGCACACAAGATAAACCTTTGCTAAAACATTTGAGAGATCCCTCTCTGAGAATAGGAGGACTAGATCCTGGAACTCTAAAGATTGGTTCGTATGTTGCCTTGTCTTTTGATTTTCCAAACTATCAAAACATGGGACTCCAACATAAATGGCGATCATGGTGGGAATGTGAGTAAAAAACCTTAAAAAAAAACATTCATTGTCCAGTACAACATAAGTAACTTTCTTCAAGCACTACCAAGCATAATGGTAAATCATGATAAGACTCATTTGAATCAGTGGCAAACTAAGTAACCCTTAGGATTCTCATAGAACCTTATCAAACCTTGAAGGAATCAGTTACCAAGCCATATGAGTGAACTCTCTTTGTTTTAAACACCTTAGCTAAGTGTTGAATCATATTTAGGACACTCTCATAACCTATAAGACCGAAAAACTCAGAAAAACCCAAAAACATTTCAGTTTGGCTTCATAATAAACATGGTGGTGGAACCATCCAATATTTTACTTTCATAGAAGCTAAAAAGCTTCCACCTAGCGACTCCACTAGCCCCAATAGGCCTATTACTCATCTAGGTCTCCAGATCTCTTTAGGACTTAACTAGCCTTGAAGAAGTTTAGAAGCCTAGTTCCATACTATATAAGACATTGTGAGAGGTAAAACTTCCAAAAAACAGTCCCTAAAACTTTAAACTCTTTCATTTTTGAAAAATAGTCTGGCTTCACATAGGATCAACACTAGATCCCATCCAGAACCTAATCCTCCTTTAATAGTTGACAATCCAGAGATAATTTTGTGGCAGACTTCTAAATCTAGAAAATCAGTTGCTAATAGGAGCCTCTTAAGAACAAAATCTGTCCCTGAAAACCTTGTTGTCTTAGAGGATTCACACTTTGATTTACATCGTACAAAGAACATCTTTAGAACTAGATCTCAAGGTGATTTAAACCAAACTGATCTTGACATCACAGATTTGAAACAGAGCTTTAGTAGAGAAGCCTCACTTTCCACTCCTCCTGATTCACAGCTTCTTCACCACTTTAGCCTTTTCCATAACAAATCTGCTCAAAACCAGTTTGTTGGTCCAAGTGTTTCTTCCACTCCGATCCATACTACCACTATTAAAAAAACTCCATTTCAACCCACTTTCACTCTTGTAAATCCACCTTTCTTTCTCGCCATGGCAACACGGTATGCTCCATTAGTGTTACCACAACCTCTGCTTCCCTTACCAAATGATTATCAATCAAAAATCCCTCATTTTACTGGAAAATAAGCTACCACAGCTCAACATCATGTAGACAGGATGGAAGATGCATTTGATTACATGGAGATAGAAGAAGAGACCATTAAAATGAGAATCTTTGCCCAAAGTTTAGGAGGAGATGTAAAGAAGTGGTTTAAAAACTTACCTCCTAACAACATCAATGATCTCCCTGCTTTGCATCAAAATTTCATCAAAAAATGGGAAATAAAAAAGAACCCTCTCCAAATACTAGCAGAGTACAGTAGTCTCAAAAGAAATCTAGGTGAGAGTGTTCATGATTACTCCACTAGGCTTAATAGTGTTTACAATGCTCTTCCACCTCACACAAAACCTCCCCAAGGCATGGCCTTAGTAAGATACCCTGAAGGTTTTGATGCTGAAATGGCCTATCAGCTAAGGGAGAGAGATTACTTAACATTAGAAGACATGCAGAAGGGAGATGTGAGCGTAGAAGCAAACATAATTGAGAAAATAAATAGTTTGAGATCAGAGAAGAGGGTAACTTATAAATATGACATTGCACCCTCAAACTCAACTTCTGACACTAAAATTGATAACCTAGTGAAGGTAATGGAGAGGATGCTTGAAAAGATCAACTTGAATGATAGAGTGCCACCAAGAGAACCTCAAAACAATCAAAATAGAAATAGAAATCAAAATTATAGAAGAGAAAAAATCAAGGTAAGAAAAAATAAAATGACCAACATATTAGACCTCCTTTCCAACAAAACTATGTAGATCAATATGAGGAAGATAGGGAGATTGAAAGGTTGGGAGAAGGTCATGTGAACTTGATTGGATCAGACAGTGGGGATGATGTTTTCCTCACTGGAGAAGAACAAGGTTTCTTCTCCTCTGATCAAAATTCAAACACCTATGAAGATTCTGATGATTATAGATTGGGGTTTGAAAATGCAATCATGGAGCTGCACAAACAATATGATCTTAGGAGCAAAGGGAACGTAGACAATTCAAAAGATAAGAACACTAGCACTGCTATTAAGAAAAACGTAGAAAGTTAGCCTAAGAAGACAACAGAGAAACCCAACATTTTGGCTAAGAAAATAGATTCAAACAAAGAGAAAAGTAGCCACCCTAATGTTGAGCAAAGCATCCCTAGCACTTCAGCTAGTGGACCTAATAAAACTGTCCCAATTACCAGTCCAAATAAAGTTCAGCAAATCAAAATTGTTGAAAAGAATTTGATTGAAAAAATAGATGTAAATATGACCAAATCAATTGTTCCTTTCAGTCTTGAGGGAGAGATCGAAAAGATAAAAATTACCATCCCCTTAGCTGAACTAGTAACCCAAGAAGTGTACAAAAACCAAGTTTTGAAAGCTTTGAACTTAGGAAGTGATACTGACACCTTAAACTTGATAGATGACAAGCTTGAGTTGTTGTTTGGTCCAGAAGTTGAAGGAAAATACCAAGAAGGGGTTGTCCCTCCCTTCTATGTTAGTTTGAACATACATGAGAAAATTTTACACAATGCCATGTTAGACTCCAGAGCTTCGCATAATCTTATGCCCAAGGTAGTAATGGAAAGCTTAGGCTTAGAAATTACTAAACCATACAAGGATCTGTATTCCTTTGATTCAAGTAGAGTCAAATTTTTGGGTTTGATCAAAGATTTATTTGTTAACTTATCTCAAATCCCTGCTTAGAGTCTAGCAATGGAGATAGTTTTAGCTGACATTCCCCCTAAGTATGGCATGCTTTTATCAAGATCATGGGGAGCCAAACTTCAGGGAAGCCTTCAAATGTACATGTATTATGCCACCATCCCTGTTTTTAACCAAAATAGAATATTATACAGGGAATCCCACATGAAATACATGGTGAGTAACATAGATAAACCAAACAACTCTCCAATCTATTCTATTCATTCAAGTCTAGATTCTTTTATCTTGTACAATGAAGATGAAATCACTCAACAAGATAAGGAAAACATGGACCCAATCAGTTTGTCAGAACAATCAGAACTTCCCTCAAATCAGATACAAAACATTGGCAATCAACAGCAATAAGAAAATGAAAATGAGGCAAATGTACTTTAGAAAATAAACTTTGATGGATCTTGTAATAAAATAAGTGCAGGGGCAGGTGTATGGATTCAAAATACAAATCAGAGTTATTCCTATAAGTTAGATTTTCCATGCACTAATAATATTGTTGAGTATGAAGCACTTCTCCTTGGCTTATAGCTGCTTAAACAATTACAAGCCCAGAAAATATCAATCTTAGGATATTTTGAGCTTATCATAAGACAAATCAAAGGAAAATACTCAGCTAAAAACCCAAGACTTAGAGAGTATCGAAATTCTGCCCTTGATTTATTAAAGACCTTCGAAAAATATGAATTCATTTTCATTCCTAGAGCACAAAATCATCTAGCAAATGAACTCTCTTTCAACGCCAGCAACTGTCAAATACCTAAGATAAATGAACAGCTTAGTGTAAAGGTAAAACATAGGCCTACAGTGCCTGATAACGAAGATCACTGGCAAGTGTTTGATTCTGACAAACACATAGATGATTTCTTAAAATCAGAAAATGATTTTTCCATACCAATATCGAGAACCAGCCATAAAGAAAACTGTTTGTATATTGAAAAAATCCCAGAAGTTGAAATAACACATTCTGCTGATATAAATCACTGTGAGAATCCTTTTGAAGCAGAATTAATTGACAACGCAGACTAGGAAGACTTGGAAGTTTTACAATGCAAGAGTGATACAATCCCAAGAGGTCTCACACCTTTAGAACACCTTTTCGACTTTAATGATGTAGCCAAAGAACCAAGAATGGATCCTGTGGAAACAGATGTAGAAGAACATAACATAGGCAGCCTAGTAGAACCCAAGATGATTAAATTGTCCAGCACTCTCCCATCTCACATAAAATTGCAATATATAGAACTGTTCAAAGAGTTTAAAGATGTGTTTTCTTGGGGATACAAAGATCTGAAATCTTATGACACTAGCATCATTCAGCACAAGATTCCTTTGAAGGAAAATCGAAAGCCTTTTAAACAAAAATTAAGGAGAATAAACCTTGTTTTATTACCTTTAGTTAAGGAAAAAATTGAAAAGATGCATGATGCTGGCATTATAGTGCCAATTAGATATTCAGAGTGGGTATCAAACTTAGTTTCTGTTAGGAAAAAGACAGGGGAAATCAGGCTCTGTATCGACTTTAGAAATTTAAATAGAGCCTCCCTAAAAGACAACTACCCCTTGCCCAAGATGGATCATATAATTCAAAGGGTAGTTGGGTCAAAAAGGATATCATTGTTGGATGGGTTCTCGGGTTACAACTAGGTGTTAGTGCTCCTAAGTGATCAAATCAAAACTGCTTTTACTACACCTTGGGGCACCTTTATGTATGTCAAAATGCCTTTCGGATTGATGAATGCAGGGCCACCTTCCAAAGGGCCATGGACATAGCCTTATCTAAATATATTGGCTATTTCATAATCATTTACCTTGATGACATAACCGTTTTCTCAAAAACCGATGAAGAACATTTGATTCACTTGAGAAAAGTTTTTGAGAAGTGTAGGAAATTTGGCTTATATTTGAATCCCAAGAAGACACTCTTTGGTCTCCAAGAAGGTAAAATTCTTGGTCACATAATTTCAGAAGAGGGAATCAAAATAGACCCTAAAAGGATAGATGGCATATTGCAAATCAGCCATCCAAGAAACCTCAAATAATTACAATCTTTCATTAGAAAGATTAATTTTTTGAGGAGTTTTATCCCCAACCTTGCTGAGCTATTAAAAAACATTAAAAACATGCTTAAGAAAGATGTAGGTGTAAAATGGACTTTACCAGCTAAACAATCATTTGAATTGGTTAAACAAGCTCTTACTCAAACACCAGTCTTGATTAGTCCAGATATCACCAAAGACTTTTACATCTTTTCTTTTGCATCTGAGCATACAATAGCTGCAGTTTTACTTCAAAAGAATGAATTGGGGCAAGAAAAACCAATATCCTTCTTTAGTAGGGCCTTAAGAGATGCTCCTCTCAAATATAACATCATGGAGAAGCAAGCCTTAGCATTAGTAAAAGCATTAAAAGACTTTAGAATCTATATTTTACACTCTCACATAATTGATTTTGTTCCACATACTGTTGTCAAGGATATTCTAAGTCAAGACCCTGATGGTAAAATGGGAAAATGGATTGAACTATTCTTGAGTATGACTTAGAAAACAGGTCCACCAAACTAGTTAAAGGGCAAGGACTAGCAAAACTCATGGCTGAGTCAAACATCCAAGCACTAGATATGAACATGGTAGATGTGTTGGAAGAAGTAGAATAATTCACTGCCCCTTTCATTGAAGAAACATTTTTGAATTCTCCTTGGTATGCTGACAATATTTATGTGCTTTTGTTTTTGAATGCCCCTCTTCCTTGTCTAAAACTAAAGCTAGATTTTTGAAACAGAAAGCTTTAAGTTATTGCATCCTAGATGGGGTATTATATTGGAAAAATGCTGTTGGAATTTTTCTTAAATTTTTACTTGAAGATGATGCAGGAAAAATAATGCATGAGTTGCATGAAGGAGAGTGTGGAGGACACCTCTACTGGAAGACCACAGCAAACAAAATTCTTATATTTGGTCACTATTGGCCCACCCTTTTCCCAGATACTCAGAAGTTAGTCATGTCTTGCCATAAGTGTCAAATTTTTGATGGCAAGAGAAAAATCCTTCCCTTGCCTTTACATCCTATCATTGTTGAGGCACCCTTTCAACAACGGGGCTTGGACTTCATTGGGGAAATTCACCCATCTTCATTAGCCCAACATAAGTGGATCCTCACTGCCACTGAATTCTTTACCAAGTGGATAGAAGCTATACCCTCTAGGAATGCCAATGACTCTGTCATTATCAAGTTCCTCGAAACAAATATCCTATCCAAATTTGGTTGTCCTAGAAAAATCAAAACTGATAACACTGTTGCCTTAAAATCTAATAAAATGGTTGATTTTTGTCACAAATACCACATTACCTTGGGCCATTCTACTGCCTACTATCCCCAAGGAAATGGATTAGCTGAATCCTCCAATAAGAGCCTCATCAATATCATCAAAAAGCTATTGGATCAGAATCAGAAGTCATGGCACAGTAAGTTGGTTCATGCCTTATGGGATGATAGATTAACTACAAAGAAGTCAATAAATATGTCCCCCTATCAGCTGGTCTATGGCATGGATGCAGTCTTTCCCACTTCATTAGGAGTTCCAGTCATGAAACTTCTTCAAGAAGTGCAGATTGAAGAAAATGATATGCATAGAAGAATCAACCAAACAATTCATTTATAGCAGACTAGAGAAGAAGTTTATGAAAGAACACAATTAGTCCAAGAAAATTTAAAGAAGCTATTTGATAAAAGGACTAAGGAAAACAATTTCCAAGTTGGAAATGTTGTTCTTAAATGGGATTCAAGAAGAGAAGAGAAGTGAAATCATGGCAAGTTTGAGAACTTGTGGAAAGGACCCTATATTATTCATGCTGAGAGAGGTCACAATGCATTTTTCTTGAAAGAATTGAATGGAGAAGATTTGTATGGAGGTCCTGTCAATGGCAGGATGCTCAAGCATTAATTCTGCCAGGAATCATGAGTTTCAAAGAATTTTATTTTCCATTGTAAATATCATTGTTAAACATTGCATTCAAATTTAGAAAAATAAAAATCCAAAAACAATAGAAAGAGAAAAGAGGTCAGATTGTAAAACAAGAAAGGTACAACCCCATACTAAAAAAGAGAAACAAAGTCTGAAAGTGTGCAAGGTTAAATGCCACTCCTATAAACACACTTCTATTTATTCATACAACCTAATCATGACTAATTAGCTTTTCAATTTACTGCTGATAGGTTAGTGAATTAGATTTTCCAAACAGCTTAATCTTGGCTTATCAGTTAGGTAGATTAGGATAGAAAAATAAAGGTTCAAACAAAGCTCAAAATCTGAACCTGTAAATTCCAAAAGAAAGAATGGCTCTAAATAGATCAAATCTTAAGCCAAGGATAGAAGTAAATTGGTTCTAATAACTTGAACTAGAGAACAAACAAAGAACAACTCAAACAAGCCTAAAAACAGAGTTGTAGGAAAAAGAAGGATATTCTTAAAACTTTTAGATCTTAAGCCTTCACTATTTTTTATTTAATTTTCTGCAAATAATAATCTATGTGCAGCTTGTTTTTATGCCATAGATCAGCAACAAGTTAGACTGTTCAATCTTGACTTGTCTGCTTTTAAATTTCTTGTCTTAGAATTTAGAGAATAAAAATCTGTTAGACAGTCTAATCCTAATAGATAGTAGATTAGGTAGAGAAGCTTATGAACTCAACTGCTTAATCTGAGTTCATGGAGAAACAAGATTTAGACTTAGATTAGTCTTATGTTTTCAAAAGAATAAAATGTTTGTAAAATACTTTGCCAATCCAAATGCACTCTAAATGAAGAAAAAATGTTAGATTTGTAGGATTGGGTAGGTAGAAAGCTTGTTTTGATAGAATTCCATTGTTTTTCATGGCTGCTAACATTGTTAGAACAAAATAAGTTCAGAAAAGTGAAGAAAGTTGCAGCCCAATGGATGAGGCATTGATTAGCTCCCAGAGAATACAAGTCTCAAGTTCTTGAGACCTTCAAGAAGGTTTCATGCCCATGTGGAGCCACTGTTAGCCACCTATAAAATTTTTCATATCAAATGGTGGCTAAATCATTCTTCAAGCCTTCAAGAAACAATTTTTATGCCAAAATTTTTAGTTCTTAAAGTCTTATGAAGATAACTTATCCTTGAGTTAATTTTCACTGTTGTTTCCCTTGTAAATCCTGAAAAAATTGTTGTTTTCCTAAAGATAAAGACTACTAAAAACCCATTTTTCCCTTTCATTTTACCCCTCCTTCACTCATAAATAACATCATTTTCATCCCCTTTTTCTTAATAAAATTCTCCCATAAGCCTCTTTCCGCCTTCAAAATCACTCCAAAACCCTTTTTAAATCATTTGGCCTCCTTCCATCTGTTTTAAAAGGCCTTCTTTCCTTTACCGGAACCCTCACTTTCCCTTAAAAAC
Organism: Pinus albicaulis; assembly: GCA_034641835.2. Lineage (NCBI taxonomy): Eukaryota > Viridiplantae > Streptophyta > Pinopsida > Pinales > Pinaceae > Pinus > Pinus albicaulis. The sequence goes on from CM076569.1 coordinate 549,328,754, forward strand.
TCTGTTTTTTAAGCCAAAAAACATTCTTTTTATTATAAAAGTTTTTAGCCCCTGAGGGCTTAAATTTCATAGACCTCTGCTTCACATAGGACCGACAGCCCTGCAATCGGGCGCTAAGGGCCTAAAAAAAAAAAACCCATAAAAAACCTTTTTCTCCTTTGTATTTTGTAAAAACCCGACTTTCCTTCGTTTTTCTGATAAACTCGATAGTTCAAGGTTTAAATGAATATCAACCGTTGATATTCTTTACTACCCGCAGATCCAACGGTCCATGTTGCTCCATGTTCCAAACCTGCCATTTCCCCTTTTGCCTTTAGGACTTAATCTCCACCGTCAATCTAGTTTTTAGATCGACGGCTCGCGCTTAATCGCATCACGCAAAGCTTGGAGTGCCATCCCTTGGTTTTCCCTGATTATGCGATCTTCGATTTAATTAGGACCGTCGATCATCCTTTGATGCGATGGTCGTTACCTAATCGCATCACAACATTTCTTATGGTGTTTCCTTTTCCTTCCTCCGATTGAAATCCTCCGATCTAATCTGGACTGTCGAATCCACAAGAACCGATGGTCTAGATTGATCAAAATTTTGCCCATATTTCTTTGTGTTTGTCCATCGGATTAAAACTCAACCGTCGATCTGACTCCCAGATTCGATGGTCAGCATGCAACCACATCACAATTTCTCTTTGCACCTTTCCTCTCTCCTCCGCCGATCGACGACCCTGCGATTACATCTGGGCCGTTCATTTCACTGATCCAACGGTCTAGATCAAACCCTGAACCCTTTGTTGTTTCATAAACACTGTTGTGTAAAGTTCTTTGGTGAATACCCACTGTTGATCTCTGTAGATCAACGGTCCACAATCACCCAATCTCCGCCCAAAAACCTCGTCCTGTATTGCGTTCAAATCCCCAAGATTTAATCTGGGCCGTTCATATTGAAGATCTAACGGTCCATATTCAACCCGGTAGGCCCAACTCATTTGGGACCTACCTCTCCATCAATAAATCTTGACCGTCCATCCTATGATCCGACGGCCTAGATTAAAACCACCTTGACCTTGCCCCACCATTTTCCGCCCGTGCATCTTACCTCCATCGCGCTCTCCTCAAAACCGTCCGATCTAATGCCCCAGATCTGACAGCTAGTATGAAGTTTCACGTGATTTCACGTCTAGAGGTTAATGTTTTAATTTTACGCGATATGGGTGGTTTTAAAAATCCACGTGTCAATCTCTAACGCATATCGCATTCAAAAAGGCAATACCACCTTTCCGCCTCAGATCTGCATGAAAACCATTATGGTTTTCTGCCAAACCACCTTTCCCCCATTTACATTACATTCCCTCGTTTTTAATCTCCACCGTTGATCTCTTAGATCTAACGATCCCAGTTTAATCTAACCATTACACTATCGCCCTCCGCCTTTCTTCCAAGAGACCTCATCAACGAATCTCTGCCGTTGATCTTTGTTGGCTAATCTAATTCGATGGCCCAGAGTCTTTCCAAAACCCAAAATTTCATTTTAACCCTATTTTCCCTCCGCCAAAGGTTTCTCACCCATTTCCTTTGTATTTTCTCCCATTTCCCTATAATGTAGCCCCCTCTGCATTGTATAAACCCGATCAATCTTGACTATTGATCTTTACAGATCAACGATCCAAACTTAATCTCCACCACCGTTTGTCCACCGCCTCCCCTTTCGATCCCAGCGAGCAATCCTCGCCGTTGGATGCTTTCATCCAACGGCTACGATCTAACCTCAACCTCCAAAGCAGTTTAACCCATTCACGCAGGATTTTATAACTTTTGCTTGTTTGTGCAGGTTTTTAAAAGGTTTATCCATAGCTTTAAAGGAAATCAAAGGCCGGGGATGATGATCCCCCAGATCTTTATTCATCAAGGAGATCACTCTGCAGGGTTCCATATCATGTTTCATCCGTGCCTCATGAACACTGATGCTATTTTAAAAACCCTCTGCGTGCCTGCAAAAGCAATGAAAACACAACAAAGTCCACAGACAAAGAGTATCCATGCCCAGGGAGAAGATCAAAGCGGAAATCCATTTTTAAAGATTTTAAACACAGTTTTGAGGGATTAAGGCGTGAATTTGACTATCAAATGCCTAATCCACACAGTTAAAGACAACATGAAGACCTGTAGACAGAGATAAAACCTAATCAGACCTAAAACACAGATCAAAGAAAATTAAAGGTGTTTTAGGATATAATAAAGAAATATAACAGTCTGAAAATCCTCCGTTGCCACATCAGAGGCGAATTGAACCCTCTCTAGCTACCACAGAGCCACCTGCTGCCTCAAAGCAATCAAAAGAAGGCATAATTATTTCCCAATTCGAAGATATTTTCATAAAGACACCTGAACAGTTATTACCAAAGAAAGAACAGATTTTAAAACTGTCAGAGAAGTTATTGTAAAGAGATAAACAGGCCTCAAAGTCAATCCTTGTTTCCCATTTAGCCTAAAAATAATAGAAACAGAGTACATAGAACACAATCATAATTAAATTCCCTCCTGCCCTAGGCCTTGCATGGTTTTCAAGGCTAGAAGTTGCATTTAGTGTAGAATTTATTACGCTTCAATCCTAAAAACACTCCCACCTCCTCATTTCTTCTATAAATACTTCTGAGGAAGATGAGGAATTGTTGGTTGATTGCTCAGTAGTTGTAATACTGAAACTCTCCGAAATAATACATAGTCTATCTGAAGTTAAGGAAGAAATTGAAGTCTTGGAAGCCTGATGATGTTGTTGCATGCTTGTTCTTGAGAAAGCTCTATCATTGGATCCATGAGCTTGGCTATTGGTGAAGTATTCTAAACTGTTTAATGTTTTCTCCTGTTTTCATTTTGTTCCATAAATGCTTACTGTAGTAGGATGAAAGTTTTAGGCTAATAAATGACTCTTAGAAGCACCTTAGACTTGTTCATCCTTCACTGTTTTATGTTTTCTTCTGCTGAGGTATCTTAGAGTCTTCAATCTCTCTCTTTAGTCCTCATGCTTGTTTATTTCTATAATAGTTCATATAGTTGGTTTCAACATGATTTATGGTTTTCCCTGCTTGTTTTCTATCACTTGAAAGTTGTTACTGAAGTCTCCCTTTGAAGTACCATTGTTATAAGTTAGCTAAGGAGGTTTGTTTTGATCATGCCCTTTTTCCTTGCTTGAACAATTGTTTTGAAGGTCTTTTATAGTTGTGATCATAGATGTGTTAGGTGTTCCCTCTTCTATGACTGTAATTATTAGTAAATATTTTATGTTTTCTAAGTCATTTGAAATAAAATCTTTGAGGAAATAGGATGTGCTCCCGAATCTTAGATTTCATTTTGAAAGTTGTCTTGAAGTCATTATTTGCTTAAAGAATGGTTTGTAGAAATTATGGTTAGCCTTGTCTATCGAATACTTCTTTATTTTTCAAGTTCCCTTTGTTGAGAATTAAATTTCTCTTTCCAAATCATTGATGTCCATCTCATTTCACAAAACCAAAGGATCCTGTGGCCAAGTTAGATTTTCCCTTTGATATCCCATATCCATTAATAAGTTTGTTATAAACCCTTCTTGACTCCATTTCCCAATGAATCTAGCATTTCCCCTTTCTATCTATCTTTCCTAGACCTTTCATGTTCTGCTATGTCTTTCAACCAAACAAACAAACAAACACTTGCACTTAATAACTAGTCTAAAACCAATACCCAAAGCACACAAGATAAACCTTTGCTAAAACATTTGAGAGATCCCTCTCTGAGAATAGGAGGACTAGATCCTAGAACTATAAATATTGGTTCTGATGTTACCTTGTCTTTTGATTTTCCAAACTATCAAAACACGGGCCTCCAACACACACTATATCCTCTGGTGCTACCATTATCCTCGACCTCCGGTTGCGAGGAGGAGGAACATGGGATTAGGGAAAAATTAAAACCGTTGGGGGAATAGGGGGAGGCAGTACCTCTAAAAAGGATCACAATACACGACCCTCCTTCAAGAACATTCTGCAGGGGAAAAAAAACCTACTGCCCCTACAAAACCAAAGAGAAATGCCCCCAGGCCTTACATAGTAGAGTAGATGAATCACACACCTTAACTGGCCATAGATTTACCTAAGATTGATGAACATTGAAACAGATATCAGGCACAATCACTTATCTGTTGCTTCAATAGCTTCTAGCCTAAACCAATGGACCTCTTTTAATGGATATTTAAGAACTAGACTGTGGAGTGTGAAATACATCTCTATTCAAAAGGCTTGTTCATAGTTAAATTTCAGCATTCAGAAATCAGAGGCTACATCCTCCATGAGGGTCCATGGTTTTTGGGATCTACCAGACTTTATATCACCCCTTGGTTCCCAGACTTTGATGCTAACACTATGGTTGTCTCCAGAATGCCGGTTTGGATTAGGCAATATAATCTCCCCCTACATTTCTGGAGTGACAACGTCCTACAAGGCATTGGGAATGTGCTTGGGTGATACATTAAAACAGATACACAATGGCTAGAGGAGATAATTTTCACCTTCGCAAAGGATTACCAGAAAGAATTACACTGGCACACAAAAAAAAAAAATCGTTGCAACATATATACTATGAAAACACAAAATTTAGATGCAAAATTTGCAGACAGATTGGTCATCTACAAAATAATTGTCCTGAAGAAAAAAGAGATAACTGAAGAAAGAAGAGGGCCAAAAAATCACCCAAAGGATGGCAATACCCCCCATGTGACCCAGAAGAGGAGATAGAAGAAGAAGCAAATGCACCCACTTCAGATGGGAACAAACAGTCAACTATAGTCCTAGACGCACAAGAAAAAGACACACTGGATCCATTTGATATACAAACACAACATGACCCACCCACACAGGAACCAATTGTACCTAACTGCAGTGGGAACAAAAGGCATCACTCATTACAAGCCTCAGACTTAGACAAGGAAGTAGGAGCAGCTACAGTAAAAAATCAGCTCGCACTTGTCTCCCCCACATCATCACAAGGTGCATGGCGGAAGGTGGAAAAAAAGAAAGGGAGAAAAAAATATTTTTTCTCCCCATTGTATATTAGTTGTCATTTGCTTGTTTTTGTGAACACCATTCTTGGTTGGATTTTTAGCCTATTATCTGCTGGTGCAACATGTAATTTTGTTTCAATTAATAAAATTATGATTTTTCCTGTGGAAAAAAAAAACATATGAAAATTCCAGCGAATTCAAGGACTTCCACGTATCACCCAACCATAGATAGGGTTGAACCAAAAATTTATTTCAGCCAATCACCCCCACACTATATTCCAAGCATGAATGTGGGATATCATGGAATAAAGCAAGAAAACCAAACTATGGATTCTAGAGGCCAAACCACCTCAGCCCTCAACCAATGATTCCACCTTATGGTCGGACATCACTAACCATCACCAGATTGATCTCTATCCAAGTGGTCGAAGGCTCTAGAGTGTTTGTTCCAACCTGGATTCCAGGACTATTAAATCAACCCGAAACTACCATCGGGCTCCAAAGTGTTTTTCCAACCAAGGTTTCGAGGACTAGTAACTCAACCCACCAAAGGATCTAGACCGTTTGTCGAACCAAGTCTACCAGGACTAGTAACTCAAATCAAGATGTAACAGGGCTTCCAGAGCATTTGTCCAACCAAGGCTTCCAGGAACTGATAACTCAACTGACAACCATAAGGAACATGAGCACCAATCTGAGAAAATAAAAGGGAAAACCCACAACACCATGGCTATCTAGGAAATTTCAAGGCTAAGACAAACCACTGCCAATACAGTAAATTCTCCATACCAATGACATATCATAACCAAGAAACCACATGCATGTACCATGCATGCAAAAACTAGAAAGGAATCCATACATGCAACTCGATACCTGCAAATAAATCCAGCTGTAGTCGTTGATCCTGTTGTCCCCTTGCACTTTCCTGCTTTTCCTTTCCCTTCTTTTCCAAATCCAGTGTGCTCCAAGAATGCTCGAATACAACTCTAAGTGTGAAAGAGTATGAGAGAGATAATAGAATGAGAGATCCACCCAAAACCTGTCAAAAGATGCCATGAAGTGATCCTCGAAAGCCTTTTTATCATTGATGCCTCTATTTTCTTCGTTTTTCCTTCAATATCATTCTCATGCAAATTTGTGACCTTTCACCTTCCTTTTCTCCTATTTTTCAAACCGGGCCAAGAAGTATTTTCAATAATTTGGTTTCACCTTATTCCATAAAAGAAGTTCCTCCCTAGGCGAGTTACCTTGATTTCCCTCCTATTGTAGATCCAAAGCAAGCATAAGCATTACCTGCAGTAGAGCGGTACTCAGAACAATAAATATTGATTTATGCCTTTATGATAGGTAGGGAACAGAATTGAGAATGTGAGCTACAGAGCTAGGAAGTAGGTAGTACCGAACAAGGAAGTCCGCTACAACAAACCCAGGGAAAACCCAACCCCAGGTGCTAGTCGAAGGCATGGTGCAAAAAAGTCGTCGAGCCCTACTTTGGTCTGGTTGTGGGTTATTTCATAAATAAAATTCCATAAATGCTTCTTTGCCTTTCTAAAGCCTTTTTCCGATGCCTTTTCCAATTTCCTTAGCCATAATAAATTGAAATGAACACTGCACTAGGATTTTTTTCCAGACATTCAACTTGGAATATGTGTTTCATGACCTTGGTCTAATATTTTTTTTACATGGAAATTCAACCAGGGTTGTTACACATGGCCTATTAAAACTTGGTGTCTAAGCCCTTATATATATTCATAAAGATTTAATTAGGTGGTTCTTCTCTCTAAGTTTTCATTACAACATAAAGACCTTTACCTCTCTTCTTTTTTGTGCTACGACTCCTTCTTTCTCTACTGTGGAAACCCTGACATCTCTTCTGTCTTGTTTATTTTTATGTATCATCCTCATTTTATCTTAATGCACCCCCCCTGGTTCTCTCTACACTTGTACTCTCTTAATTTTTGTTCCTTCCCTTTCCTCCTCCCTGAGAACACTTGTTTTTTCCCTTCCTCGTGGAGTGTGATCCTCCTCCTACACATTACGTAGTTGCAACTGTTTGTTGGTTGCGTGGACATATAATGCTATCACCTTTTCCTTCTCATCCATAGTGGTTGTGTCCTGTGTGGTGGTGGGGGATGTTGTTCATTACCAATTCCTTCCACCCCAATTCCTATCGGTTAACTTCTCTGTTTTCAGAACTTCCCATGCATCTGATCCATTATTCAATTTCGTCCTTTCTACCTTGTAGGTTTATCCAAGGAAGGCACACATCTGTTGTGCTTCTTTCTAGCTCAATTAATTTGGAAAAATAATTCATTTAAGGCACATCATCCAACCTTCAATTGATGCTATGAAATAATTTAATCTTTATTTAAATCCCAAGCAACCTCCTTACTCAAACTATGGAATTCATGTCCCAATTCTCAAGCCTGTTAATTGTAATATAAAAATATTGAATTATTTAAAATGAGGGAGAATTAGCCTAGGGATATCACAAACCCCTCCCCCTCATAGGAACATTGTCCTCAGTGTTCTATTACCGAACACAAAATAGAAACATTCTTTAAAACCAATCACAATAGATTTAGAGATTTATATACACAACTCTATACAATATTTACATAATTTATTTACATTTTCCTTGGCCGACAAACAAAAATGATATGATGCTCGCATTTGATCAGACATTTCCCACGTGGCTTCCTCGTGCCCAAAGTGCCTCTATTACACTTTGACTTGCTATATTTCTCGATTCCATAGTGGGATTTGCATCTGATCCAGGATGCATAGAGGTTCTAGTTGGAACTCTCCCTCTAGTTCTACCTGTAACACAAACCAATCAATTACAGGATTAACATCCTACACATATATTTTAAACAAGGAAACATGGAAAACATCTTGAACTTTCATTGATGGTGGAAATTCCAACCTATAGTCTACTATCCCTATCCTTTCAATCACTTTAAATGGTCCACCAAATTGTGGTACCAACTTGGCACATGATCCAACTTTCAAGGAGCTCTTCTTGGGTCTAACTCGCATGTATATGCACTCCCCAACTTGGAATTATTTGTGAACTATTTTATGTCGGTTCACATATCTCTTTTGTGTGTCTTGTGCCACCTTTAAATTCCTTCTAATAGTTTTCATTTCTTGTTCCATTTTCTTCAAAATATTAGGCCCAATAAGGACCCTATTCACTATATCATTCCAACTAATAAGAGCGACGAGTCTCAAATTCAACATGTCTAGAGTACCTCCCAAACACCCTATGTGACCCATTTACCTCCATTTCATCTTTCATTCCCATATACATTACCTCTTTTTCTATAGATATTATGCTTTTAATGAATCTCTAGTGCTAAGGCCATTATAAATTATTATCACACATTTATTCACTATTTTGGTTTGTAATAAGTGTAATTGGCTACCTAATCACATTGAGACATTGCAGTTTATTTACCCAAGTTACGGGAAGGATGACCACTTGTTACTGGAATGCGTCAACCCTATCTATTAAGATCAAGTTACTGGAAGTGGTCTTCAATGGAGTTACTTGAAACAAGAATGATCAGACAATCAAAGTTCAACCTATACATTCACGCATACAATCTATCTAGCAAAAAAAAATCTTGATTTTTGTTATATGAGAATATTTCAAGTAGCAAACAATATTCTTATTTAAGAAGACACTTTTATATCTGTTTTTATAGGTGGATGGTTGTATCCTCTATATAATTTTGTAATTTTTGTTGAATGGAATAAAGGCCCTTGTATGGAATAATAATGATCCGGGGATCCAATGGAAGTTATGTACACAACTCCAGGACTTGAACTGGTATTCTTCACTTGATTGGGTTGTTTTATAGCCAATGTCATGTGAATTTTTGTAAGTGTGAACTAGCTCTTTCAATTACTAGATTGATTAAATATCCCTTTTATGCTCATGAATTGAATGAAATTTGTATTTAGATCTTTAATTATTTCATGTGCATGTGATGGATGAATTGATGTTTAGTTACAACACATTAATATTAGAATGTTATTACCTTTGATAGAATGCTCCAATTAAATCTATTTCTACACATATTTTGTGGGTACCTCATCAGTTTATGATTCCTTGTTTGAAAAGTTAATGTACAAAAATTTAAGCAATAATTTGCCCATCATTTTTGGCATCATTGCTAGCGAGGTGCTAAGGAAGTATATTTTGATTAGTTTGATGCCTAATTAGATCTTTTGGCCTACAACAACTGGGCATACTATAATACAAAATGGTAGGAACAATAAGACAAGAGGTAAGAACTTTCACATTCACTTTTGTGGGTTAGCCCACCTCACTGGACCTAGATGATGCTAGTACTGCATGAGCCAATGGAAAGGTCAAAAGGGTAGGGGTAAGGTAAATTTTAATACTCCAATTAGTGAAGTAAAAACAAAAAATAACCCCCAATAATAAATTGGTAGGTATTAACACAGATAGGAGATGAAAAGGTGGAGCATTGGATAATTTCTAAGGAAAATTGGTAGTTGGGAGAGTGATTCATGACAATACTTCAACCATCGATCCTAAAATTGAAGAATTATTGGGAGGAAGAGCTAGGTCATTACTTCACAACAATCCAACTACTAGACTCCCACCCCAAGAATATAAGTTTATCTTTTTCAAGGGAGACATAATGGTTGAAGGTGAAGGTGACACGAATCAGCCAAGGAATGAGGATAAAACAATTTTCAGTTTTCCAAACGCTTTCCCAACTTCCAATGTGCATATGAAGAAAATTTCTCTTGTGATACTTCTGTGGTTTCAAGGGACGATAATTGAGGATCCTAACACTTTTGTAACATCCTCATCCCACATCTACCCAAGTAACCAGCCAACTGGGGTAGACATGTGATGAAGAGTTACCATGATCAAATTCAACCTCCTAGGTGACCTTAAGGAAGTGGAATTGATAGAAACACATCACACCAACCTTCCACATCAACAACAAGACTCCTAAAAGCCAACCCATCCACTCTGGAATCTAGACCTTGGGTCCCACTGAGGTTTTAGGCCTTCAAACCCATGGACGCTCCCACGGTATAGGAAAGGGTGCGTATGGGAGGCTCTGGACACTCCCACAACATATGCAAGCATGTGTCTAGGGACGTTTTCCACATACCTGTGACATCGTCCCTGGGATTATAGCCACTTTTTCAGGCCTAGAGACTAGGTCACTTCCTAGAACTCAATGACAAGCTCATAAATGGAATATAAAAGTGAAAAAATGATGCAAAAGTAAATAATTGAATAAGGACTTGATTGGACCCCTACTAGCCATGACAAGCATTTTGTCAAACATGTCGCAAATATGTAATCTATGGGTTTAAATAACATATATTAACATAGGGGCCTCATACTTATCTGAGAATCACTAAGAAGTAGTGTTCCCTTACACAATTAGCTTCAATATCATTTATTAGGTCATCGATACATTATTTATTCATTTGCAAATAAAAACATGGGGATATCCATACATCATCACTGTTAGAATACATGCTCATAACCAACATTATAACAACAAAAATATCAGGGATACATCAACCATAGGATCCACATATATACCAATACATTTACAGATTAAATTCCAAGGAAACGAACTTCTCATTAATGAATGTAAAAACCAACCAGGGATAGGACTACCACATTCCACCCGACCATATATTGGATGAGACAAATATCTCTTCAGCCAGTCACCCTTGTGCCATATTCCAAGCGTGAATGTGGGACTCATGACCAACCAAAAAATGAACTAAAAAACATGGATGCTACCATAGTTATCCACCTACACCGTGAGGAATTTTACTGCCTCCTAGTCTCTCAGGATTTACCATAATCCACAGGATGATCCAGGGATCACTAGGCCTTACACTAAGACCCAATATCAAAGCTTTACCATACATCATATCCTGGGACTACTAGGCCCAATGGAGATCGATCCACCTCTTTTCTTTATCGTATATCCTGCCATTCATCAGCAAGGATTCCTAGGCCCACTGAGGCACATAATCATGGCTTTACCAAAACCCACAATCCGGTTCAGGAGTCACTAGACCAGTGGCTTTACCATAATCCATAGTTTGGTTTAGGCATCACTAGACCATGTGTTTTTCCTTTTGAATATCCGCCTCACTTAGCTTCAAATCCATCCAGAAATCTAGCTCAACCAAAGCATGAGAACCCATCTCATCAAGGCTATATGGAAATGGCAAGGCTAGGATGAAAACATTTTCACACCTGGAAAAACCTATGCCGTGACAAAAACAAACCACATGCAATACCAGTCATGCCAAATCTAGCAAGGAAATCAAACATGAAAATAATCTTGTCATAGTTGCTTGATCTTGCTCTTTCTTCCTTCTGCCTTATTTTCCTTTCTTGATCCAATGCCAAAGTGATCCAAGAAAAATTTAAGTATCCAAGGGTGAGAGAGAGAAAGAGAGAAATAATAATGAGATATTTCCAAAAATTAACTGAAAAAAGGTACCAATTGATCCTCAAAATCCTTTTTATCAATTAGGCCTCTATTTTCTTCATTTTCCATTATTTTCCTCACATGCAACCTGTGACCTTTCACCTTCCTTTTCTCTTAATTTCCATTACTTTCATAGATAAATGTGTCAAAAATTCCATTTTCCTTTCCAAAGCCTTAGTCTTTTCCTTTGCCAATTTCCTTAGCCATAATAAACCAAATGAACACCCACTTGAATGTTTTTTTCCCAAAATTCATGTTGGAATAAGTGTCCCATCAACAGTGGTTTTTATTTTCTTGTATTAACTTTTATTACATGGAATTTTCACTAGGGATGTTACAGAACCCTCCCCCTTGGGGGACACCATCCTCGGTGTTCAATCACACATATACCTCAGCAAAACTGTAGGAAATAAAACATATTGTTCATGGAGCTTTATAACATATCTCAATGCAGTATTTACAATCATCACCCTATTGAAAAGAAGCTAACATGACAGCATAACAACATGCCAATTATAATGACGTGACACCCATACCACTTATTGGAGATTTATAACATATCTCATGGCAGTTTTTGTTGAATTCCAACAAGAAAGTGCAGCACACACACTAGTGTGGGGCGAATAGGTCCTAGCGATACATTAGTGTGAAGGCCAAATTAATTAATTAATTTGGTGCAGTGTCTAATTTAATTTTCCCTTAATTAAATTGGACAATAAAATGTAATATTATCTCATGATCACTTGTAACAGTTAACTGAGTGTGATAAAATAAGTTAGATCATGTATTTCGAGTTGAGGGTGGTTGATAAGGAATGTAGAGTAATTATATTAGTTATGGAGTTTGAATTGTAGTTGGTGCATTAGTTTAATGCATGTGTAATCAGTTAACTTAGTTAGGTGAGTTAGAGTCAGTTGAACTAATTGTAACTGTTTGTTGCACTAGTGAAAGATCAAGTGAATTAAATATTATTTAATTCACAATCAGTGATCTACCATGCAAATGATGATTTACTATTAATATCTACATGCATGTTAGTTCCAGTGGAGACCCAGTTGAGACAAAGGTTAAAGGGATGTTAACTATCAATTGTGTGATTAGTGGGTTGCATGCATGCAGCCAGAAATCCATTGGATTTCCCATGATCTTTGAGCAGTTTTGGAAGGCAAAAAATCCTAAAGAATAGGGATTGCATTCCATTAGGGGAATTTTGAGGTCTAAAATGGGCCTCTTAAGGAAATAATAAAATAATATTTAACCCAATAAAATAATATTTATGAATTTTCAATTCACTTTTTGCACCACAATCCATGATGTAACCATAGTTAAATTCAATTCAAAAGTTGTACCAAAATAACATTAATAAAAAAAATGTATTGATGTGATTATAACTAAGAAAGATATTTTCAAGAAAAATTTATTATCTTTGAAAAACTAATGCATTTGTACTTTGTACTTAAATAACTTAAAATAAAATATAAATATAAATTTATAAATTCTTAATTATATTATATGCTATTAATTAAAATTTATATTATTTAAATTGTATAATAACATGTAATTAATATACTATATGAAACTAATATAATATAATATAATAAATTTATATGGAAATAATGACATTTATTTTATTTAAAAAGTGTGAAATGACATTTATTATGAGTACTTTACTTTATGGCTTTAAAAGTACTTAGAGCACTACCATGGTTAACCATGAGTTTTTATCCACCATTGAGAATGTGACAAGTAAGTACCTTTAACTCAAGCAATGCCACCTCAACCATTAGGGATGATGTCATCCCCTAAAATGTGATTGGTTCTCATAAAGTGAATTTTGATTATACATTTTCCTTAGGAGGCCCATTTTAGACCTCAAAATTCCCCTAATGATTATGAATTGCGCAAGAAAGGAAGGCTATTTAGAGGTTGAGAATTGGCAAAGTGTTGGTCAGTTTTGTCCAGGATATTGTGAGACAGTTGTGAGAGTGCAAGAGGCTATTGTGAGAAGAGTGCATTGTAATTGTTTCATTATTCCATGGTTAATATAAAATAGAAGATAGAGGGTTTTTTAGCAGTAAGCTTTCCCCAGGAAATTATCTGTGTTGTGGTTTGATTTGATTCTTTCTTTGCTTCATGTGATTGGCGATTGTGTTTAATTTCCTCAATTGATTTGTAGAAGGATTCAGTATCTATCTTTATTACATTTTTAGATCGGATTGAATCCATTGATATACATATGTTTGTATAATATCTACACGGTATCAAAGAACAAGAAATCACTATAGTGGAGGAGAAGTTGAGTTTGTTACTAAATAGAATTCGAATTTGCAAATGGTATTCTTGGTGTGATAGGAGATTCAGGATCGAAATGGCTTTCAATGACTTGAGATTGGAGTATGCACTTGAGGGAAACTCTAACTATATTGCATGGAAAGACATGATGGAGGCAGTATTGGAGTACAATGGGTTGAAATAATTCATTGACAATGATGTTCCCAAACCCGTTGTAGCAAATGTTGCAAATCTTGATTCTTGGCAAAAGAAGGTTGCAAAGGCGAGGATGATCTTGCTGGAGGGAGCACAAGAACACATTGTCTCAAGTCTCCATGGAAAAGCGACACCATATGAAATGTGGAAAGCTTTGACAGATCCATTTCAGAGCAGCATTGATCATATAAAATTGGCACTGAAGGATAAACTTAGGAAAATCAAAATGGAGAAAGGCGACACCATGCCGAAATATTTAACAAATTTTGTCCAATATCGGGATGAGATTGGGAGCGTCGGAATTACTATCATTGATGATGACTTGGTGAGCCTAGCTCTTTGAGGACTTCCCAAGATTTGGCATAGTTATCAAGACTCTGTCACTGGAAGGAAAAAGCTTCTAGATTGGGAATGACTTTGATTGGTTTTGGTGCAAGAAGAATTCAGGCAGAATAGCAGGGATGGATCTTCATCTAAGAATGATGATGAAGAATATTGTGCTTTGGATGCCAAGTCAAAGAAGGGGAAAGGAAAGAAATTCCATTTCAAATATGAGTCCGATAAATATGGCAATAAGCGTGACATGTCCAAAGTGAATTGTTTTCACTGTCATGAGCATGGAAATTATGCCACTAATTGTCCAAAAAATAAGAACAACAAGAAGGATTTAGGATCTATAGCTGGTGAGGCTTTGGCCTCACAATTTGAGCTTGACTTCTTGCTCATTGAATGCATGGTGTCAAGTGCAATGGGATCGGTGTGGTACTTGGATAGTGGTGCATCCTTTCACATGAAGGGAGACAAAGAAATTATCAGTAGCTTGGAGGAGAAGGACCTCCAGATGCATATCAAAATGGGTGATGATGGGCGATACAGTGTTACCGGGATTGGTACAGTTACCTTCCAGAGAGAGTCAGGTAAACCCTTTCAATTAAAATATGTAATGAATGTACCAGGCTTGAAGAAATTTTTTTTCTTAGTCGCAATGTTGGAGGATAAAGGCTATGATGTTGTTTTCTGTGAGGGAAAAGCTTTCCTGCGACACAAAAAAAGAGGACAAGCCAAGAAGATTGGGATTCGTGTGAAGAATCTCTATAAACTTGATGTAGATGGCTACACAGCATTGATGGTTAAGGCGGACAAAGTGGTGAGCCGGGATGAGGGTGAGTTATGGCACAGGAGATTGGGCCATCTACACCACGGAGCCTTGAAGGTCATGCAACAGATATCTACGGGTCTTCCCAAGGGTACTCTTGCGCATTCAGACACATGCAAGGGATGTACTATGGGGAAGTATGCAAAGGCCAATTTTCATGAGAAGGAGAACCGAGCCTTGAAAATCCTTGAGAGAGTTCACTCAGACCTGTGTGGACCATTCTCTACTGCTTCAACAACAAAGCATAAGTACTATGTGATATTTTTTGATGAATTTTCTAGAAAGTGTTGGATCTACTTCATGCAGTAGAAAGATCAGATGTTCTCAAAAGTGAAGCTGATGCAAACTTGTACCAGATTGTGGTAATGGTAAGCTCTTGATTATCCTACTTTATGTTGATGATATAATTTTGACGGGTGATGAACAACTTATAACTTCTTGCTGTTGGAAATACTGAGAGGGGGGGTGAATCAATATTCCTTTAAATTATAGCATTAGTTAATCTTCAATTATTATCAGTGTTTGTACAATGATAGCAGTAAATAAAATGAACACAAATGCACACAGTTTTGAAGGTGGAAACCCACTTTGGGTCAAAAAACACGTAATTCTTTTCTAATAAGTCTTTAATATTCAACTCCAATTGAAAATAAATCTCCAACTTCCTAGAATCTAGAAAAGCATTCTTCTCCAGCTCCCATTGGATGGACGCTCCAACGCCCGAGATTCTTCAGTAGTCAACTGAATGGATGCCCCAACACCCAATGAGCTACAACTCTCCCTAGCACCACCATACCACCTTGAATTTTTCACAGGCTTGAACCTATTGGTGACTTCATGCACCAGCCTAGCACCAGCCTACCACCCTATAGAAGAATAAAAGAAGAATGGACTCTCGTACCAGGGAAAATGGTCCACTTTGCAATAATATAGAATGATGTAGAAGAAGAAGAAAAACTAGACCATAACCCCAACTATGACACAACCACCTAATGATGACTCTAGACCTCCTGAAACTGCCTCTTCAACTCTTGGTTGATAGACACTAGTAAAATTATTACAATAATGTATTTACAATGACTTAGTACAATGATACCTTTACAGTGTCTGTATGCAGTGCCGCCCACTTGAAGACTTCATGTGGTGAACTTCTTGCTGTTGTTCTGCACCTTGATTGCTTCTCTTGTCATGCTACCCTTTGCTACACCTTACTTTGCTTTTCTGCCCTAGAAAGTCTGGTCCTTTGCAACCCTTGACAACACATGATCTAGCTTTTTCTTGCCTGCTAGGAGCTCGATATTGAATCGGGTGTATCTTTATTATTTCAGATCCCCAATAAGTGATTTTTGGCCTTGTAGTATTCCTCTGAGTCTTATTTCCAATGCCACAGGTCTGACCCAATTTGGATTCTTCAAGAGAGATTTATGCCCAATCTCTCACAATGCCCTGATTATGGATTATTTCAGTAGAGAAAACTTGTACGGCCTGACACGTGTAACTGTTTCTTCATTCGGCTTTGAAATTGATACAACAAAAACCAAATTTTGTGCACTATCTTGAACTTTTTACAGAATTCCAATCCGATACACAGAGAGAGAGTTATGATTATTTTCCCAAGGTCACTTCTTTGAGATGAATTTCAGGAGCCTGCAAAAACATTGAGTTCCACAGATCATATCTCCGAAAATATTGTGCACCTTGATCTGAAATGTTTATAGGAGATTCCTCAGGATTTCGGCTTCCCCTCATAACATTTTTAGCTTCTAAACTTTCGTATTAAAAAAGTTAGAGTGAAAATTCCACGATGACTTGTTTCAGATAGCGAAATCCCTGCATAAGGGGGATATGAGGATCACAATTTATATAAATGCTTAGGTTGAGAGGGGCTCCAAAAGTGAACGTGGGAGGGATTTTAGGAGCTTAAAAAGTGTTAATTATTGAATTTTAAATGATCCATGCCACAACCCTATGGCGTTTTAGCCCACTAACTGGGGTTACAAACTTCAATCATGAATATCTCTCAAACCGTGAAGAATTACGTGGTGTGCCATATATCAACAAAAACATCTCGATAAGTAGAAACCATCAAAATAATTCTTGACCCAGAATATCGTAATTTGGTAGGTCAAAATTCCCATGCAATATTGGGGTAGCCCTTGGTGTTGCTTGGGTTGACATCAATGACAACCGTTGATCAACAATCTCTCCCTTTGGAATTGATGGCAACACAAGTACTCGCTTGCGATCATGACACCTCTTCCTACAACATTCTCTCTCCCTTTGAAATCAACGGAAAAGGGTAACTCCCCCTGACACACAAACATCATGCAGACCTGTACACACTTCCACTCCCCCTTTATATTATGAATAAGGAAAATATAATGAGAACTTGGGAGAATCCAAAGCTTATGGCAAAGATATTCAAATTCTTCACAAGGTAAAGGTTTAGTGAAGATATCAGTGATTTGTTATTTTGTACCAACATACTCAAGTTTGATATTCTTTTCAGCGACTTGTTCTCTAACAAAATGATATTTTATCGGAATGTGTTTTGTTTTTTAATGCATGACATGATTCTTGGAGATGCTAATGGCATTGGTGTTCTCACAAAATATGGGAATAGACTCACTGAATTGTACTTGAAGATCTTGCAAATTTCATTTCATCCAAAGGACTTGAGTACAACATGATGTCGCTACAATGTATTCTCCTTTCGCTATAGATAACGAATTGAGGTTTTCTTTTTTCTCAACCATGATACGAGACAACCACCTAGATAGAATGCTGCTCCACTAGTACTCTTACGATCATCAACACTTCCTGCCCAATCTGCATCTGTAAAGGCTTGAATAATGATATTGTTACCCTTGGGATACCACAATCCATATTCTTTTGTGCCCTTTAGATATCGGAGAATTATTTTGACAGCAATAATATGTGATTCTTTTGGTGCTGCTTGGAAACTTGCTACTTGTCCAACATCTTGCATAACATCTGGTAGGGATGCTTTTACATATAGAAGACTACCAATCATAGATTTGTACAATCTCTGATCCACATCCTTAGATGAGTCATCTATGCTCAATTTTCAACCTGTTACCATTGGAGTAAGGACGGGTTTTCAATATTCCATTTTGAATTTCTTGAGCATTTCCTTGATGTACTTGGCTTGACATATAAATATTCCTTTCTCTTGTTGAGATATTTGAAGCCCTAATAAGTATGTCAGCTCACCAAGTAAAGACATCTCGAACTCACTTTGCATCTTTGTAGAAAAGTTTTTACTTAGTTGATCATCATTGCTACCAAATATTATATCATCCACATATACCTCAACGATTGTTAAATTATCTTTATCTATTTGTACATAAAGATTTCTATCAACAGTACCTTTCTTGAACCCTTGTTGATGTATATATCCATCAAGAAAAGCATGCCATGCTCTAAGATCCTGCTTGAGACCATATAGAGCCTTATTTAACCTGTAGACATAGTCTTCTTTTTCTGATAGAAGAAAACCTTCAGGTTGTTCGATGTAAACTTCTTCTTCTAATTCGCCATTCAGAAATGCTGACTTCACATCCATTTGGTAGACTTTCATTTTTCTTGAACATGCATAGGCGAGAAACATTTAGATGGCTTCCATTCTAGCAACTGGTGCAAATGTTTCGTCGAAATCAATTCCTTACACTTGTGCATAGCCTTTGAAAACCAATCTTTCTTTGTTTCTGGTAACCTGTCCATCTTCATTCAATTTGTTCCTAAACACCCATTTTTTCTCAATGAAAATTTTATCTTTTGGTCGTGGAACTAATTCCCAGGTGTTATTCTTCTCGATTTGATCCAATTCTTCATTCATAGCTGCTACCCAATGTTCATTCTGGTTGGTTTCCTCAAAAATACTAGGCTCAAAGGTTGCTAGAAAAGCAATGTGAGCTTGTTGTTATGAACGAAGCTGTCGACCTTCATTTATGTCAGTAATGATTTGATTTTATGGATGGTTCTTTTGAATCCATTCTTTTGTTCTATTTGGAGGAGCTTCTTGTTGTTGTTCTAGTATATCTTGATGATCATTATTTACTTCTTCCTGGTTGATAGTTGCTTCTTGTTCTAGAATTTTCTGGGTGTCTTTTTCAGCCTCTGTCTCAAGTTTCAAAGATTCTAGATCCTCATCATTATTTGTTAGAACAACACCTTCATCAAATGTAACATTTATGCTCTCCATGATCTGTTTTCGTCTAAATTATAGCATTTATAGGCCTTTCTTTTGCATGAGTAACCAACAAAGATACCTTCATCAACACGTGATTCAAACTTACCCAAATTTTGATCTTCTCTTTTGAAATAACATTTGCTTCCGAAGATTCTGAAATATTTTACATTAGCTAGTTTTCCTTTCCATAATTCATATGGGGTCTTGTTGCAATTATTTATAAGAAGACTTCGGTTGATAATGAAGACTGTCGTATCAATTGATTGAACCCATAATTTTTCATCCAATTTTGAGTCCTTCAACATTTTTCTACCCAATTCCTATACGGTTTTGTTCTTTCTTTCAGCAACTCCATTTTGTTGAGGTGTTTGTTTGTTGAAAATTGTCTTTTTATTCCATTTTCATCACAGTATTGCTGAAATAATTTGGAAGTGAATTCTCCGCCATTATCTAATCTTAGACAGTTTATTTTCAAATTAGTTTCATTTTTGACCAACTCCTTGTAGATCTTAAAGCACTCAAATGCTTCAGATTTTTTCTTTAGGAAACTGACGGTTGTCATCCTAGTATAGTCATCAATCATTAACATGAAATATAATTCTCCATCTAAGCCTTTTGTTCTCACAAGACCACATAGGTCAATATGTATCAATTCCAATGGATGCGATGCAAATTTTTCTTTTGTTTTAAATTGTACTTTTGTCTGCTTGCCGTGCCGACAGGCCTCACATAGTGTGTTGGAAGGTTTTGAGATTTTCGGCATTTCTCGTACTGCTTCCTTTTTGTTTATCCTGACAATATTGTCAAAGTTTATGTGACCCATTTGCTTGTGCAATAACCAAATTTCATCTTATTTTGCTAGTAGAGATGCTTTAGTTGCTTCATCCAGAACATATATGTCGTTTGGAGCTCGACTTGTTGTAGCCACAATTTTACCATACTTGCCTTTCCTGATTTCACATTTTGTGGAGTTGAATAGCATTGTGTATCCTTGATCACACATTTGTCCAACACTGATCAGATTGTGATTCATGTTTTAAACCAATAGATCATTCTTGGCTATAACATATTTTCTTCCAAGAGTGACGGTACTTGATCCTATAACATTTGAAGATCCATCATTTCCAAAGGATATGGTTCCATCCTTCTTAGCTTTCAGGGATACAAATTTCCTTCTATCGCCAGTCATATGCGTTGAGAAACTGCTATCAACATACCACACATATTTGTTGTTTTGAGCCTTGAGAGCGAGAGCACAATTATTAGTCTCCTTCTTCTTCCATGTTCATTCGTTTTGTG
The DNA here is from genome assembly GCA_034641835.2 of Pinus albicaulis. Lineage (NCBI taxonomy): Eukaryota > Viridiplantae > Streptophyta > Pinopsida > Pinales > Pinaceae > Pinus > Pinus albicaulis. The sequence goes on from CM076569.1 coordinate 549,349,453, forward strand.
GCTTCGAAGATTCTTTTGGAGGATTTTCAAGTCTGCAGTCTTTGGCTATGTGTCTAAAGTTATGACATTTGTAATAGTCCATATTATTTCTTAAATGTTCAAATCTATTGATGTTTTTTTTAGCCCTGGGAGGTTCATATTTGAAGGATCTCCTGGAATTTTATTGGTTCCTAGGGTACGTGCGACATTCTACATCTTTATGACCAAATTTTCCACATGAATAACAATAGCCATGAAAAATATGTTGGTACCTGGATGGATAAATTCGTCGAGGAATCGTCTTCCAAGGAGTTCTTGTGAATCTTGTCCAATGAAGTTTACATGCATGTTAGATCTCATAGGTTCATTGTATTTTGTTGTAGAAGGTCATGCTTCTTCTTCTTTATAACCGAGGCAAATTTTGTCGTTGTAAGATCGTTGATTGTTGATGAGTTCTTCCAATGCACTTGAGCTGTTGGCATAGTTTTGGACATTTTTTCCCTTCTTCACTTCCTTATGCAATGAGACTTTTTTAGCTTCTAATGATTCCCTTTCTTGGTTGCTTCTTTCCAACTTCTTTTGAAGTGACTCTTCAATACATTTGTGTTCTTCAACTTCGATTTTGAGACCTTGAACTTGTTCTTCAAGAGTATTGGAACGGATCTTCTCAGCCTTGAGCTCTTTTATAAGCCTGATTGCCTCCTTAGAAAATTCTTCTATGGTCAACCCTTCTTCTTCGTTGTTTGATACCTCTTGTTTATTGTGCTTGGCCATAAACAATACTTTCTCATTGGCTTCTTCTTCATTGTTACTGTCTTCATCAGATGAGCTATCTTCTTTAGAGAGAAAGTTCCTTTTGGATCCTTTCTTTTTTCCTTGCTTGTTGAATTTCTTAAAGCCTTTCTTTCCTTTTGAGCTGCCATCACTTCTGTTCGAACATTTTTCTATGAAATTCCCAACCTCACCACAGTCGAATCATATCAATGGAAGTTTACCTTTGAATTTTTCCTTACCAATTTTTAGTTTTCTCGTAAAGTAAGCATATTCTTCATCTGAAAGACATTCTTCATGATCTCCCTTTTCTTCACAATTGTAGGTGCATGTATTTTCAATTGAATGTTTTTTGTCCTGATTGGTTTTCTTAGATTCAACGAACACAGTTTCTAGATGCAAAGTACCCTCTTCTTCATCAAGTCTCGTTTCATATGCTATGAGAAGTCCATGTAATTCCTCTTTGTTGAGTTTGTCCATATTTGCACTGTATTCTAAGACTGATACCTTTGGGTTGAATCTCCCTGGTAACGTTCTAAGAATCTTTTGTATAATAGTCTTCTCGTCAACTAGCTCTCCCAATCCTTCCAGAGTGTTGGTTATTTCATCAACGTATTGGAAGTATGCAGCAATTTTTCCATCTTCTTTCATTTTGAGTTGCTCAAATTTTTCTCTATAGATTTGAAGCTTTTCTTCTTCGACATTTGAATCACCTGCATATATATTCTCAAGCTCGTCCCATACATTTTTGGCAGTTTTACAACTCAACACCTTATGATAAGCAGATTCAATAAGTCCACTGATAATAATATTCTTTGCTTTTGCATCATTTACCAAAATCTTCTTATCTTTTTCATCCATGGTTGGTGTAAATTAATTTTGAACAGTATCCCATACTTCGTAACCTTGCACCAAGAGATAGACCTCCATTCTTCCTTTCTAGAGTGCATAATTATTTTCATTGAACAGAGGTACACCATTCTTGGTATGCTTCATGACCTCCTTCTAGCTGTTAAACTGCTATTGAAGGAACCAAGCTCTGATACCAATTGTTGGAAATACTGAGAGGGGGGGGGGTGAATCAGTATTCCTTTCAATTAGAGCATTAGTCAATATTCAATTATTATCAGTGTTTGTACAAGGATATCAGTAAACAAAAGGAACACAAATGCACACAGTTTTTTAGGTGGAAACCCACTCTAGGACAAAAACCACCTAATGATTTTCTAATAATTCTTTAATATTCAACTCCAATTGAAAATAAAGCTCCAACTTCCTAGAATCTAGAAAAGCATTATTCTCCAGCTCCGACTGGATGGACGCTCCAACGCTCGAGATTCTTTAGTAGTCAACTGAACGGATTCCTCAACACCCAGTGAGCTACAACTCACCGTAGCACCACCCTACCACCCTGAATTTTTCATAGGCTTGAACCTATTGGTGACTTCATGCACCATCCTAACACCACCCTACCACCCTATAGAAGAATAAAAGAAGAATGGTCTCATGTACCAGGGAAAATGGTCCACTTTACAATGATATAGAATGTTGTAGAAGAAGAAGACACACTAGACCATAACCCCAACTATGACGCAACCACCTAATGATGATTCTAGACCTCTCGACACTACCTTTTCGACTCTTAGCAGATAGACACTAAAACAATTTTTACAATAATGTATTTACAATGACTTAGTACAATGATACCTTTACAGTGACTGTATGCAGTGCTGCCCACTTGAAGACTTCATGTGATGAACTTCTTGTTTTTGTTCTGCACATTTTTTGCTACTCTTGTCATGCTACCCTCTGCTACACCTTGCTTTGCTTTGCTGCCCTAGAAATTCTGGTCCTTTGTAGCCCTTGACAACACATGATCTAGATTTTTCTTTCCTTCTAGGAGCTTGATATTGAATCTAGTGTATCTATGTTATTTCAGATCCCCAATATGTGATTTTTAGCCCTATTATAGTCCTTTGAGTCTTCTTTCCAATGCCACAGGTCTAACCCAATTTGGATTCTTCAAGGGAGAGTTATGCCTAATCTCTCAGAATGCCCTAATTATGGACTATTTCAGTAGAGCTAACTTGTAAGGCATGCCACATGTCACTAATTTTTCATTTGGCTCTGAAATTGATACACTGAAAACTAAAGTCTGCGCATTATCTGTCACTTTTTATAGAATTCCAATCCGATACTCAGAGAGAGAGTTATGATGATTTCCCAAGGTCAGTTCTTTGAGATGAATTTCAGGAGCCTACAAAAACACTGACTTCCACAGATCATATCTCCGAAAATATTGTGCACCTTGATCTGAATTTTCTACAGGAGATTCCTCAGTATTTCAGATTCACCTCTTAAAAGTTTCAGCTTCTGAAACTTCATTAAAAAAAAGTTAGAGTGAAAATTCCATGATGACCTGTTTCAGATAGCGAAATCCCTGCATAAGGAGGATATGAGGATCACAATTTATATAAATGCTTAGGTTGAGAGGGGCTTCAACAGGTGAACGTGGGATGGATTTTAGGAGCTTAAAAATGATTAATTATTTAATTTTCAATGACCCATGCCACAACCCTATGGGTTTTTAGCCCACTAAATGGGGTTACAAACTTCAAACATGAATATCTCTCAAACTGTGAAGAATTACGTGGCGTGCCATATATCAACGGAAACATCTCGATAAGTAGAAACCATAAAAATAATTATTGACCCAAAAAATAGTAATTTGGTAGGTAAAAATTCCCATGCAATATTGGGGTAGCCCCTGGTGCTGCTTGGGTTGAAATCAATGACAAGTACAATCGATATTGATCAACACTTGCAAGGAGGATCTTACAAGGGAGTTTGAAATGAAGAACATGGAACTCCTTCACTATTTCCTTGGTTTGGAAATATGGCAGCGGGGTGGTGAAATTTTTGTTTCTCAAGGCAAGTATGCCAAAGAGATACTGGGTAAGTTTCACATGGAGAGCTGTAAACCCATGGACACTCCTCTCTCTCGAGGAAATTGGAAGAAAGAGGATGCTACTTCAGGAGAAGTAGTGGATGCTACTGTCTACAAGTAGCTAGTGGGTTCACTGATGTACTTGGTGAACACCAGACTATATATTTGCTACGCAGTTAACCAGCTGAGTCAAGATATGGTTAAGCCGATAAATATATTTTAGAAGGTGGGGAAGCATGTCCTGAGATATCTCAGGGGCACTACAGAGTATGTATTATGGTACAGATGGACAGAGGGAGTGAAGCTTCAAGGCTTCACGGATGCAGATTGGGCAGGCATTCCATCAAATAGAAAGAGCACATCAGGAGGGATCTTCAACATAGGATTGACAAGAGTTTCCTGGTACAACAGGAAGCAGCGATCTGTGGCACTCAATTCAGCCGAGGCAGAGTACATGGAAACAAGTCAAGCTGCATGTGAGGCCATCTGGTGAGAAAGATCCTGGTTGATTTGTTTGGTTATCAGATGGATCCGATTTTGATACATTGTGATAACCAGAGTTGCATTAAACTCTCGGTTAATCCGGTATTCCATGATAGGTCCAAGCACATAGAAATATGGTACCACCATCTCAGAGATTGTGTTCAGAGGTGCATTATGTTACTTCATTAGATTCCCATGGAGGATCAGGATGCAGATATTCTGACGAAGGTGCTCACTAGGAGAAAATTCGAATACCATAGAGGCTGGATCGGGGTGGCAGATAATCCATTTCTTGTTGAGAGGGAGTTTTGAAGTCCAAATAGAAATTTCAGCACACACACTAGTGTGGGACCAATAGGTCCTAGCGATACATTAGTGTGAAGGAAAAATTAATTAATTAATTTGGTGCAATGTCTAATTTAATTTTCCCTTAATTAAATTGGACAATAAAATGTAATATTATCTCATGATCACTTGTAACAGTTAACTTAGTGTGATAAAATTATTTAGCTCATGTATTTTGATTTGAGGGTGGCTGGTGAGGCATGCGGAGTAATTCTATTAGTTATTGAGTTCGAATTTCAGTTGGTACATTATTTTAATGCATGTGTAATCAGTTAACTCAGTTATGCGAGTTAGAGTCGGTTGAACTAGTTGTAACTGTTTGTTGCACTATTGATAGATCAAGTGAATTAAATATTCTTTAATTCACAATCTGTGATCTACCATGCAACTAATGATTTACTATGAATATCTTCATGCATGTCAGTTCCAGTGGAGACCGAGTTGAGACAAAGGTTAAAGGGATGTTAACTATCAGTTGTGTGATTAGTAGGTTGGCTACATGAAACCAGACATCCATTGGATTTCCCATGATCCTTGCGCAGTTTTGGAAGGCCAAAATTCTTAAATAATAGGGATTGCATTCATTAGGAATTGCACAATCAAGGCATGTTGTTTAGAGGCTGAGAATTGGCTAAGTGTTGGTCAGTTTTGTCGAGGACAGTTTGAGATAGTTGTGAGAGTGCAAGAGACTCTTGTGAGAAGAGTGCATTGTAATTGTTTCATGATTCCATGGTTAATATACAATAGAGGATAGAGGGGTTTTGAGCAATAAGCTTTCCCCATGAAATTATCTGTGTTGTGGTTTGATTTGAGTATTTATTTGCTTCATGTGATAGGTGATTGTGTTTAATTTCTGCTATTGATTTGTAGAAGGATTCAGTATCTAGCTTTAGTACATTGTTAGATAGGATTGAATCCATTGATATACATATGTTTGTATAATTTCTACAGTTTTTACATCCATTTACATATGTACATATATCAAAACATCACACCAAAACATGCCAAAACATATACCAAGCATCATACCAAAAGTGATTTGCCTCAACCGAAAACAATGAAGGATACATAGCCCACATCTGATTCGCCATCTCCCATGTATCTTCATCGGGCCCAAAGTGCTTCCATTACACTTTAAATTTCTCTATTGCTTTCTTCTATAGCATGATCACCTTTCTCTACAATATACACTGAGGCTCCGACTGGGATTCTCCATCTAACTCCACCTACAATACAGACCAGTTAATCATGTGATCAACATATTTAACATCTTAAGAAATGATATGTGAAAAAAAACATGGAATTTCATTGTGGAAGGCAATGAAATTCGATAGGCTACTGGTATGATCCTCTCAATAATTCTGAAAGGTCCATAAAAATGTGGTGCTATCTTGGTACATGATCGAATCCACAAGGAGTTCTTCATGGGATTGATGCACATTTACACATGTTCCCCAACCTGAAACTCCTTAAACAACTTGTTTCGATCTGCATATCTCTTCTGCCTACCCTATGCTGCTTTTAGATTCTTCTTGATTACTTGTATTTCTTATTCCATTTCTACCAAAATTTCTGGTCCATGCAATACCATGTTAATTGAATCACTCCAAATGATGGGGGTATTGCAACTCCGCCCATACAACGCTTCAAATGGACTCATCCTCAATGATTCCCGGTACTTGTTGTTGTACGCGAACTTTACCAGTGGAAATTACTCTTCCCACTTCCACTTTTGATGCATCACATACATCCTTAACACGTCCCCCAATTTCCTGTTGACCCTCTCAGTATTTCTATCTGTCTGCAGATGATAAGCTATGTTGAAGGCCAACTCGGTGCCCAAACCTACAAACAAATTCTTCCAAAAATTGGTAGTGAAATTTGCATCCCTGTCTGACATAATCTTCTTTGGAACACCATGAAATACGACCACATCTTTGATGAACACCTGTGACACATCGCTAGCTTAGTATGTAGTCTTCACTGGAATGAAGTGTGCAACCTTTGTCAACCTATCCACAATAACCATGATGGAGTCATGCTATATAGTTATCTTGGGAAAACATGTGATGAAATCCATGGAAATGACCTCCCATTTCCACTCTAGAATCACAATCATCTGTAGTAGTCCACTAAGATGCCTACACTTTACCTTAACCATTTGACAATCCAAACATATAGCTACAAACTCTACCACATTCTTCTTTATATTTAACCAATAATAGAACCTCTTAATTGCAGTCAATGTCTTCTAATAGCCTGAGTGACCCGAATATGGTTTCACATGAAACTGTATCAATATCACCTTCTTGAGCTCACTGTTGTTCGACACATATATCCTATCTCTAAACTTGACTAATTCATCTACCGTGAGATGATAGTCCACATCATGTACACGCGCACCTGTACTTGTACTTGTACTCTGCTGCAACTTATGCACAATATCCATATACATGTCATCATGTTAACCTTTCTGCAATATCCTATCCTGTAAATTTTTCCCATACAACCTCATAACTACTATGTGATTTACTTATACCTGTCTACTAAGTGCATTTGCGACCTTGTTTTCCTTTCCCTCGATGTACCTTATCTCGAAGTCAAACTCATTGATCGTGCTCAACCATATAACTTTCCTGACATTTAGGTTCAATTGGTCAAACAAGTATCTCAACCCATTGTGGTCACTCATCAGTACAAAATTCCTGCCAAGAAGATAGTGCCTCCACATCTTCAATGCATGTATGATCATTAGCTCAATATCATGTGTCAGGTATTTTTTCTCATGCTCATTTAGTTTTTGTGACTCATATAATACCACTTTTACATATTGCATAAGGACCCCACCCAATCCTCTCTTGCATGCATCTGTACATGCTAAAAACTCCTTGGTCGGATTTGCAATCTTCAACACTGGAGCATGTGTCAACGACTACTTAAGCTTCTCAAAACTGGTCTCACACTCCTCTGTCCATTCAAAATTCTCACCTTTCCTCTGCAACGATGTAATAGGATAATAAATATATGAGAAGTTCATGATGAACCTCCTGTAATAACCTGTGAACCCAATGAAGGATCTCACCTCATCTACATTTATAGGAGTTGCCCACTCCATAACTCTTATCTTTTCTCGATCTACTATGATGCCCTCCTTGGAGACAACATGTCCAATGTAATGTACCTCAATATGAAAGAAACTACACTTTTTGAGCTTAGCATACGACCGATGCTCTCTCAACAATCTCCACAATGATGCCAAATGCTCGACATGCTCTTCCTCATTTTTATAATATACCAATATGTCATCAATGAACACAATAAAAAACTTGTCCAAATAAGGACGCAACACATTGTTCATCAAACACGTAAATGTAGTTGGGGCATTAGTCAAACCAAATATAACTACAACAAACTCGCAATGCCCATAACTGGTCTTGAATGTGGCCTTGTAGATGTCATCTTCTTTGATGCGTACTTGATGGTATCGTGATCTTAAGTTGACCTTAGAGAACACTACTGCTCCGTTCAACTGATCAAAAAAGTCATCAATCCTCGGCAATAGATGCATGTTCTTGATGGTAACTTTTTTCAACTACTTGTAGTCAATGGACGATCTGACAGTACCGTCCTTCTTCTCCACAAACAATACCGATGTGCCCCATGGCGATACACTTGCCTAATGTAACCTTTTTAAAGCATATCTTTCAGCTGAAACATTAATTCTACCAACTCAGTTGTGCTCATACTGTAAGGTGATTTTGATACTGGAGCTTCCCCTGGTACCAACTCAATACAAAATTATACCTCCCTGTGAGGTGGAAACTCTAAAATATCTGTAGGAAATACATCCTGGAACTGTTGTAGAACTGGGTAACTACTCAAAACATTTGCATCCTCAACATCCTTACCTTTATCACTAGAAATATGCACTATGAACAACACGCACCCTTTCCGGCGACATCACTTGGTTTGAATAGTTGTGACCATCCTAATTGATGTGGCTTTATTCTTTCCCTGTAAGACTCTTGGTTCCCCATTTTCATCCAAGAACTCAATGGCCTTGTCATAAAAATCCATGTTGGTCTTGTGAAGGTATATCCATTCCATACCCAATATCATATTGTATGACCATAATGGAAATATGTTCAAGTGCGCCACTGAGGACATGCCATTCAACTCAAATTCCCAATCTCTTACACAATGATGAACTCCTTTATTTGTACCTATAGCCAACTGCACTAGCCAAGATTCAGCATGCACTTCTTTATTCAAACCACACTTATCCACCAAGTCAGGACTAACATAACTATAATTAGATCCAAGGTCAATCAAAATATAAATAACTTGATCACAACATAGATGCCTAGTGCTTTTCTTGCATGTTGTCCATGGCTGCATAAATATGAGGAATTCTCTACCCAACATCCCCAACAGTCTGCACCTCTTGTGCACTATATATCTGAGGTCTACCACCTTGGTTCTGCATACATTCCCTCCTAAGGTGTTCCTTATCGCATGTCCAACACTCCAGTCGATCAATACCATCACCTCTATGTTGTTGATGTGATTCATGTCCCTGTCTAGTTGCATTAAACTTCTTTTGAGGTGCCAAATTTTCTTTCTCTTATGTATTTAGAGGCCTTTTTCTTTTCAGTTTCCATTTACCTCTACCTTTATCCTTCCCTTTCCATCCTTTTTGAGATTCATTCTTATGCTTTGACTGTTCGTAGCAATGCTTCAATTTCCCACTAACTTCTTCAAGTCACCGACACTCATCATACTCAATCTGATCTCTAAATTATAATGGCAAACCACTGGAAAATCAATAAACTTTAGCCTTTTGATCTTTAGGATACGGTACCTACCTCAATAGCTACAGGAACTTAGTCATTTACTCTTCATCTGTCATTGACCCCATCTTTAGCTCATAAAATTATTTGGCCTTACTGTCATAGTACCTTTATGATAAGTACTTCTTCCTAAAAAGCCTCTTGAACTCATGCCAACTCAAGTCCTATGTCCTGATGTCTCTGACCCACTTCACATCTTCCCACCAAATGTCTGATTTACCTTTCAGGATGAAGAAAGATATTATGGCCTTCATATTATCTATGTACTCATGTAATTCAAATAATTTGTTCATCCCAAGTATCCAAGCATATGCATCTTCTGTTTTCTTCAAGTATCAATCAAAAGTAGGTGGCTTTCTTTTCTTAAATTCATCTGGAAAGTATTCCCTGTCACTCCTTTTGCAAGGATGATGACGATGGTGATCATAATGTATATCCAAACTAGAACTAGAATAGTACATATGTCCATCACCCCTCCTATCCGGAGTGTCCAACAACCTGCCATCTCTCACTGTGTCAGCTCTATCAGACCTGTGTCTACTAGGGGAACTGCTGCCATGTGCCCCATTATTTATGTCCTTCTTCCCATGGTTGATCCGAAGTGGCCCTTGCCACTGTAATTCTGACAAGCTCTGAAGAAGTATTGCATTAAAATATGTTTTTTTCTCTTGTGTCTATATGATCTTGTCATTGTCTGTCTTACAACTACTTATTTATTTCTTAAATATTCTCAATGTGTCTGCCAAATCAGAATAGTTCCCACCATGTTGCTCATCTTATTCATAGAGAGAATCTTTGTAGTCTACCATCTTGCTATTTATTTTGATCTCTTTCCTACAAGGCATAATATGTCAGCTAAACCAAATCATAATAACCAACGTACCTTAGTATAATTCGAGGAGGAAAACTCATCTGCAAGATAATCCAAATTAGCATAATGCATGTACAAACATAATCATAACAACATATAGACATATACAAAAATAGGTACCAACACATAAACATAATTCTAGCTAGAGTTTAGTCGTTAATGCATGACCATATCGACTACACATACCATGACTTCATGCATGACAACAACAACCATACCAATGTACATTGTCAACATGTAACTACTGACACACGCAACAATGCATAACCAATCATACACTCATGATGACACACTTCACAACAACAAGATTGTCTTTCACATGGTGACATCACTACAACCATGACCGACACCATGCATATGCAACACACATATAAACCACAAGAATGATTAATCACACATGCAAATGACATGAATGCATGACCAACACGCATCACCCATCTAGTCCAAGGGGTGAACCATGCTATGATACCACTATGTAACACCCTCATCCCACATCCACCTAAGTAACCATCCAACCGAGGTAAACATGTGACGAAGAGTTACTATGATCAGATTCAACCTCCTAGGTGACCTTAAGCAAGTGGAATCATTAGAAACACATCACGCAAACCTTCCACATCAACAAAAAAACTCCCAGAAGCTAACCCAACCACTTAGGAATCTAAACCCTAGGTCCCACTAAGGTTTTAGGCCTTCAAACCCCTAGACGCTCCCTTAGTATAGGCATGGGTGAATCTGGGAGGCTCTAGACGCTCCCACAACATATGCATGCATGCATCCAATGAGTTTTTCCAAGAGACCTGTGCCAGTATCCTCGAGATTTGAACAAAATTTTCAAGCCCAGAGCCCAGGTCACTGCCTAGAACTCAATTCAGAAATGGAATATAAAAGCGAAACAATGGTTCAAAGGTAAATACTTGAATAAGGAATTGAATGTACCCCTACTATCCATGATAGGAATTTCGTCAAATATGTCACAAATATGTTATCTCTTGGGTTTAAATAACATATCTGAACATAAGGGCCTCATACTTATCTGAGAATCGCTAAGAAGCATTATTCCCTTACATCACTAGATGCAGTATCATCTTTGAGGTCATAGATACATTGTTTATTAGTTTAAAAATAAAAACACGAGGAGAGCCATACATCATTAATGTCAGAATACATGCTCATAACCAACATAATAACAACAGAAATATTAGGGATATATCATCCATATGATCCAAATATAAACCAATACATTTACACATCAAATTCCAAGGAAATGACCTTCTCATTAATGAAAAAAACCAACCGAGGATGGGACTACCATGTTACACCCGATCATGGATTGGCTGAGCCAAATCTCTCTTTAGCCAATAACCCCCGTCCCATATTCCAAGCATGAATGTGGGACCCATGACCAACCAAAAAAGGAACTAACAAGCATGGATGTTATCAGATTTCTCCACCTACATTGTGAGGAATTTTACTGTCTCCTAGTCTCTCAAGATTTACTATAATCAACAGTATGATCCAGGGATCACTAGGCCCTACACCGAGACCCACTATCTAGGCTTTACCGTACATCCCATCCCGGGACTACTAGACACAACAGAGAGAAATCCACCTCTTGGCTTTACCATATATCCCTCCATTCATTAGAAAGGATTCTTAAGCCCACCGAGGCACACAATCTTGGATTTACCGCAACCCACATTCTGGTTCAAGGGTCACTAGGCCAGTGGCTTTACCATAATCCAAATTTCAGTGCAGGGATCACTAGGCCATGTGTTTTTACTTTCGAAAATCCACTTCACTCAACTTCAAATCCATCTGGCAATCTAACTCAACCAAATCATGAGAACCCATCTTATCAAGGCTATCTGAAAATGGCAAGGCTAGGTTGAAAACACTGTCACACTCGGAAAAACCCATACCATGACAGAAAAGAGCCAAATGCAATACCATGCATGCCAAATATAGAAATTAAATCAAACATGCAAAGCAATAACTGCAAATAATATTTCCGTAGTTGCTTGATACTGCTCGTCCTTGCTTGCTCCTTCCTTCCTTCTACCTTCTTTTCCTTTCTTGATCCAATGCCAAAGTGCTCCAAGAAAACTCTAAGTTTCCAAGGGTGTGTGTGTGAGAGAGAGAGAGAGAGAGAGAGAGAGAGAGAGAAATGAGATATCTCCAAAAGTGAATTGACAAAAGGTACTAACTAATCCTCAGAAGCCTTTTTATCAATTAGGCCTCTATTTTCTTCATTTTCCATTATTTTCCTTCATTTTCCTCTTCACATGCAACCTGTGACCTTTGACCTTCCTTTTCCCCTAATTTATCTTATTTTTCATAAATAAATGTGCCAAAATTTCCATTTGCCTTTCCAAAGCCTTAGCCTTAGCCCTTGCCAATTTTCTTAGCCATAATAAACCAAATGAACACCCACCAGGATGTTTTTTCCCAACATTCAACTTGGAATAAGTGTCCCATAAACCGTGGTTATTATTTTTCCTTTATTAACTTTTATTACATGGAATTTTCACCAGGGCTGTTACAACTTTCTTATTCAAATTTGATGTTTTATGTCGTAGCGTGGATTATTTGACTGATGCTCATAAGTTGAAGATATTTGCAGCCCCTCTTAAATAATATGCCTTATGATTGTTTATGGGATTACCATAGAATAACATTACAACCTAAGAGGTCAAGAGGAAGGAATTCCTCAATAATTATTAGGATTACTACAAGGTCTGATAATTCAAAGAGGAAATTTTCATAATGGTTCAAAGTGAAGACAAAAGTCTCGATGATTACTTGGAGAGGATTTTATAAAATCTATAATAGCTAGGTAGCATAAGTTGGATCCTGAAACAATGAAACTCTTTCTTGAAGGGCGTGAAAAAAAAACCAGTGAATATGCTTAATTTGATGGGAGGAGGTTATATCTTTGCCTTTAAATTTGACAACATTGTTTATGTTTGTGGGAGATACTCTCGTGGACAAGGGTGAATATTGAAGAGCTCTTGGGATTTCCCTAAAAATCAAAAGTCAACGTCTATCAAGGTGACCATAACATAATAAAGTAATATAATGGAGGATTTTAAAACATATAAATTAAGTATTATCTGTTTAAAACTTGATACTTTAAGTTTTATGAATAAACAGGAAGAAAAATGCATCACCCTCTCCATTTTCTGCCCCAGATGTCAGGAGAAGCACCCTAGGAAAGAACAAACTCTTGATAAAAATTTTGCTTGCGCCATCTATGCAGAATAAAACTCCATGGATAGTTTCCCTTCTTTACCAAGGCTTAAATCAATGTGCCATGGGGATGATCCAATAACAGAGAAATTGTATTCGTTAGCAACCAAGAAGTTGTGGCAACCCAAGCTTCATGGTATGTCTTTTGATTCTACTGCTTCAGATTCTTCACATTTTCTTAATCCATAATATACACCATGTAATGTCACCAAACCATGGCAGATGTGGCTGCAACAACCACTTCAGAACCAAACTTAGCATCAAGGTTGGTGGGGATCAGGTTATGGACCCATACCCCCATATCCTTATCCACTACAACCCCAATACCCTTCGTAATATAACCCATTTTTGGAAAGCTACCAGATGGAAAAATCTATCCGAAAACAACCTCAACATCTATCCCGACTATAATTGTATTCCAAACAACCATATAGATTGAACCAACTTCCTATTCAACATGTCACTAAATCAAATAATAAATCAACCTAGCATGTTTTGCAAGCCAATTTACACCCCTTCCTAAACTATGTTATGTTGAAAAGTGTAACTAGGTTCAGTATTCATAATGAAATGTAATTATGATTTTATGTAGGAAGTACCAAAGAAAAATTAAATGAATTTATTGTATTACTTGCATCATTGGTTTCATGAGCAATAGATTTAATTTTTAGGTTAAAGACTCTCATTTTGGAGTCTCTAGTATTTTTTCATCTTGTCATAAATATATTAGAGTCATTGTCATGTAAATGAATTCATGTTACATGTTGTAAAAAGACACATTTTTCTATGAAAATTTGTACTCCAAGACCTTGTCACTAAGTCTCTCCAAGTCGGCCTAAATCAAATGAAGAACCCTCAAGATGATGTTGGTTGTCCTACAATAATCATGTCGGCCTAAAGCCATGGAGACAGTCAGTATAAATATCCTTTCTTGACCTCATTTGGTAGTATCAAGTTCGATGAATGTCACAGTCACAAGTGCGAAGAAAATGGACTAAATAGAGGTGTGAGAAGAAGGCTAATCATCAAAGGCAGAAGTCTCATATTATTTTGGTCTTGTGTCACCCTATCTCTCATGCATAAAGCAGAAAGGCCGAGGCCGATACAAGAGAAAGTTGCAACATCTAATGATAATAGTATGGGTGTAAAGGACTCGTATTTGAAAGTTGAGAAGAGTCTTAAGTGAAGCCGAGAAGAAGACTAGTGAAGCCGAGGAAAAATATTGTCTAGGGTTGCAGAAGCATAGAGACTGAGGTTGTTTAGGTCAAGTGTAGTACAATGTAGTGCATAAAAGAAGGATCGAAAGAAGTAGTTGAGAATATTAGTGAATTTTAGTGAAAAGGGTCTTGGAGAATACTTTAGTCAAGGGTCTTTTTCATGGTTTTGGTACTTGTAAATTGAAGATCTATAAGAAGAATTTTTGATCGGGTTTTCCTTTCAAAGAGTGAGTGGTTTTGGCCCTGGATTACAAGCCTACATAATGTGTCTCTTGTGTATTTTGATAATTGAATTGATGATAAGAACATAATAATAACACATCAAAAAAAATATCTAACCAAGAAGCATAAATATATCATGAGTAATTATCAAGAAGAGAAATCTCATAAAATCCCTTAATTTCTCAACATGGTATCAGAGCTAAGGAGTTACAGTTAAGGAAGGGAATCTAATATAAGAGATACTCAATGTTGAGATTTCAAGGATTTCATCAAAGAAAAGTGAAGGATCTACATTGAAGAAGATCATCAATCAAATGAAGGTAACTAGAAGTCTACATCAGCAAAGAATTGGATTCTCTAGTCATCTCATCAAGTTAAAGTGATCTATAATGAAAGATACCACAAAGTATAGTCAACCAAAAGAAGCATTCCAGATCTACACTCATTCACCTCCAAGCAAGTCTAAGTATTGTGAAGGAAAGAAGGAATTATCATTACTATAGCAAGGATCCCCTCCTTATCCTTGAATAAGGTCATCCAAATAAGCAGTAATTATGATCAACAAAAGGAAGTTGGATCTAAAGATGTTGTCATCATAAAAGGAGAAATATCCTTTGTTGAAGAAAGGATTTTTCATTTGGAATAATATCATCCAAAAGGAGCACTAATACATCTTCTTCATCCATCATCAAAGTGATTAAGTTTAATATTTCATCTTCACTTGTCAAGTAAGTATCTTTCATTCTTTAATCAATTTGGTAAAATGAATTCATATTTGCAAGGAGATATATAAGATGGTTGGATCATCAAATTTTATTGCATGTAAAAAGGAGGATAGACATAATCTCCGAATAAAGTGAACTCATTGATCATATCTATGGAAAATTATCCAAAGGTCAAGCATTATCTGAATACATGTAAATGGATAAAATGGCTCAAAGGATTCTTATGAAATCAGTCAAAGGTCCCCCCATCCCTATATAGCAGGATTGGAGACATCAAAGAGATATATGATACGCTGGAAGAAACATTCTCTGAAGATGCATTCACCATTCTAACTGATGAGCAAGGTAACAAATTTCCATGGGAAAAGAAAGTTACCTCATTCAACAACTTGTGATTTCTATGTTATATAGGAAAGGACAAGTTGAGGGAAAAAGTGATGAAGATTAAATAACTCAAACATTTCAAGAAAGGAAAAGGAAGTTTAGAAAATTTTGGTCCTTAGAAAATATAGAAGAGCATAGTTAATATTCAATGCTATGGAAAATTTATGGACATTCCAGAAAGGAAAGCTCATATCACCAGAAATATGGAGGAAGATGAAGAAAAAAAGACCAAGGAAAGAGGGAGTAAGAGATATCTACTATGATTGAGATAGTCTCCCCCACAAAAGGTCTCATCGTATTTACAAAGTCTTTTGTTATAGGATATGACCATGATAAATAATAAGATGCATTGTGTCATCATGAAAGAATTAGAAACAAGAGCTCGTGACATCACCATGTGAAATCATAAAGGACAGAAGGAACAAAATCCATGGCAGTCAAATATGAAGGATATAACTCTTGAGAAACTCATTGGATATTGAAGGAAAGGAAGTCATCTAGAACAAGGATCATCATTCATCAAAAGGAAACATCTGTCGGATAAGTATATGCAAGATCCTCAAGATTATCTAATGGAATCCTCATCGAAGGGTTCACCGGTCTAGAGAGGAATCAAGTGTTTCATCAGGAACTCTAACTTTTGAATTCATGGGACGATGGTTTGATGACATACGAGATGAAGCAGACCAAGGGGTTGAAGATATTTCAATCAAGAAAGCTGTTGAAAGAAGCCTGGATGACCTGAAGGTAAATGAGGCATGTATGCTTGTATTTAATATTATAATTTCATGTCGTATGGTTGCAGGTGACAATGATCACTACTTCTATCTTGAGAATCATGATAAAATGAAAGGGATATACTCCTCTGAAAGGATGCAGGAAGGAATAGGTTTCACTAGTTGAAATCAACATAATATGTCCTCATATTAAGTATGAGGTGGTTCACCACAATCAAAGAACTCTGATTGGAAGCTCCTGAGAATGAAATATGTGTATAAAGGAAGGAAGAGATCATAAGATAGGAAACCATGGCAAAGGAAATCAACATCCAATAAAACCAAGAATACTTGACTAGGAAATCTGCCGAAAGATATGAAGACCCTGATGCAAGTCTGAAAAAGATGAAAAGCCTTGACAATGCATATCTTTGGGAAATATGTCGACATGTATGTAGGATGTTGATACCTACAAGAAGTAGCATGATGAAAGACCATCACAAATGTAATTTTTATTTAAGTGTTCATTTTATATTAAAAAATATCTGAATGAGATTATGTAGGGCTGCCAAAGGGAAGTGTATGTCTTCCACCTACGATAATCACATGGTACAATGAAATATCCTTGAAGAAATATGGTATGAAGATAGTAACATGACATGAAGCTAGGCCAGATGAAAGGACTGATGGATCACTCTCTGATGAAAAGGAATGATGACATGACTCGTAGATGAAAGTAATGGATGGTTTGTGATGGTAGGCTCACCCTGCTAATATCCACATTCTCATCAATGCACAATTTCCATGGTTAAGACCATGACTAAAAGAACTTCCAAAACTTTCAACTCTTATGTGAAAGCTCTTTCTCCTTTCTTCTTCGAACCTATGGTTAAAACCACATTTCATAAAACCCATCAACCTTCATATGCAAGGCTATTTTCACAAATGGAAGCCTCTTCAAAATTCTTTAAAACAAAACCCTGATTAAACAACCTCAGTTTTATTTCTAAAAGCCCAAATTTATAAACCCAATTCCCAAAGATTGATAATTCACATTAATAAATCAATTTTGGTTCCATTATATATATGCGCCCTTGCCTTTTTAAACTACAAGGCTTAACCTTGGTTAAACACCAACACACATAAATATATAGCCTCAATGAAGATTAGAACACTAATGCCAACATGAAAAACATTCAATCATAATTCACCAATGCACCATATTAATAATGCATCTGGGCCTTATTAACTTACCATTCTTCCATCAAACGCCATTGGAAACTATTCACCCATGACATTACTATTCTTCAATCAAAATTATTACTTTACCTTTGTTACTCCTCGCTTTCTTCAAGACTTCGATTTCTGATTTGCGTTGACACTGGTTTTCAACAGCATTTTATTTTGGTTCAAACCAGAAGTTCATCAGTTCTTTCTAGCTCGATTTCACAGCTTGGATCGACCTCAATTTGCATCAAGTCGGAATCACTTCACTGTATTAATTCATCCAACAACGTTTTAACAAACAGAGTTTCTCTCCAACGCAAATTTCATTCACTTCTAGCTCTGCATTTAACACTACAAATCAATGACCTTTGCCAGGCTCCACTTCTTTGTGCGTTTTCTCAGATCTGCATTGCACCATCATTCAAATTTGATCTCTACAATTCAAACACGTCTAACACCTGCGGCATCTTCAAATTCACAATTTCCCTTTGTGGGTTCAAACATATTAAAATCTATGTCCTTCTTTGAAAAGATTACACATCAAAAGCCAAAGACATCTTTGATACAAATTGTAGACAGTGCCTTTAATTCTCATGGGATAATTCAGTGAATAAATAATCACAGAAAATACTTGGCAACAAGGGAATATAATTTATCCATAGGAAAGTGGCGAAGGGAGATACATCGGCATTATTATTCAGAAAATGCAGCTCAATTATTGAGAAGAAGACTCCCAGAACTCGAAGTAAGCCACCCTGACTATCTAACATGACACACTATAGCCAAAAGCCGCTCTCTTCATCGTTTGACTTCTACGCCAAACAAAATTTTCCAAGCTTACACATATTCTATGTGTCAATTATTCCATTTCCAAGCCAAAACTTGGCTCTTCAAACCAAATTTATAATGCTGGTCAACAATGTGAAATGTGAATTTATCTTACTCTTCCATTGACCATTTCTCAAGCATTTAAATCTTACTCTTCAATTAAGCATTATGCCTTCAAATTCTTTGACTGATCAATAATATTAAAGCACAGCACTTTTTCATTGACCCTTCAATCCTGCAAAATGAGAAACAAGTTCTACCATAGTCTCATTTAAAAAATTCACTTTTAATTTACTTCAAGGCATAAATCGACATTAATTAAAGTCGATTATTTCCAAATATGCAGAGCTTCATCTATTACCAAGTTTATCATATGTTATAACTCATAAACTCAAACATTTCTCATGCAGAACTTAATCAAGAAGACATATACTTTTCACTAGAATTTTAAAAACAAATTCCTCATCGATATAAACAAATGTAATCAAATACAAAAATCCTCTTGGTCCATGGCCAGATTTTCAAATCAATGGCCCTTTTACAAAATCCCGTAGGCTTACAAACTCTGTTGTCCAAACCTCACCTCTCTCTATCTATTTTGATCTATTTTTCCTTTAAGGCTTATTAATTTATACAAATTTGGATGAACCAATTTAGGTTCAAATCCCTTTAATAACTCAACGAAGTCCTCAAATATCTCAACACCCCTACAATCTAGATTTTATCCCTAAAATCTTGAAACCAAATCTAAATTCGGCTTCATAATTAATTCTTAGATATCTCAAATCCAATTTCTCTCATGTTCTCCAAATCATTTGGGAACATTAACAAATCCTCACAATAATTAATTAAAAACATCATTTAATCACTCAAAAATCTCATTAATATTTACATAAAATTAATATTTTCTCAAAAACATAAGACCCCCTATGTTTAACAAAATACAAAGTATTTTCCGAATCTAATGCCCCTACATCAGTTTGTGCCCTATGAAGAGATCCCAAAAGATGAAGACTCCATATCATAGAAGAAATTCATAACATCGAAGGAAGGAGTTATTCAGAGAAGTTGGTTGTCCCATTATTTACACCTAAGGAGTTGCTATAGGTCCCTACTTAAGAGGGAGCCTGGAGCTTAGGTACATTCCTTTCATAGGAATTAGTACATTCCTTCATTGGAATATGTCCTCTCTAATTGAGAGGGAGAGATAAACACATCGTTCTGGTCTTCACCCGGGAAGACAGAATGGAGGATTGGGTAATCATGTTGATCCAGACTTATGTAGGAATGCAATAAAATATAGAAATACACATAAATGCAAAGATGCATCAGAAATAAGACTTCATTTCATGCTCATAGACAAAATGCAAATAAACTAGCTAGGTCACTGGTAGCTTATCTCTGAGAAGAGATGTGGTGGCTACATTCCTCTAAAATATGTTACAATAATGCTCGAAGGCCTATTTATTATTTAGAAACAATGGAAAACCCTAAACATCCAAGAACCTAACCCTAGGAGGTGAAACACCAAACTATGGGCCCCGTTGGGGTAAATTGGTACATCAATTTCCCAGGGTCGTAACTTTGACATACGATCTCTGTTTGATGCACATGATACCTCATTAGAAATATATATCTGAGGAATACAACTGATGAAAATGAATATCAAGTCTTTGACTCATCTTCGCCTCAGGTTGGTTTTCCCAAAAAATGTCGATTAGGGCCTCAAACTGGGTCTGGAAGTTCAGGGCCTAAAAAACTACCAAAAATAGTAAATTGTGCTACAATTAAGGAAACTGAAAAATGTGAAAGAAACAATGGTGGGGGTCCAAGTGGAATAGGCGGGTGGCCACCAATATCCACATGGATCACATCCAGCATCTGATACTCTTTGAGGATGTAGTAGGGCATCTAAGATAAGAGGAGTCATGAAAGGAACGATATTCTTTGAGGACTAGGAATCCAAGATAAGAATAGTCCTGGACATACTATGAGAGAAGGGTGGGGTATGTTTCGAGAGAGACAATGATGAGGGTTTCTATTAAATCATTGGTCTCGCTAGCATTGAGCTTAACATATCGTGGATAGATGGAGTTTTTATTCAAGGCCTTGTTGTGTAACAACCTTGGTTGATATGATTCTATAGAGATGGATTACCAATCCAATTCTTCTTATGAGATTCTTCAGATTGAT
Organism: Pinus albicaulis; assembly: GCA_034641835.2. Classification (NCBI taxonomy): domain Eukaryota; kingdom Viridiplantae; phylum Streptophyta; class Pinopsida; order Pinales; family Pinaceae; genus Pinus; species Pinus albicaulis. The sequence goes on from CM076569.1 coordinate 549,370,460, forward strand.
AATAACCAAGTACCATTATGAATACCTCCCTAGTTAAGAGGGAGTGTTGAAAAGTGTAACTATGTTCGGTCTTCATAATGACATGTAATTATGATTTCATGTAAGAAGAGACAAAGAAAAATAAAATGAATTTATTCTATTACTTCCATCATGGGTTTCATGAGCTAGAGATTTTTTTTAGATCAAAGGCTCTCATTTTGGAGCATATAGGATTTTGTAATTTTATCTTAAATATAATAGAGTCATTGTCATGTAAATGAAGTATTGTTACAGGTTGTAAAAAGACACATTTTTCTATGAAAATTTTTACTCCAAGACCTTGTCACTAAGCCTCTCCAAGCCAGCCTAAATCAAATTAAGAACCCTCAAGATGATGTCGACTCTCCTACAATAATCATGTCGACATAAAGGCATGGAGACAGTCAGTCTAAATATCGTTGCTCGACCTCATTTGGTAGTATCAATCAATTTCAATGAAGATCATAGTCATAAGTGCAAAGAAAAGGGACTAAATAAAGGTGTGATAAGAAGGCTAATTATTGAAAGCAGACGTCTGTTGAAGCCTAGAAAATCTCTGCTTCAAACATCGGGGAAAACAACCCGGTCGGGACCTTAAGGCAGCTCCTTTTCCGTTTGGTATGGTGGCTCCGACTGGATTTAAAGGACCAGTTTCCTTGTAACTAAATGGATTGGATTAGATGGGTGGAAATGGGACTAAACTAACTGAAATAAAACTATCTAATTTAAGCTAAATACTGATAAAGAAATTCTAACACTAACCCGGGTAATTATATGTGAATACAACTTAAGATTGTTTCAATTCAACAATAACCATGAAAATGTATTATTAATTAAATTGAAATGTGCAGAAACAAATAAAGATAAATCTGTTTAAGAAATTAAACAGAGTTATATAAACATATTGCATTCATCATTGTATACCATTTACATGTAACTATGAAAAATAACGTTTCAATTATACTCAGAAATGATATATAAAAGGAAAGCGTTGTGAAAACAAATATACATATAAATGATAGCAATTTTAAAACGAATATCATAAAACAAAAGAGATCAACAGTGAACAGATAGAAATACCTTGCTCATCTTGATGACTTCAAATGCAATCTGATACTCTATCCAGTAACTATAATGCAAAACCAAATTCCAAGGTACAGAAATGCAACACTTCAAAGATAATTCCACATGAAAATCACCAGATGTGATCCTTTTCAAAAAATATATAAGACAATGGAGTACAGAAATGCAATCTCCAAGTCCAAAAATATTAAGATCCAGGACCCCTCTCTAAATTCATGAGAGGGGTTTAAATACTACTTAACTAACTCTAAAAATAGTTTATTACAAAAAATAAGGATTCGGTTCAATGACCGTCCTTTTCCTAGGCTAAAATACGGTGAAATTAAAACTAAATCTATCTAACTATGAACTTGATCTTTGATCTTGCAGGCATCTAGCATACTTTTAAGAAGATGCGGTTGACAAACAAGGTCAACTAACAAGATTCATAGTCGGCAGAAAACATAGAAACAATCTTCTGCGTAGCATTATTAATACAATTAGTGCCTTTATCTTGTGTGTGGCTTCACCAAGTACATCCGGTATGAGTCCAATTTAATCTTGTCGGCCATGGATGGATTTGCTCTTTCATCTGCCCTTTGCCTCCATTCTGCCTTGCAGTCTATTTACAGATAACTGCAGAGCAGTTTAATCAAGTTAGCTTTAATGTAAATTGTCATTTACATCGATTGAGAGTGTTGTACTTGTAATAGATGCCTTCCTCTGCGCCCTTCTGCCCGCCGGTGTGCATCCAATTCTTGAACGATGTTTCTTTGGTGAACCTAATGACAATGGGTGTTTCGGTTTTTACACCTTGTCTACATCTTATGCCACTGGCATATCATTGAAAATACTGGGTAAATCAAATCATAATCATTTCGTAAATCTATGACATGATTTGTGATTTTATCGCTTTCTTGGCACAAAGAATTCCATTGCAATATTTTTTGGCAGAAAACTTCCTCTTGTTGCAGTAGTTGATTATTCAAAGAGATGGCTTCTGAAATGAATTCTGGAGGCTTAGGATCATCCTTATGCTGTTCTTGGATTTCTTGAAGTTGTTGTTGTAACTCTTCAGTTTTAATTGCGCTTCCTTATTGGCCTGTACCTGTTGCAATTGCTGTTGCAGAGCCTTTATCTGTTCTTCTTTTTCATCCAACAAAAGTTGTATCTCAACTGCTTTATCAATTGTTGCAGAAGCATAAGCTCTTGTTATTTGAGATAATTTAGTGAGATTATGAGTAGGCTCTATAGCAGGATCTTTCCACAAAACATCTACTTGTTCTGGTTCAGTAGCAATTGCACTTTCTATTTTTCTCTTTTTCCTTTGTCTCTTTACTACTGCTTTGTATTTTGGGCTGTAAAATACATCTAGAGGAGGAATGTCCTCTACATTAAGTACAATTTCAGAGGAGGGTGTGATTGGAATGTGCTCTATTACAGCGGCTGTGCTGCTTGTTCCTACATTCAAAACTTTGGTTGTTTGGACAGGGGTCTGTACATTCTGTCCCTCTACATTAATCAATTGATTAAAGGTTTCCCATTCTTTATCTAATTCCATGGTGACTGGCTGTTGCTGTACATTGGGTGAAGGAGGATTTGTTTGTTGAGAAATCAAAATTTGCTGTTGAGCGAGCTCTTTAGATTGTGCAGAATCTTTGATGGGTTCTTCCATTTTATCTTCCATTTCTTTGGATGTATTGGAGTGTTTAGAATATCTGTCAGATTTTGATTTGGATTTACCTGTGCTTGAATTGCTGTTAAGACTAACACTAGGAGTTTTCTCCTTTGCAGGCTCTATGCGTAGATTATCCAAAGGAATAGGAATTAGTCTCCTTTCTCTGTACAACTTGAATTCCTGAAAATCCCCTGGAGATAGCTGCTCTCTAGCTGAATTCAAAACCTATTTAAATGAATTTCTTGCGTGGAACATATCATCAAAAATATCTTGCTCTGCGACAAATTCCTTTACTTTGATTGCATTGGTAAAATTCTTAACAATATCATTTTGGTCAAATAACCTTCTTGAGAATTTGAACAGCTGTAGGCATGTAATATTGCCTATCTCATGAAATGCATGAACAATATCCAACAGTGAAAATGTTCCAAATTTTATGGGAAATTGTGGCCAAATGCCCTTTTTCTTGTCTTTTAAATCTTTTGTCATACCTCCCTGGCCACAGGTCTGATAAGCAATTTCCCGGGCTACAAGTCTATCTGGAACATATAAGGGTAAAACATAGGGAGAAGCATAACTTCCAAAAACCCTAATATAGGTGTACAATTCCTCCCCAAACCATCTTGCGACGGGGAGAATATCAACCTCTGTTTCTTAAGATAACCTCGGGGGATCCTTATTATACAATGTTTTGTACAATGGCAGCATGATTCCATGACAAATTTGGTAAAAATGGGGAACAAATTTAGATTCCCACAGTTCTTTATGGTACACATGAATGGGCAAAGGGTCTTGGATAGTCCATTTCCAGCCCATTACAGGGAATTTAGAGACATAGCAGATGGCGTCCATGACATAAGCAGATAAATAAAAAGGCGGATAAACCCACTGGGAAACATTTCGTTTAGACCGGTAATGAAAAATAGCAGTGGTGAGATTATCAGATAGGATTTTGGCCCAATCTACAATTGTAGAATTAATAGCCGCATTCAACAAAGGAAGCCATTCGGGTAAGATCATATTTATGTCAGGCTTTCCAAAAAGCCTGCATAACATGGCAGCAGTAAAACAATAAGGAGAGGTAAGTGAACCCGTGTTGTACATACCTTGTTTGTTTTTCTTCAATGGTTCACTTCTCTTAGTCCACTCCTTTGTGCATTCTACCAAATTCGCGTGTTCTCTGACAAAATCTTCCATGAATTTTCTGTTGTAAGTCGCCTGTGGTTCTGGCAGCTTATACATTAATCTCACATCTTCTATGGTAAATGACCCAATTAGCTCTTCATATGGAGTCTTGAATTGCCTGTCTGAAATATCAGCGCTGTCCAGGACCCATCTCACCATGTCTGTGTATGGGAGAATCCTTGGCCTTGCTGCTATTCTATGTAGAAATGAGCAAGCCAAGTCTCTAAGATTTGCTTCAGACGAATCTTTGGAACCTGCTGTAGCTACAACTTTTATCACCACAGGGTTTTCATCTTCTAACAGATTGTACATTCCTTCCCAAGTGGATATGCCGACATCCTTGTTACAGGCGGTGTCTGCGTATAGCGAAGCCATTTCTTTGTTATCAGAATTTGAGCTCTTCTCCTTCTTACCCATAGTGTATATCAGAAGCTTTGTATAGTAATTCGCTCCTTCGTGCCTGCGTTTTATGAATAAATGAGAGTAATGATATTAGAAAGGTGATGAGACTGTTTTGAATATGAACGCGGATGAAATATAATATTTTAATTGTGAAACGACTTTCACTCTAAACAAAATCTCATTTCACATTAATAATCAATCCAATCATTTAATATAATCATTAAAGCGCATAACGGATTTGACATATGGAAAGATTGCCTTGGGATAGCGCGCCTACATGAATCTGCGACATTGCGATCTGCGATTTGCTGCGCAATATCACAATATCGCAATATGAAGTCATCACAGTCATAAAAAATAGCGCAAAAACGGGAATTGCGCAATAGCGCAAAGCGCATATCGCAAAAATCACAAAAGCGCAATATCGCGAAATCGCATGATCGCATATTTGAAAAGAGCGCATAACGCAAAATCGCAAAAGCGCATATTTGAAAAGAGCGCAAAAGATATTCATTAACCAATTCTGTTTTCTGCGCTATGCGATCTGCGACCAATGCGTTTTATCAAAGGTATATATTATTTATGGATGCGCTATCTTGTTCAAAGAACAGTTTTATTAAAATCTATCATAAACTTAAGATTTTCGCAATATTCTTTCAAAGGGATTTTTATAGGTTTATGATAGAAAGTTTTATTTTCTAAGGAAAACAAATCCTAATTGTTTTTTGGATTTTTAACTAAGGGTCCCCATTTTATTTAGTATTATTACTAAAATAAAAAGGGGGGTTGTTGCTAGCCACAACAATTGGCGATTCACTGGAAGAAACAGTTATCTTTGAAAAAATAAAATGAACATTCTATCTTTAGTAAGTAAATATTTTTAAAGATGATGAAAACTATCTTAGGATAATTCAAATAAAATGTAACTATGAAAGGGAAATAAAAATCATTTCATAATTTCTTTCTAATTCCTCAAGAAAAAATAAAAACATTTTGGCTTATTTCAAGCTTTGATTGGTGTTAATAATGAAGTAAGTGGATCTCTTCAAGTTTCGGTTTTATAATATACTCTATTGCCATAGGTATTGCCTCTGCTGCCAGCAAACGTTTATAGTCTCGACAGGGTTACCTTTAAACCATTAACCATTCATTGTCCCATCCAACTAAAATTATGACTTTTTAAAAGATAAATTCATAAGATCTATTATATCATGTTTTTGTCTTTTATTTATTTTTATTTTAAGAGCCATTGTTCTGGTTTGGTGGCCAGTTGATAACAATGCCATTCACCAGTTATAATTAAACTGAACAAGCTGGCTCGTGATGAGACCCTTTGTCTTTTATTTATAAGCCATTACCCTGTTTTGGTATGTAGTATTGGTAATGTCAGTTTTATTACTCCTTATGAACATAGTAAGTCGACTCATAATGAGACCTCTTATCTCTTAAAATTTTCGTATAATTTCTTAGAATTACATTCTAAAAAATCACAACTTAAATGGATGGGGTGAAATATTTTTATCCTTAAGAATCAATGGATGACAATTTTTTAGAGTCTTTTGAGTTCCAAAACTTTGAAAAATATCTTTACTTTTACAAATAACCTTTCTCTGCTTGATAAACTTATGATGATTTACATTTCCCTCAAGTTTTCAAAAGATCATGTAAATGATTGAAATAATCTTTTCAAAGTCTTAACATCTTATTTTAAACTATTCAAAAACTATAATCATTACTTTTAAAAATTCTTATTTACACGAAATAAATATTTATAATATTTTTCCGAAGAAATTTTCTTAAATAGTAAACAGTCAATCAGAGACTCATAAACAACCTTTATTTGCGAAAATAAAAACAATCAAAATCTGTAGAAAGAAATATGTATAGTTTAAGAAGGGGTTACCTCCTTAGGAAAATAATTTCTTCAAGATAAGCCCATTTACAGGAAGAGATTCTCTCTTACCTGCTAGATCTTGGAGTATGAATGTATTTGAGCCTATCTTCTCAGCGATCTGAAATGGTCCAAGCCACATTTTCTGAAATTTGGTATGTTTACCTTTTTCTTCGTGTGCTTTATCCCATTTCAAAACGAGATCACCAATTGATAAAAGTTTTGAGCCGGTAGAACTTGCATCAAAAGAAGATTTTACAAGTTGTTGATGTTTTTCATGAGTAATTTTTGCTTTATCCCTATCTTCTTCTAGTTTAGGGATTTGATCATATCTCAATTGAATGGATGATGAAGGATTTTCTTCAATAAACTGTACTAGGGCTAATGATGGAAGAGTTAAATTTGAAGGTATCACAGCTTCTTTTCCATAAACCAGATTGAAAGGTGAAGTCCCTATTGAAGCTTTTTCAATGATACGATCAGCCCATAACGCAAAGATTAAAGATTTATGCCAATTCTTTTGATTTTGATCAACGGTTCTTTTAATGATTTTGATAAGGTTTTTATTAGTGGATTCAGCCAAACCATTACCTTGTGGATAATAATTTGCTGAATATTTTAATTTAAAACCTCTTTTGACTGCAAATTCAATTAAACTATTTCCAGAGAAGTAAGATGCATTATCAAAAACAAGAGCTTGAGGTACACCAAACCTAGTTATGATGAATTGATCTATGAAATCAATAATTGCATCAGAATTGGCTACCTTCAACGGAATTGCCTCTACCCATTTTGTAAAGTAATCAGTTGCAGTAAGGATGTACTTGTGCTGTTTGGAAGAATGAGGTACTATCTCACCAATAATGTCAAGCCCCCATTGTTCGAATGGTTGCTCAATAATTACTGGTTGCAAAGGAAAAGCTGGTTTCCTTTGTCTTCCACTTGCAGTTTGAAAAATTTGGCACTTCCTTACGTAATCATGCGTATCTTTAAAATGGGTAGGCCAGTAATAACCAGCACGAATTATTTTGTGAGCTGTGGTATCTCCTCCAAAATGACCTCCTGCTGGTCCATCATGTAATTCCTGCAAAACCTTTTCAGCTTCAGTCTTTTCAAGACATCTTAATAAAATTGAATCAGAATTTTTTCTAAATAACACATTATCAATGATCTCATATTTATCAGCTTTTAACCTTAAAGCATGTTTTCTCTTATAACTGAGGTTAGAAGGATCATACCCATTCTTCAAGTAATAAATGAGATCAACATACTGAGATTCAGCATCTGTAACACTTATCTGATTTACTTGAATATCTTGATTTGAATCTTGACTTTCTGGTATGTTATGAGCTCCTGCTAATAATCTGCAAAAACCTTGTCCTCTAACAATCTTAGCTGGTTTAATATCAATATCATATTCTTGCAAGGCTGTTACCCAGTTAGCTCTCGTTTCTCCTACTTCTCTCTGAATTAATAATTGCCTCACTGCAGAGAATGGGACAATAATTTTTGTATGTGTTTTCAAGAGAAAAGGTCTGAAATGTTTAATTGATTTAAACACAGCAAAGGCTTGTTTTTCAACATCGGAATAATTAAGCTCGGCTCCTTGCAGATTTGAGCTAAAGAAAGAAATTGGTGCTTCGATTTCTTGATCGTTGAGTTGTGTTAAAACGGTTGCATAGGATGTTTCAGTGGCTAGAGTATACAAAGTAAAATCTTTAGAAAAATCCGAGGTATTCAGTGCTGGTGCATTAATAATCGCTTGTTTAATTGCCTTAAAGGCTTCTTTCTCTTCATGCCCCCATTTGAATAGTGAATTCTTCTTGATCATATTTTGCATAGGTAAAACAATTAAAGAAAAATCAGGAATGAATCTTTTAACAAAATTGATCTGTCCAAGAAATGATTGCATGGATTTTTGTTATGAGGTAAAGAAATATCAGAAATTTCTTTCACTCTATCTGGATCAATATATATACCATCTTTTGACACAACAAATCCTAAGAGTTTTCCTTCATCTAAAGCAAAGAAAGATTTCTTCGGATTTAAGGAAATACCAAACCTTCTACATCTTTCAAATATTTGTTTTAAGTCATGTATATGATTGGCTCTCTTTTTTGAAAATATTGTTATGTCATCAAGATAAACAACAACTGATTTATTGATCAGACCTTTGAATGCTATGTCCATGGCTCTTTGAAAAGTTGCTCCTGCATTTATTAGACCAAAAGGCATTTTCTGATAAGCGTAAGTTCCCCATTTTGTTCTGAAAGTTGTCTTCAATCTGTCATCTGGGTGAACTAAAACTTGGTTATAGCCCGAAAACCCATCGAGAAAAGACATAAGTTCAGAACCAGCTACCTTTTAAAGTATCTGTTCCATGGTTGGCAATGGGAAATTATCTTTTAAACATGCCTTGTTTAAATTTTTGAAATCAATACAGATTCTTATATCACCATTCTTCTTCCTTACAGGTACCATATTGGAAACCCAATTAGAGTGCCTGACTGGAAAAATGATTTTGGCTTTTAAAAGTTTATTGAGTTCTAATTTGATTTGACTCTTGAGATTTGGATGGATCTTTCTCAACTTCTGTTGAACAGGTTTAACATCAGGAAACATTGGAATTGTGTGTTGGATAATTGAAGTATCATACTTTTTTAGATCATCATAATTCCAAGAAAACACATTTTTATACTTGTTCAACAGTTTAATGAATGCACTCCTTTCCTCTGGTGTTAAATTGAGTCCTAAATTAATATTTTGAGGTTTAGAATCAGAACCAATATTTACTAATTCAAACTTCAAAGTGGAACTTTGAAGTTTCGAATTAACAACTTTCTTGAATCTGTCTCTAATGTCATATAAATCCTCTAATTTAACAACAGATTTTGGAATGGGGTTTTCATTATCTTTCGAAGCAATTTGAAAATCATGATCATCTTCGTCAATAATTTGATCATCATATGATTTCTCTGAAGTCATGAAATTTAGAATATCTTGATCATGATAGAAAACTCTCCAATTTGTAACATTATCTAGGACAGATGGATGAAAAATCAATTCTACAGAAAACCTATCACGACCGCAATCTTCAGCAAGTAGGAGTTTAGATGCAACATTAGCTAACAAGTCAGCTGATGTATTATGATTCCTAGGAATAGGAGAAATATTGAATGCTAAAAAATGAGTGGTAAGATCTTGCACTAGGGTTTGATAGTGTTTAAGATGTCCCGAAAGGCAATGAATAGTATTCCTAACTTGTTTAATTACAATTTCGGAATCACCAAAGACTTTCAAGTATTTAACATCTAACCCTATAGCTTTATAAAGTCCTTGAACCAAGGCTTCATATTCTGCAGTATTGTTAGTACACTCAAATTCTAACCTGCATGACAGCATGGTTTTCTCCCCATTTGGATCAATTAAGATACATCCAGCTCCAGCTCCATCACTAGACTTTGATCCATCGAAATATAACGACCAAAATAAAGATTTATCTATTGGCTTATCTATAATTACATCAGAAATATTTACGATTCTGGAAGAATCAGACTGTGAAAAATTTTCTATCTGAGAAACAAAAGTATTTACAGAAAAAGGTGATTGAGGAGCTTTGAAATTTTCAAGAAATGATTCAGCAGAATAACCTCCAAGAATATTGTTGTTGAATGCCACAGGTTCATTAGGCTGTTCAAATTCAGTGACAGTGTGCGTCATATGTTTTTCTCGTTCAATTTTGATTTGATTTGGTTTCCCTTTATAGGGAAGCCACATGTGTGAATAATCAGTCGAGATATAACCATTAAGTTTCACAGACCAGTCCCTACTCAAGATTAATCCATAAAATTCAGGGATATCAGCAATCAAAATATCAATTCTTTGGACAATTCTAGGATCTGAGGCTAATCTGATAGTAATTGAATTGATTTCTCCTACCACTTGAACTTTAGAGCGATCCAACTGAACGATATGAACTGCTGATTTCTGTGGTTCAATATTCAATTTAGCACAGACAGAAGTAGGCATAATATTGGAAGAAGCTCCAGAATCAATCAAACAATTGTGCAGATTTTTATTGTACATCTCATAAGTCAAAAGAAAAGGAGGAGTTTGAGAATTTGACTTTTCCCCAATGAGCACAGTATCAGTAGCATCTACCTTATCTAGTGGTTTACCAGTTCCTCTCTCTGCTTTTGCAACTACACCGCTTGGTACAGGAGCAATTGGTGTAGCATTAAGTTCTTTTAATAACAACTTTTGCTGGTGTTTTAGTTTGCTGAGTTCATGTAAGGAAATGTTAGCTTTGATCTTTTTCATATCCTCAACAATGTTGTATTCCATGGGTTCTGACACTACCAAAGTCTTCGTTGTTGATGTGAGAGGATTAGAAGAGGATGGTTGATTTTGAGTAGGCAGTGAAGAAGTTTTCTTCACAATGGGTTTGTCTTTGGTACTTGGAGTTGCAATTTTCTTTTTAGGAATTGCTTGCACTGGTTCTGCTGTAGATTTACTCCTAGTACTTACAGGCATAGCTTCTTCATTATCAGAATTAGGGAGAATAAAATCCCACATTCCATTTAATTCAGCTATTTCTTCATTTTCGTCTTCTTGGTCTGATACTACAGGTGTATCTTCTTCTTCTTCCTCTTCTTTTGATTCTGCATTTGAAATTATATTAGGAGGTTTAGATTCAACTTGGTTCCTTCTGAAATTTCGGAATGGTTTCTTGGTAGAAGTTTCAGCTACTTGTTTTTTTTTATTTCAACCATTTCATTTGACATGGTTTTAAGAACTTTCTGTAAACCTTCCATGTCATATGGATCTTTGGCCTTTTTCTTTGGATCATCTCTGAAGCTGACCTTCTTTGATTTCCTTTCTTCAAGAGCATTTTTCTTTTCCAGAGAAGTGATACGTTTTTCCATTGCAATAGCTTCTTTCATATTCTCAGCTAATGTAGGTTTTGCAGCTCTGTCCACGAAAATTTCTATGTTTGAGGGTAAGGTTGTTATGTACCATTCAATTCTGACCTGTTCACTGGGCTGTGAATCTACGTGAATTTTGTTCAAGAGTTTATTGAATCTAGCGTTGAATTCTTTAATGGGTTCCTTGGGTTCTATTTTCAAATTTGAGAGATCATTGAGTAAATTTGCAATTGATCGGTCATCTCCAAATTTGGTTAAAAAATGATCTGCAAAAATGTCCCAACTTGTTATAGATCCTGATGGTAATGAAAAATACCATGATCCTGCTGTTCCTTGAAGAGTATAAGGGAATAGTCTAACTACAACATCTTCTTGTGTGACTCCATTCAAATTAATAGCCAGCATAAAGTTATTGATATGTTCTTCAGCTTGAATGTTAAGATCTGGGCTAAAATTTGGAAGCCATTTTCCAGGATTGTCTGGTAAATCATGTAAAGGTGCAGCCATGTTGACTACTCCTGGAGTAGACCATGGTCTCTGTGCCATTATCGAAACAACTACTAGAGGGATAGTAGAAACTGGTGGTGTTTGAATAGAAGTTGTTGGAATGGATGATGTTGAGACTGATGAGGATTGAGGAGAAGATGTTTGTGGAGATGATATGGAAATGACTGTACTTTGTTGAGAAGGGATTTCGGAAACAGGTATTTGGATATTAGAGGTTAAACTTGCTGATTCCGATTGGGTTTTTCTTGTTTTGACTCTACTAGGTAAAGGGAATTCTTTGGGAGAAATACCAAGTTTTTCACTTTGAAGCCTAGTAAGAGGTTTGGAAGAAACAAATTTTGAAGTTACAGTACCTTCAGATATTTCAGACTCTTCAAGAGATAATGAGAATCATTTCAATTTATGAATTAGATCTTGAACTTCGGGAGACTCAGGATGTTGATCGTCTGAATGTTTTGAGATTTTGGTAGTGGGTGTCTGAATATTTTCTGCAATTTCTTCTCTAGGATTTTGAATTTCAGAAGAAATTGAAGAAGTTAATGAGGGTGTTTTGGTCTCGGAATGGCTTGTGGATAAATATTTACTTGCCATTCATAGCTTAGGCCCTCCTTCTAGCACCGAAAATGTTGAAGCCTAGAAAATCTCTGCTTCAAACATCGGGGAAAACCACCCGGTCGGGACCTTAAGGCAGCTCCTTTTCCGTTTGGTATGGTGGCTCCGACTGGATTTAAAGGACCAGTTTCCTTGTAACTAAATGGATTGGGGTGGATAGATTGGAAATGAGACTAGAAACTAGCGAAATAAAACTATCTAATCCTAGCTAAATATTGATAAGAAATTCTAGTAATACTAACTTAGGGTGGCTTTATATGTGAATACAACTTAAGATTGTTCCAATTCAACAATAACCATGAAAATGTATTATTAATCAAATTGAAATATGCAGAAACAAATAAAGATAACTCTGTTTAAGAAATTAAACAGAGTTATATAAACATATTGCATTCATCATTGTATACCATTTACATGTAACTATGAAAATTAATGTTTCAATTATACTCAGAAATGATATATAAAAGGAAGCGTTGTTAAAGAAAATATACATATAAATGATAGCAATTTTAAAACGAATATCATAAAACAAAAGAGATCAACAGTAAACAGATAGAAATACCTTGCTCATCTTGATGACTTCAAATGCAATCTGATACTCTATCCAATAACTATAATGCAAAACCAAATTCCTATTTTCATGAAAGTTTTATTTTCTAAGGTAAACAAATCCTAATTGTTTTTTGGATTTTTAACTAAGGGTCCCCATTTTATTTAGTATTATTACTAAAATAAAAAGGGGGGTTGTTGCTAGCCACAACAACGTCTCATATTATTTCGGTCTTGGGTCACCCTATCTCTCATGTGTAAAGAAGAAAGGTCAAGGAACATAAAAGAGGCATTTTCAACATGTAATGATCATATTCTAGGTGTAAAAGACTAGTATTTGAGAAGAAGTTGAAGTGAAACCAAGGAAATTTTTTCTCTAGGGTTACAGAAGTATAGAGGTCGAGGTTCTCTAAGTCAAGTGCAGTACAGTGTAGTGCAAAAAAGGAGGACCGAAAGAAGAAGCTGAGAATACCAGTGAAGGTTAGTGACAAGGGTCTTGGAAGATACTTGATTCAAGGGTCTTTGTCATGGTTTTGGTACTCTTCAATTGAAGATCTATAAGAATAATTTCTGATTTGGTTTTCCTCTCAAAGAGTGAGAGGTTTTGGCCCTCGCTTACAAGCCTATATACTGTGTATCTTATGTATTTTGATAATTTTATTGATGAGAAGAACATAATAATAAAAAATCAAAGAAAATATCTAATCAAGAAGCATACATATATTACAAGTAATTATCAAGAAGAGAAATATTATAAAAGTTCTTAATTTCTCAACATGTTATTACTCTTGTAGAAGTACAAGATATCCATTTATGGTCATGGAAGGCGTTTCCGAATTCTTGCCTCATTTTTGTAGAAGAAGAAAGAGAGGAATATTTTCCTACCCCTATAGAAATAACCAGTGGTCTTATAATCCCTTAACAAGATAATAGGCCCTCAAAACAACCATCAAACCCCCCTTATCTGAGAGTCTGAATGACAGTGAACTGATGAAACCTCCTGAGTATGATGTGACCAATGAATTAAGAAAGATGTGTTTTAAAATTCCCTTTCTGCAAGCTATATGGGATATACCTATTTATGCTAAAGCAGTGGGGGAATTGTGTCTGAAGAAGATAAGGAGGAAATGAAAGGATCCACCAACTATTCATCTTGTTGGAGTATGTTGATGCAACCACTAGAAATAATTTAGTAAAGAAAAATACTAATCCTGGAAATCCTATTGTTACAATGCATATCAATGGAGTATGTATTCCTAATACTCCAATTTAACTTAGAGTGGTCATTAATATTATGATTGCACATACCATGAAACTAATTGAATTAATTGATATTTGTCCTACCCCAAATATTCTTGAACTAGCATATAGGTCCAAAATTAAGCCGAAAGGAGTTATGGATGATGTGATTGTTTCCCTAGATTTATTGGGATATCTAATGGACATCATGGTTTTGCAAACTAAATCAACAACTAGAGGACATCTTATAATCCTAGGGAGGTCTTATCTTGATATTGTAGATGCATTCATAGGATATAGGTCAAGTAGCATGTTTATTTCTCATGGACAAGTTGTAAAATAGATTAAATTATATTCTCATGTGAAGTATCTCACGAAATCAGAGGAAGTTCCCTAGTTTGATTATTCACCGTGTGATGAGAAAGTGGTCCAACCCATGTGCATGGTTGATCAGGTAAGGAATCTCTAGGAATGTTCTGACAAAATTCAACTTAATTCTTTTTTAATGTAATTCAAATTCTTATGGTTCTAATGATCATCCACTAGAGCAGGTTTTAAAGAGTATCATATAGGAAAAATATAATATATTATAACAGTAATTTCTTCATTGTGTAATGTTGCAAAAATTTCATCACAAGAAATAAAACCATAATTTGTTTCTGTAGAAGTCAATCCTGGTAAATTGGGGGTCACTTGTGGTTTATTAATGGCTCTATCGAAACTGGCAAAAGAAAAGAGGAAATAATTGGCATTTAATAAAATAAATAAAGGAAAATATGAGAAAAGGGAGATGAAGAGACACAAATATGCATGCAAGGGAAATTAGAGAGAAATTTCAGGAAAATGAAAGAGAAATTAAAAAAGGAACATAAGAGACTAGAATCAATGATAAAAAGGCACCTGAGAAACAATTTATAGTTTTTTCTCAACTTTTGATAAAAATAAAAAGGAGACAGAGCAAGCAAGGAAATCAAGGTTGCACAAAAGAAATTTTGGACAACAACAAGTAAGGGAAAAAATAGTTGTGGATTTGTAGATAACAGGTCACATGCATGATTTCCTTGCTGAGATTTGGATGCATGTGGTTTTTTGGTTATTTTTTTTCATTGGCATGGGATTTTCCTGGATCGACGGTTATATCAACCTTCCCTTTCCATTTCCTAGATATCCATGATGTACTGGGTTCTCTATTTGATTAATAGTTGGATAGCTAGTACACTTGGATCCTAGTTGAGGTGGTCTCAGGAAAATTCCCTAAGGGTCAAGGGTGGAGATTGGATTTATCTTGGAAATCCTTATGGATAGGTGGAGACACAAAAATTCCTCTCAAGTTGGTGAAGGAAGTCAGAGGCATTTAAGCTTGTTTTGATGTTAGTGATTTTTAGAGCGATTTAGGTGAAATAACCGTAGTTGAGGGTTGAGGTGGTTTGGACTTTGAAATCCCTATTTGGTTCTATTTTGGTTTAACCCATATGATCCCATATTCATGCTTAGAATATGGCATGGGGATGATTAGCCAAAGAGAGATTTGGTTCAATTCAATCTATGGTCAGGTGGTACATGGAATTCCCTGACATGGTTCGATTTTGCATATGATTAATATAATGTATTTTCCTATTGTGATCTATGAGAACATGTAATGGTTATTGTGTTGATATTATGGTTTGCTTGTCATGGATTCTATTTTGGTTATATGTTGGTTATGGGCATGGTTGAATCATGTGCTCTTAACATGGATCTTGTTCATGATTTGATTAGTTATGGAATGGTTAATGTATGCATGTGCTAACAAGTGTTGTGGAAACTATCTTGAGAGGGAATTGAGCCTTCTTGATGATTCTCTAATGAAGTTAAGAAGATCATGATCATGTATGCATTCATGACCTATAGCTACTATGTTTACCATATGTTTGATGAAATGCCTATCATGTGTTAGGCATGTCTTGGACAAGATATAGCTTTAGTATTGATTAATTAGACTTGTGATTAACCTAGATATGATTTTGTAAAGTTCTAGGTGGTACTAGGCAGTGGAATGTAGGTAATCACTGAAAAAGTGGCACATATCTCACAATTGCACCCTATGAATTGGAGAATTTCAGTTATAATCGCATGTAGGAAGGCTCATGGGTGCGGTTGGAGCCTTCCAACCACATGCACAGTGTGTCAAGTATGCGGTTGGGTGTAAAGTATCAGAAATGAAAGTTACAGCTTAGGGATTGATCACCATTAGCTCTTGTCAGTCACTTTGGTGATCTAGTGTCCCTCAATGATGGCAGTATGTTTCTGGTTAATAGACTCCACTCGCATTACTAGAACTTAGAGGTTGAGTCATGACATAGTAACACTCAGATCATGTTTACCCTTGAGAGCTTATAAAAATGAGTAAATGTGGGATGGGGTGGTTACATAGTGGTATTAGAGTGAGGTTACAACACTGGACCTCGGGGTAAAAGCAGATCATCATGCAGGTTTAGATGTTTTCCATACATGCATGATGGTTAATTATCATTACATGCATTTCATTCATAAGCATGCCAGTCATTTTACTATTGTTGTGATTACATGCATGACAAATGCTAGTTAAATAGTGTAGTCATATTCATTTGCATCAGTTTTCATGCACGATAGTTAATCTGTTGTTATATGCATTATGGTCATATACATGTTGATTATTTTCGTTATGGTCACATGACAATTAAGTTCTTGATATTATTATGTATCATGCTAATCTGGAAAAGCTTCTACAGATGTCATAGTCTCCCCTAAGATACATTGAGGTATGATTTTGATCTTGTCTTATGTTTGTTTTATCTAACATGGTATGCTTGCAGATGAAATAAAAGGCCAAGAGATGAAAAGCAGGATTTTGAGTAGAGTTCATATGACTCTTTGTACAATTCGGAGGAGACATTGGTAGGATGGGAGAGATCAGTTGACTAGCAGGGAGAGGGATATTCTCCTTGTTTGGCAGATACATTGAGAAGTTTGAAGGTAGAAATTGTGAGTCACAACACAAACAATGAATGGTTGATTGAGGCAGAGGAAAGGCTTTCCAAAGCTCAAGAAAAGCAAGATAAGGTCAATGTAGTGATTCTTCAAAGCCTTTCATATTTGCATAAGCAGGGACAGTTGTGAATCAGTCATGAGGATTGGTAGCAAGAAAATACTAAAGTCACAAGATGAACAATTATGATATAGTGAAGAGTGGTAGACTCTTGGATACACCTGAGAGGATGGCTAGAATTTTTAGATTTTATTCTAGTTCTACTTTCGGGGACATCATTTCCATCATCTCTAGCAGTATTATAGGACAAGAGAGAAGCAGTACTTGCCATAGGATTTTAAGAAAGCCAAGTCTCCTACTTTTGATGGTGAGTTGACTAAGTCAGAAGATGCAGAAGCATGGCTACATGGGATGAGTTTGAAAGACACTTTAGGAATAAGTACCTTTCTAAGAGATATCATGATGGAAAGGCTAAGAACTCAGGATGAGAACAAATATCCAAAGATTCATTAAAATACTTCCATTATCATTCAAAGATCGGATTGAGTTTGATGAGCCTCCTCATTAGAGGAAGTCATTAGAAAATTGAAGAATTTTTATGAGTAGTCAAGCACAAGCTTGAGTTCAAGTAGGATTGGAAAGGTAATGAGAATACTAAAGGAAAAGGGATCGAGAAGGAAGGAAGAGGTGACAAGGAAAATCTGGCTAATTTTAAGAAGTTAAATGCAGTTAAGGGAGGACAGGGGTCTCAGCTTGTGGAGAAGCAGAATAAAGGAAATGACAAAGAACCATTGCAGTGTTGAACCTGTGGTGGAGATCATCATAGGAAGGTTTTTCCTTTATATCAGATTGGCGTAGTGGAAGCACAAAAGACCTTAGATCTACAGTGTGTAGGAGGAACATATAGTTTGGGATGTGGGTGAGAGCATTCCCCAATCTATGGAGTAGTGGCTAATAGGCAAGAATATCATTAGACATCCATTATCGAGATGGAAGCTGGAACCAGAAGGAGAGTTCCAGGCATAGAATTAATACATCTTGCAACAAAATAATCTCATGCTCTGCAACCAAAAAATAGAGAAAGTTAAAGTATATGGAAGCACTTTGGCGTTGAGGAAGCTACACGGTAGATGGTTGACTATATGTAAGCATAATAGTTGGTTTACACTTATAGCTGAATTCATCAAGGGAACTGGAATCCCTTGGGAGATGATATATGCATGTGTTTAATCGCGGGGCATCTTGCTTTGTACAACAAGGTAAGGAAAGTGGTATATTGTTATATTTATTATGCACTGAAAATTGTGTTTATGGAAGTATGATGCAGTGAATTGCATGGAAAAAGAGACCACCATAGATATTTAGGAGGGCTCGAGCTGAGATTTTATTCAAGAACCCTTCGAAAGAGTGGGAAACCATGGGGGTTGAGTCTTGGTGTTTGTTAAAAAAAATTTGCTTTCGATGTTCAGTGACTCTGTTTGTAGTTGATTTGTGGTTTTATATGTGACTCATGCATGTCCATGCCACTTTATTTGTGGAATTGTATTGTTGTTTTGGGTTTCCCTTTTATTTTTTGCAATCAAAATCGCAAGGAGCTATTGCTCAGTGATCTAGTTTCTGATAGATCACCAGACAGACACAAGCATGACTAAGAAGATATACAAGGTCCCCAATCCCACATGATTCACAAGCAACATGAAATTATATCTATGCTATGAGGAAGAGAAGGGTACCTTGCCTCATCGTATTTTGGGGACGGATCTTGAGTTTGAAGCAGAATTCTTGCTCTCCACATGAGTGATCTACTTAATCTGCTTTCAATCTCAATACCTGCACACAATCACAAACATACAAGGATGAAAATTGATCTTCCTCAGAATATCATTAGATAAACAATGATATAATGATAAACCAATCACATAAACTGAAACACGATCATATGAGGGATAGAACATAGATCTTCATTAATCTAAAAAATATGATACAATGCTTCTATACCTCTGATCCAACATCTCCTCTTCGCAATCCGACATACTTTCCCTACTAGATGTGATGGATGAGTATGGAGAGCACTCACATATAAACTAATACCTCTCAAGCTCTCAAGGTAATAGAAAGATAGCATCAAAGGATCAATATTGCAACGTGACGAAAATATGGCTCTCCAAAACTAGCTCTCCCAACACGACAAAGCTCTCGCCCTATAGTCTGGATACTCTCCTCTACACCCTTTCCTATTGGTGAGATTATATAGGCTCATTCCATCCTTTCGGAGAATGTATCTAGAAACCTATGGGCTTGAGAATTTAGGAAAATTCTACAATAATGGACCCCTAGCCAACTCATACACAAGTGGGTAAATTTGAGCTCCTTGGGAATGAGAAACTCTAGAAACCTTTTTCACAATTATGAGATTTTTCTCAATTATGAAATCATTATTATCTCATAATTATAATATTTTGGAAAAATATTTTTTGAGAAATTTATCAATTATGTAATTTCACCCTTTTATCATGGGATAAATCTCTCATAAGTAAACGAAAAGGTGAAAGGATTTAGCCAAACAACTAAGGTAAGTTGATATTGGGTTTCTCTCACTATAATAGAGTGGAAAATAGGTTTATAACACCAATGTTGCATTCCGGGGGTGATATCATATTCCACGTATGTAAGTGTATAGGATTGTTCTCCACGTACCTCCGGGTATATTGGATGGCTCTCCATGCATGAAAAGTATATGGTAACACTCGCATGGTAAGGTTACATATTAGACAACAGTAACATGGACTATGCTTCCATGTACCATCGGGTATATTTTGGAAGTCCACACTAGGTTGTTATCCTCACCTTAGGTAACTGAGTCAGTCGCCTTGTACACCGTGATACATCGAACACAACATTCAGGGAGATTGCTTGCCCGTATGTAAATTCTTGGTTCTCCAAGGTGGCATATTACAATTCACAATTTCTTGGTAAACCTTTTTGCCTAGTTACCCCTTTTTTCATTTCTTTGTGTTATTTTAAAATATATATATATTAAACCAATGTGGAAGAAAAACCCCCTCAACCCCGTCGTTCACGTAGCATGTAAATATTTCCTCCTCTTTCACCTGAGGAAACTCCTAGACATCATAAGAAGAATAAAAAGACACAAACTACCAAATTAGGTACCTCAGAAAATACTCCTTCTAGTCCTTCGTCTGAAATTGATCCACCAGAATCATCTCTTCCTATGAGTATTGAACCTGAGATGGCTTCCCAATTAGCTGGTGAGTCTGACATAGTCGAAATAGAAGCACCTGAGATTTTATTACCCAAGGTTATTGAACTTGACTATATTGAACTAGAAACATTACAACCCGAGGTTAGACAACCTAAGCACCTCAATTAACTACACTTGTTACTTCAGAACCTTTGTCTTCCCTTCTCTGTCTTAGACCCAACCACAACCCATATATATCGGACCCAACGAAGAACCACTTCAACCTGGTCTTATTAGTATTGAGAAAATTCTTCAATAAGAACCTCAGCCTTCTAACCTTGTTCATCTAAAAGGGCTTCATCTCTATCAAGTCCCTCCTCCTCATACTCCATCATAAGCTCCTTTGTCTTATTCATCTCCTTTCAACTCACCCTGGACAATCCTCTTTGGGAAATTTAGCCATGACTGCGTCTACTATGGTTTCTCATCCCACATATGCCATTATGACTGAGACAACCAATGTTGTAGCTTCTTCTATGTTTGCAACGTCACCAAATACACATTTATATGGTGGCTCGACCATCCCACCTAGTTACCAATCATTATCTGGTACCTTTTTTGGTGCATCATCCTGTACATGTACTTCTCCCATGTCATCCTATTTTGCAATTCCATCTGGCACCTCTTTGATGAGCACTACACATTATTCTCTTCCCCTTCCATCCCAACCTTCAATAGAGTAGCAATATGGTCCTCATGTTAGTGGGTATGGACACCTACAACAACCTAATATGTCTTATAATGTGTACCCTCCTCTAAGGGGGAATTTTCCTCCATATTCTCCTCCTCTTTCAGTTGGGGTGCAACTTGTTGTGTCATAACGTTTCCATCTCTGAAAATACTACAATCTAGTGTTAAACCTCATTCGAGTCCTCCATATCGAGGAATGATTTCCAGTCCTTCGCAACCTACAATTCTTGTGCAACCAAGCTCGGTTGTGAATAAATTTCAAACCTCTCAACCTACCCACCTACACCTTAGATTCCCATTGGTCAACCTGTCTCAACCTATTCAAACTAAAGTTCATGTGATTCAACCTTTGCAGGTTGCACCTTTAACTCAATCTCTTCCATCGGTATCTAGGGCATCCCAAGTTCCACTTACCCAACCTCTTCAACGTTCCTTAAATTCTCCATCGCTTGGTTAGCCTATTCCTCAAATCAAAATGGACAACCTGTAAATGGTATGGCACAACCACAACCTACCACACCTTACCTAGGGATGATGTAAAATCTCGTAGGGCAACAATATCATGGTATTCCTCAAATTTCTTACCAAGGTCAACAAATGAAAACCCAACCATTTCAACCTTTGCAAGTTTATCTTGGAACTGGACAAACAAGGTTATCCTGAAGCTAGGAAACTAGTTTATACTTATCCAGTTTATTAGAATCCTCCCTATCTAGGAGCACAGATACTCGTTGCTCAAGCCATGCCATCTTATCCAGGATACCCTCCACTAGAATTTAATTGGAAATTTCCATTTATGGCAACCCTTTAATTGTCAGATCTGACCCAGCTTAAAAATAATCCCATTTGTCACTCTCCCAAGTGGTCGATTATTCCTACGAAATTTCCCAGTGATATCCCAAAGTTTAATGGAAATCCTAGAGAAGACCCATCTACGCATGTCATGACATATCATTTTTGGTGTTATTCGAACTCTCTTAATGATGACTCTATTCAATTACGTATTTTTCAGCGGACACTTACTGGTACAATAGAAAAGTGGTATATTAAATTTCCACGAGCCTCGTTTGACAATTTCAGTGCCTTAGCGACTACATTCTTAACTCATTTCTAGTTTCCCATTCGCTATGAAACCAGATCTGAACTTTTGAATTCCTTAAAAAAATATGATTCTACTCATATCTCTGATGATCATATTCATGATTAGCGACGTCATCATCGTTTAGTCAAAACCTTTATTCCTAACCAATTATTAGTTGAATGGTTTACTAAGTCTCTGTTACCATCCATAATAGAAGATATTGCTAAAGGCGAAGTTGTGACGGAAGAGAAAGTAATTTCTCGTCCCCAATATCTTGTTCTTATTTATACCCAATCTAGCACGCTCTATGTTAAAATACAAAATTATCCATGACCTTCGAATAATGTTCCACAACCTCTGTAGAAATTATATGCACTAAGCATGCATATTTCCTAGATCCACCTGATCTCACACTATTTAACTTTATGCAAGATACTGAATCATTCCACTTGTTAATCTTTTGCGGAAAATTAATTGCACACACATGTAAAGCATAAATAAATATCATATATACGATTGTTTTAAGCTGATTTAAAGCCCCAAATGCCATGTGTATCATGGAATCATATGACAATCCTCATATAAGCTTATCAAACTCCGATCTGATCTGATCATCGCACACTAATGCGAACTAATCTTGCAAATCCATGCACCGATCTATGCCACCTGCTAGCCTGCCTCCACTGCGCAATATATGTTGAATAATAGCTCTGAATGAATTCGAAATACTCTTGGATTGACTGCGCAATCCTCATTGGCATCTCCACTATGTGTGTGATGGAATCAATGCATCACGGGTCACATGAATATTCCTCTGCCCCTACCTATCTCTCCCTTTGAAGCGCCATACTTGTAGTTAAACGTTGTATTGTTCAATTGATTAATGAGTTATTATTTGTGAATTAATTCTTAATTAATTCACTCCACTATCACTAGTGTATCATCAGTTAGACTAGAGACAACAAGCTCAAGTCCTTGGTGTAATACTGCTCGCTACTTCTTCCAATTTGTCTGCTCTTTGCTTGGTTACAACAGTTTACTCCATCCATTAGCTCGAGTAAACCAGCAAGTGCGTAATTCCTCATTTCAACTGATGTGCCACATTAGGTGGTAAATCGGTCGAAGAATAAGTTGTTGTTGAAGTTTGATTGTGTGGAGCTAATAATCGACATGCATCTATTTTTAGATCAGTGATCTATAAATAGACTTCGCCCAATATTCTAAAAATAGAATTTCATTTATTTTTCCAACTTGATCAACCATCCACAAATATCATCCTGCAGCTTCTGAAATATGATCACCATGTCTAAAAATAGACATAGTCTAAAAATAGACTTGCGCCAAAAATAGCCTGCGGGCCCACTTAGTGAAGGCGACTCTTTTCACTAAGCTCATCATCTTGTTGAATCTCAACAACCTCCCGGTAAAGAATCACATGCCTCTAATGGCGTGATTGGTTTGGCTAGTCAAAAGTTAGTGAGTAAACCATCTGGTTTGACTCCTGTTGTGGCTGCACAAAACCCCTCTTCCACTACTCTTGCGACTTCTACTTCTAAGATCAATGTCGTCCAATCCATAAAGGGAAAATATTATCAACCAAGAAGTAAGAAGAAAGGAAAAGGTAAAAATAAGAAAGATAATTCCCCGCAGGACAAACAAAATAACCAGTCTTATGAAGAAAATCGGAAACCTTGTTATACATGCTTAATATGTAATGAGGAGAATTTCACTCGCCATTGTCCATACGAGGTAGTAGTAAATCAATTCCTTAAATCATATGTTGCACATGTTGTGTTAACAGATCCCTTTCCTAATTAGTATAATAACATGGTTGCTCGCAATTTTGCTTCCTCTTCCTCAGTTATTATGCTTTCCTCCACTAAGCTGAAAAATGAAGTTATGGTGGCAACCAGGAATAAATAATACAGTATTTTGAATCCTTCGATTGGTCAAGCTACTGATGAACTTTCCAGTTCTACTTCTTTTTCTTCGTATCCTACTCCAAATGTGACTCTTATGGAATTAAAAATTAAACCTCCCAAGGGCGTTATCCATAAATCTTCATTCAACCCTCATGTGAGAGTTGCACAAAATTATAACATAGTTGAGGATCTAGCTCAAGCTCCTTCGGCTATGTCAACTCTCTAGGTGTTGAAAAATTTCCCCGCCAAGAAGAAGACTTTACTTTCCACGATTGGAGGTATTGATCCTTGGGATTCTAACCTTGTAGTCTTTAATCATGCAGATCATACATGCCAAATTCTAGCCAAATTGGATTTCAAGATTAAAGTTGTTCGTAGTAATGTCATCCATCGAACCATTGTGCAAAAAGGAGCTTCAACTTGTATCATGTCACTTTCTTAATGGAAGGCCATTGGTTCCTCTCAGCTCAATCGATCATCGACCACTCTAAAGGCCTTTGATGGAAGATGCTTCAAGCATTATGGAATTTTGATTTCATTACAAATTGAGTTAGGTGGCAAGACGATGTCAGTTATAGATGGACCGTTAGATTATAACAATCCACTAGGTCGTACATGGGTTTATACTATGGTTGTTGTCATTTCGACATATTTTAGAATGATATATTTCCATTAGAAGGGGGGCATAACGAACATTGATCAACTCACCTTCTTTGCCAATAATTCTTAAGTTAGTGGAAGCATCCATCTTATGGGAGGAACCCCACATCCATATCAACATGTTGGGATGGGATTGCTTAAGGATTTTTTCCTTATGGGAACCTTTTCACTTCCTCCTCCTCTTGCTTATCTCCTTCGCAACAACGTGAACCTTGTTTCCTACGTCAACATGATATCTTCTTGTACTACTTCACCTGACCCTTAGATAGTACCATATGCATCTAATATTGAGCTCAAATATGAGGCCATCTATTCAGCCTATGGCATATCTTTTGATCCCTTCTCTGGTACATTTTCTACTGATTAGGGCTTCATGGAGATCATGATGTTAGATGATGCACTGTGGGACCACCATCACCATCGTTCCTCCTTGCCAAATTCCTCCTAGGATAAACTTAGTGATATTTATTTGCCCAATGTCATTGAGATATTTGTGATTTTTTTATCTATCCACGATACCAATTCTAAGAAGAACTTGTCGAAAATTGGAGAGACTATTTCTCTTGATATTTTGATCAAACATAGAATTGTCGAGAATGTACATATTGGTGCATATTGTTCTCCTGAGGAGATCAAGACCTATAAATCCATTTTCCAGGATTTTAGAGACATTTCCGCTTGGTCATATGAAGATATGTCAGGTATTGCTCCAAAAATTGTTGTACATGAAATCAAAACGTATCTAGATGCTAAGCTAGTTCGATAGTGCCTACGTCTAGTCCATCCTAAGAAGGCTACTGCTATTTAGGCTGAATTTGAAAAAAATTTACGTGTTGGTTTCATATGCCCAGTACCTCTAACTAATTGGGTGTCAAACATTGTTCCTGACATGAAGAAACATGGAACAATTCGTGTGTGTGTCGATTACCGGGACATCAATCGTGCTTGTCCTAAGGACATTTATGCCACCCCATTCATCGACCAGATTATTGATTATTGTGTTGGCAGTGAAGTGTTTTCATTTATGTGTGTTTTTTCCAATTATAATCAGACCATCATTCTCCCATCGTACCAACATAAAACCACATTTATTTTTCCATGGG
Source organism: Pinus albicaulis (assembly GCA_034641835.2). NCBI lineage: Eukaryota > Viridiplantae > Streptophyta > Pinopsida > Pinales > Pinaceae > Pinus > Pinus albicaulis. The sequence continues at coordinate 549,396,253 of CM076569.1, forward strand.
GCACATTTTCTTATCAAAAACTCCCTTTCGGATTGAAGATTGTTGTGGAAAATTTTCAAAGGGAAATGAATTACGCCTTTCATGACATTAAACACATTGTACAACCGTATTTGGATGACCTACCTTCCCACTCAAAACATCGTGTTGATTATTTGATGCATCTTAGGGCTATATTTTTGTGTTGTCGACATTATAACATTAGAATCAATCCGCACAAGTGTGTGTTTTGTGTAAGCTCCAGTCACCTTCTCAGCTTCGTTTTATCTAACAAAGGAATTCATATAGGTTCATTAAAAGTCCAGGTGATCCTAGATCTGCCTACTCTTCCCTCTCTTGTTCAACTTCAATGACTCCACAGGAAGGATAAATTTCTACATAAATTTGTTCCCAACTACACCGAATTGACCAAAATATTAACTCGCCTTTTGAAGAAAGGGGTTCCCTTCCATTGGGACGATACTACCCAAAAGACATTCGATGCTTTGAAAGATGTTCTGGTTTGGACATCATTGTTGTATCACCTAGATTATCAAGACGACTACTTCTCGTACCTCGCCATTGCAGTTACTACAATTTCCATGGTGTTGGTCCAAGAGGTCGACGTTGGGGATGAATATCCTATTTATTATTTGAGTTGGTACCTTGCTTTATACTGAGATCAAATATACTCACGTTGAAAAGTCAGCTTTGTCAACTTTCCAAGCTTTCTAAACGTTTCGCCACTATAATCTGCTTCGCAAGACTATAGTTTTTTTATTGCAATCCCATGACGTACATCTTGTCTCGAAAATTGCTGGGGGTAAAGTACTCCAAATGGATTGTCATTCTCCAAGAGTTCAATTTGAAGTTCATCAAATCCAAGTCGAAGAAATCCTTAGTCTTTGTTGAACTAATATGTGACCTTCCCACTGCCGAAACTGAAATGACATATAACGATTTTGTTCCAGACGAGTCGTTGTTCCTAATAGATTCATCTAATTCGTGGTATGGAGACATCATCATATATCTCCAAACCCATACTTTATGGTTCGATACCTCTCACTCTGACTGTCGACTTATCTGATATCAAGCTAAAAACTATATTATAATTCAACACCCTTTATCATTGTAGTATCAATATGATTTTTTGAAGGCACCTCACTCATGAGGAGGCTGAGAAAACTCTAAATGAATGTCATGTCGGGGCATGTGGTGGACAGATGTCTAGTTATGTCACTGCTCAAAATCATTAGGGGGATTTTTAGGTCTAAAATGGGCCTCCTAAGGAAAATGTACAATCAAAATTCACTTTATGAGAACCAATCACATTTTACCTAATGGTTGAGGTGGCATTTCTTGAGTTAAAGGTACTTACTTGTCACATTCTCAATGGTGGATAAAAACTCATGGTTAACCATGGTAGTGCTCTAAGTACTTTTAAAGTCAAAGTAAAATACTCATAATAAATGTCATTTCACACTTTTTGAATAAAAATATATTATTGTCATTTCATATTTCTTGAAAGAAACAATGCATATCCCTATACATTTATTATATTATATTATATTATTTTTATATAGTATATTAATTACATGTTATTATACAATTTAAATAATATAATTTTAATTAATAGCATATAATATAATTAAGAATTTATAAATTTATATTTATATTTTATTTTAAGTTATTTAAGTACAAAGGACAAATGCATTAGATGTTCAATGATAATGACTTTTTCTTGAAAAACTCATTCTTATTTATAGTCACATAAATACAATTTTTTTGTTAATTTTATTTTGGTACAAATTTTGAGTTGAATTTAACTATAGTTACATGGATTGTGGTGCAAAAAGTGAATTGAAAATTCATAAATATTATTTTTATTGGTTTAGCTATTATTTTATTATTTCCTTAGGAGACCCATTTTAGATCTCAAAATTCCCCTAATGATTTTGTGTGCTGACTACTTTTGGCCTACCATTTTTTGCGACTGCGTCCTCGCAATCAAAAGTGTCATGCCTGCTAGATATACGATCATAAAAATCATGCTCCACTTGCTCCTTTACACCTTATTATTGCCATTGGACCTTTGACAAAAAAGGGTATTGATTTTATGACATGTAACCATCATTCAACTGAGGGGCATGGCTATATCATTGTGGCGATAGATTATTTTACCAAGTGGACCAAGGAGATTCCTACATATAATAACATCGACGAAACAACTTCTCTATTTCTCTTCAATCATGTCATTGCAAGGTTTGGTGTACCACATGCTATAGTTACAAACCATGAGAATCATTTCCATCATCACATGATGTCTGAACTCACTGCCAAGTTGGGATTTCACCATAAAAGCTCAACTCCCTAATACCCATCGGTGAATTAGCAAGTTGAGGAAATCAACAAAGTATTGAAAGTGATAATTCAGTGCATGATAGGGATACACAAATCAGATTGGCATCTTTATCATTTATGGAGCCTTGTGGGAATATCGAACCTATGTTTAGACTGATATCGGTTTCACGCATTTTTAATTAGTGTATGGTCTGGAAGTAATCCCCTAATCAAGTATAGAATTAAATATCTGAAGCTTGATGTTGAACTCCTCCCTGCCACTTCCGCAGAAGAAGAGTGTCTCTTGCATTTGACTCGTTTAGTTGAAACTCGGCGCGATGCCACAATGGATAGTGAGGCCCATAAGAAACACATTAAGGCGCAATACAAAAAGAATGTTAAGCCTTGTGCCTTCTCAGAAGGTGACCTTGTCCTGTTGTATGATCAAGGTTCTGATAAATTAGGGTTTATGAAGTTTGAGGCGATGTGGCTAGGATTGCACATTGTTAAACATGTTCTTTCTAAAGGGGCCTACGAGCATATTGATTTCGATGGAGTTCCGTTGGCACAACCCAGAAATGGGTTGTACCTCAAAACATAGTATTCTTAAGCCATGTTTATGTATTTCACCGTGTACATACTGTTTATAGGTATTTTGAGTTTGTTTGCAGTGTGTTCCCTTCAGATTTTCCTATCATTCCTGTTAATATTGTTTAAATTTGGTTTGCATATGTCAGCATCCCTTCAATCATATGTTGGTTATGTTGATGGCGCTAGTCGTATTACTCAGGACTTTTCCTCCACAGCGTGGGTTATATATGTTTCGAGTGGAGAGTTAATGAGTTTACAAGGGATTTGTTTCAGTCGCTCTACCAATAACATCATTGAGTATAGTGCGGTGATCAAACTATTACCTGATGTTATTTCTCGTGGTATTCATCGTATAGTTGTCAGACTTGACTTGCAACTTGTAGTACTACACTTGACTCGTGTCTTTTCAATTAGTAGTCCAACTATGCTTCGAATGTTTTTAAGTGTTCACCTTCTAGAAACATTTTTATTATATCTAATATCAACACATTCCCAGAAGTCTAAACACGTTGACAGATGTATTGGCAAATCATATTTAGACATAAATTTGCGACATATGTAAATTAAATTCAATAATATAACATACATTGAACAAGATAATAGAACATATAAAAAACGTCGATAGGCAGATAGCCATATATATATAAAATTTTGGTTTTACAAAAAAAAAAAAGATGTGCCCGAGACACATATGGCCACACGGCCTATCATATCAAAAGTATACATGTAGTCAAAATATGGCCCTATAGCGTTCTAGTAGACTAATATTGATGGTGCTCATGATAACATATCGCTGCATGAGCTACTTTTCAGAGTAGTTGACTAATACGCTCAGGGGCCCCAATGGTGTGGTGTTGCAATCTCATAGGGATCTGAGTGAACCTAGTCTTTGGTATGCCCTAGGTCAATTCCTCCATATGTCACTCAACCTCTTCTAGAGTCTTAGCCACATTGAGATCCTGCAATACTTCTCATGGCCCTGCAACAACCTGTACTCCAACCTAACCCCGTTGTGGGTTTTCAGGATGTTGAAGATAGGATGAACCCATTGGTTTAACGGGTCCAATTCCTGCATGTAAAAATCGATAGTTAGTCTTGGATACACGAAAATACCAAAAGAAAATTGTAAAACTCAAAAATCAAAATCAAAATCAAAATGATTTTGTTTTACTTATGACACCCCATTGCCATAGGTAAAACAAAATCATTTTGAATTTTTTTATTTTTGAGTTTTACAATTTTTTTGGGTATTTTCATGTATCCAAGACTAACTATCGATTTTTACATGAAAACATTGGACCTGTTTGACCAATGGGATCATCCTATTTTAGCATCTTAGAGACCCACAACTGGCTCAAGTTGGAGTACAGGTTGTTGGAGGGCCACAAGAGGTATTGTAACATCTCAATGTGGTTGAGACTCTCACATAGGTTGAGTGACATATGGAGAGATTTACCTAGGGCATACCAGAGACTAGGGTCACTCCCTATGAGATTGTAGTGCCACACCATCGAGGTGCATGATCGTATTATTCAGCTATGTTGGAATTACTGTGGGGGAGGGTGAATCAATATTTCTTTTCAATTGTTATTTTTACTAGTTAGATCACTTATAATTAGAACACAAAATGAACAATAGGAATAAATAATTTTATTTAATTAGGAATAATGAGGACATCAATCCTATTCTTTACAATAAATCAAGTACAATATAGTGTAGGGCTCCAACCCTATATGAAGACACCACTCTCCAATCCACCAGGCTCTAACCTGTACTTTTCCAAGCACTACCTTAGACTTCACAAGGCTCCAACCTCTAGGGCTCCAACCCTATCTTCCAAGGCTCCAACCTTGTCACTTTGAGGCTCAAACCTCTAGGGCTCCAACCTTGTCTCTTTGAGGCACCAACCTCTAGGGATCCAACCCTATCTCTGGTACAAGCTCCAACCTGGTCTTCTTTAGGACTCATATCCTCTAGAGCTCCAATCCTATGCTTCAATTCTTCAAGATTCAACAATTATTCACGGTTCCCAATATCTTATGCGATGAGCCCTGACAATATCTTCACCTTCAACACTACCCTCAAACAATCTCCAAGTAACTTATCTCATCAATGACAACTTTTTCTACTCATGAATATGTCTGCACAACTCTTCATGTCACCCAAACAAAATTCTCCAAGGTTACCTCATGATGACTTCAACAATCCATCATGGTCTCCAAGGATCTCCATGAATCTTCAATATGTTGCTTCACAAAGTTCTCCAATGCTCTATTTATCTATCTTGTCCTCAAAGGCTGCTCTAAGCCTACTCCAAAAAGATCTTCAAAGGATCCTTCAATAAGATATTTTCAATAAGTCTTCAATATGTCTTTAAATGGCTTTAGGTCTTCAACACTCCAACGTCCTCTCCTAGTTTAGTCTTCAAATCACTATCCACATCTGCACTCTTATCTATGTTGTTGCCACTTATGGTTGTCAAAACCGTCCCTTGTTGCACACTTCTCCATTCACTGTTGATGCTTCAATGCCACTGTTCAACACTGCTACATTTTCTACCCACTAGTACAACTTTCTACTACGTCTATTTCACTTCATTTCTCTTTCTGTCTGCTGAAATTATTGACACACACTACCACACATTGCTTCCATATTGGAGATCTCTGCTATGTAAAATTTCTCATTACAAGGTCAAGGTCACATCACAGTCAAGAAATACTATTGTATGATACTGAGATACTCTGTTATGTATGTGCTCAAATCATATAAAATTACTGTCACCTCAACTGCTCCAGGTTAATATCTATTCTTGCTACCATTCCAATACCATACATGACACATACCAATCCTTCTATAGTTGTACATTCATTGTACTTGTCAGATGTCTATTAAGGATATGAATAGCGACGATTTGGCCATCGGAATTTCCGCCAAATTCTCTAGTGTAGCCAAAAATTATCCTAAGAATATGCAATAGTCATGGCAGATTATAGCATACAATAACACATTTTTCAATGTCTTATTTTCTCAAATAAGCATGCTACTGATGATATTAGCCTCTTAATGTTTCTAAATTATGAGATAAGTCTGAGCTTTAATTAGCCTTCAACAAGTAATTTATCCATGCTCCATGACTACTTTAAGGAGGCTGAAAGAAAGGGACACAATTAGTCTGAAATATGAGCTAAAATCACTCTTGTTTCATCCTCTATAGTCACAAATCTGAGTTGGAACAAATATGAGTTTGCTACAAGTTCAGAGGTAATATTCTCCAACAAGGGCAATAATACGAGCTTCAGCACTTTCACACGTTCGAAGTGGTATAGTCTGGGGGTATATATAACTATCCACTGTAATATAGTATGAACTGTAATGTTTGTTATTTTGAAGGATAAACCTTAACAAAAAAAATGCCCAACTAGTTTTCTCTTATGTCCTTTCCGCCTCCTTTTTGTACATTCACTGTACTTGTCAAATGTCCTAGCCAAAACTTATCCTAAGCATATCCAATAGTCATGGCAGATTATAACATACAATAACATATTGGTCAGTGTCTTATTTTCTCAAATAATCATGCTACTGATGAGATTAGTCTCTTAATTTTTCTAAATTATGAGATAAGTCTCGGGTTTAATTAGCCTTCAACAAGTAATTAATCCATGCTCCATGACTGCCTTAAGGAGGCTGAAAGAAAGGGTCACAATTAGTCTGAAATATGAGCTAACATCATACACTTTTTTTATCCTCCATAGTCACAAATCCGAGTTGGAACAAAGATGAGTTTGCTACAAGTTCAGAGGTAATATTCTCCAACAAGGGAAGCAATACAAGCTTCAACACTTTCACAGCTCTGAAGTGGTATAGTCTGAGGGTATATATGACTGTCCATTGTAGTATAGTCCGAACTGTAATGTTTTTATTTTTATTTTGGAGGATAAACCTTAACAAAAGAAACTGCCCAAACAATCTTCTCTTATGTCCTCTCGGCTTCCTTATTGTTCTGTATCTTTTCTCTGTGGATTTATATGATTTTCACCGAATTGGATGAGTTAAAATGATGATTTTAGACTTATATTTATGCAATTTTTTTCTTCTAACGAAAAGACACATATGTAGGGTGAAGGAGCCGGCTTGCACATGTAGGCTCATGTCGGCCATCATTAAAAATATATTTTTTCAACTTGAAATCTATTTATCTCAATATAGAAGGAGTTAGAGGGTGAGTAATAGCTCATTAAAAAGGGGAAATTGTCCTCTATAAGCTAGTGCCATTTCCATCCTTAAATGAGGTCATTTTACCACCAATAAAATTAATTTTGTGAACTATCATCATAATTTTATTCATGGCAGACATTAGGATATTTGTGTTTTGGACAATGTTAGGAATTGCTATAGGATTAAGACATTTATAAGGATTAAGGCTTCCTTGGGGCATCATGAATCAAGCATTTAAGGCTAGGGCTTTAGAATTTTATTTTTTAGGCCTTCAATTTTATGACATGCAAGAAGAGGGTTTCATGGAAAAGGCTCCTTCATTCATCATTAGATCATGCATCATTAGATTAGGGAATTATCATCTAGGGAATTTGCAATATCTCATGTTTAGGGTTTTATCCTAGGGTTTTGTTGAGGCCTCGGAATTCCGCTGCCGCAACATGGGGGAAAACCACCTGGTCCGGACCTTAAAGAAACTCCTTTTCCGTTTGGTGTAGTGGCTCCGACTGTGGATAATGGGACCAGTTTCCCAATAAGGATGATTTTGAGGGTGTGTGATTATATGGCATGCAAATGGAGAATGATTTTAATCTATCTTATGCATCTATATAAACTATTTATTCTACTATAGAAACAAGGTGTTTCTTCCTTTATGCGATCTGAAAAGATATCATTCAACTGTTAATAATATAGATCATTTAACAGTTGAAAGAGATGAAAATTATGTAAGATGATTCTTATAAAAAAATAGTTTGACTAGAAGAATTGTGAAAAATATATCGCATTCATGTGTGATTATACATTCAATAAGAAACTACATATAAATATTAGAACATAAGTGCATGTAACATTCATCTATAATAATGTTTCAAATATATAATGGAATAAAAGATGACTATCAAGCTATAAAGTAAGACTTAATACAAGTGAATAAAAGTACCATATGTATGAAGTTCTACTCATGTAAACTGATAGTAATTGATCTGCTCCTTCTCAATTTCAAGAAATTTAAAGAGTATAGTAGTGCAACATCAGTTAAACAGATTTCACTATCAAAAGATAAAAGATGTGTTCCATTAATTCATCAAAGAATTCACAAACTTACAATAGTGCATTCTTTGCAAATATTTTTGACAAATTTTTGGACCCTTCTCTAAATGCATGAGAGGGTTTTAAATACTAAACTAACTTATGTTCTAAAATATATTATTACAAAAATATAGAGTAGGTTTCAAACAACCATCCTTGTAAGACTACAATCTAGGAAAATAAAATAACAATTTTGATTTATGAATTCCGCCCTTTCTTCTGGATCTGGTCACGAAGTTGACAAATATCTATCATATTATTGAGCTGAGTTCATTGCAAAATCCTAGATCTGACCTGTGCCTTGAATATTGCGTTTGAAAGTACTGGTTGCGATATTTTTGTTGAATCTGTTAAGGATTGCAAAATATTATACTGATGATAAGGTTTGATCAGAAAATTCCAATAATTTTCTTGATCAACCTTATTTACCTTTTTAATTACTCCATCATGTGTGTCTGCTTTCTGCTTCCACTGTGTTTCTGGCTGTTTTATTTTTTATAACACTTCAAATGTGTACCCTTTGAGAAGTTCTATTTTCACTAGCTGTTCACATGTAGATTCAATAATTTCATTTGATAATTTTGATATTTTCGATGTTGCTTTCTCTGCCTTCTTGACTTGTGCTTCCCAATACTTGAATAAGATCTCATTATGAAATCTATCTACTTGAGGTAGATTAGTTCCCTTTCCTGAGTCTGATGCTTGCCATTGAATGTATTCGTTGATTTTCTTCTCGAGCCTTTCGCATTCAAATTTCTGGATAACTACTTGTTGGATCAATATTTTATTTGAATCACAATAAGAGTCAATCATAGAAGCTTGATGACAAAATACTTCTTGTTCTTTCTTTAACTTAACATTAACATCCAATGCTTCTTTTATAAATTTCTCTAGTTGTGGTTGGTTCTTTAACCTGGTCATCGTTGCTTCCAGTTGTGCTTGTTTCTCATTGATTTCTGCTTGATGCTGTAATTTAAGACTCTCGAAATCCTTTTGAAATCGGGCCATCTTTGCTTTGATTTTCTCACTGGAGTTGGATTTTTCTTCATTTAACAACTTCTCTAGTTCTTGTACTCTATCTTCCTTTTGCCTCAGCAACACTCTAACCTCAGTAGCTTTATCAACAGTGGCAGTAGCATACGCCCCTGCATACTATGATAATTTAGTTAGATGTTCTATAGGATCATCCAAGGAATCCTTCCATAGTACATCAAATGATTCATCTTTGAGGTTTGAGACTGTTTCATTAGTTCTTCTCCTTTTTTTCCTCTTAACTACAACCTTATAGCTAGGACTGTAGAAGATTTACAGTGAAGGAATTTCTTCAACTTGTAAAACTATTTTTTCTGTAGAGTAGGCTAGTATGATCTCTCGATCATGAGTCTCTGGAACTTGTTGTAGTGGACTAACAGTTTCTACTATCTTCTGGGAATGTTCAAGTGTTTGAAAACTAGTTACTTGATCAGTATTGGGATTAGATTTAGGAATTTTATTGCTTCAGAAAACTCCTCCCATTCACTACTAAAATTCTTCGTTTATGACTTTTTAGACTGATCAAGTGTGTCATGAATGTGTTGAACTTCTTGAGAAGTTGACTCTGTTCCATTACTTTCTTTTCGCTCTTGCATATCTATCTCTTGGATTACCTGATCAATTGTCTCTTTTGGATTCAGATTCGTTTTCAGAGTGATCCGAATTGTGGGATTGATTCTCTAATTGACCTGATTCATCCTCATACATGTTTTTGCTTCATTATCCAAGTTGATACTTGGAGTAGGTCTGTTGACATCTTCAATAGTTAACAAGTCAAGAGGAACTCTCTCCAGTCTCTTATTTCTATATATTTAGAAGGCTTCCAAATCATCTTGGCTAAGTTGATTGGATGCAAACTTGATTATATTTGAAAAATTTTCCATGCCTTAGAAGAGATCATCAAATCCATCCATTTCCTTTAGAGAAGGCTTTATTTTGAGCTTTGTAATGTAATTTTTTAATTACATCATTTGGATCGTATAGCCTCTTTGGCATTACTGCTAATTTCAATAGATTAATCTTGGAAACCTCTTTGTAGGTATGGCCAGTATCAAAAAGTGCAAAAGTGCCACACTGTACAGGGAAATTAGGCCAAACGGCCTTCTTAGCATCCTTAAGTTGTTTTTTGATACCATTAACAAGCTGGTAAGCTATCTCCTGTGCAAGAAACCTATCATGAACATAATATGGTAGTACGTGGGGAGAAGCATAACTCCCGAATACTCTAAAATATGTAAAATTCTCCTCTACAAACCACCTAGCCACAGAAAGAATATATGCGCTAGCCTCTTCAAAAACCCTAGGGGCCTTCCAATTGAATATCATTTGGCGCATAGGCAACATGACTCCATAATTTTTTTTATAAAAATGTAGGTGGAAGTCTGAAACCCAAAGGGATCTATAATATATGTGGATTGGGGTAGGGTCTTGGGAAGTCCATTTCCATCCCATGGTAGGAAAACTAGAAGAAAAGCAGATTGCGTCCATGACATAGGCAGAGATATAAAAGGGAGGTATCTCTCTAGATGAAAAACTCCTTTTATTCCTATATTTTGTGATGTGTTTGGCTAAACTACCAGATAGGATATTTGCCCAATTTAGAATTAAGGAATTGACGATTGCGTCAATAAATGGAACCCAATCTACTGAAAACCTAGTGGTATCAGGTTTGGCAAACAATCTACACAACATACCGGCATCATAATAATAAGGGGAAGGAATTTGGGAAATTGGGCATGCACCGAGTTTGTCTCGCTTCAACTTGCCTTGGTCTTCCTTCCATTCTTTGATAACTTTCATGAGATTTGGATGCTCTGCTCTAAAACTTTGTAGAAAAGCCTTGTCATATTTCTGTTGCGGGGAGGGTAGATGGTACATTGCTTGTAAATCTTCTACTATGAAAGACCCTATGTTTTCTCCCTTTGAATCCTTGAATTCTCTATCGATGATGCTTAAGTGGTCAATTACCCACTTAACCATGTCTGTGTAAGAGAGAATTTTCGGTCTTGCGGCTACCTTGTGGACGAATGAACATGCAACATCGAAATAAGTCGCGTCTGAAGTAGATGGCGTGCCTGTTGTGGAGAATTTTTTTATTACCTTTGGATTTTCATCTTCGAACAGTTTATACATTGTTTCCCATGATGAACTGCCACAATCCTTGTTGCAGGTGGTATCTAAAAATAAGGGAGACATGTCTGAGTCTTTAGTAGGCAGCAGTTGAGAAATCTCTTTGCCCTTTTTGCTCATTTGAATCTTCCTTAATCCGTTAAATGTTTTCATGATTTCAAGTAAACATGGAGAGCATTAAAAGTATAGAGAACAGAGAGTCAAATCTGTTGTTTATATCGAACATGCACGAATAGATATGAATCTTTCAAATATGATATCAATCATTGATAATTATTTCAAAATCGAATTTCTTATACCTTACATGAAATATCTATCAATCAACTTTAATTCATTAGATCTCGAATTTTGGTTTGATACGACATAAGTCATTTCGCATGCTTGAGTAACTAAATGTTGTTAGTTCGCACATCGCAACATATAATTCTTACCATTTGTGATGTTTTCCCATAAGTTCAGTGAAATGCGATCTGCAGAAATCGCACATCGCAACTCTTATGCGATAATGAATTTGTTTACGGTTAAGTTATGCGAAATGCGAATTGCGCATTCAAAAAGTCAAGCGGCCGCGCTTAATAGGACTTTGGAGATTTATTTTTATTGCTTTGTTGGCTCATCGGGTCCGCGAAATCGCACTTATATCGAATTGCTTTGTAATTTGATTTGTTTTTAAATGAGGCGTGATGCGATAAAGAAAGTATAACGATAGTTGAAGTTTTTGCAAGTTTTTTAAAACATAACCTTGAAAAAAGGTTAGCACATTTCACAGCCCGCATAACTTAGATGATTGTAAGTCTTTTTAAGTTGTAAGCTATGCGTTTCGCGATACGCTAAAGGAATAAAGCGAAAAAAATTTATTCCCTAAGTTTTTTTGTTTTTAAAGCTACAAAAAAATTTCCTATTTATTTCTAAAGGGTCCCTATTCATAAAAAGAAATGGGGGTTGTTGTATAGCACAACAGGTTTGCACGAGGTTAGGGAAACAACATGAAAGGGTTATCACATAAGGAGAGGGAAACACCACGAAAGGGTTATCACATAAGGATACGGCAACACCACAAAAGGTTTATCACAAAAATATTTTCCATCTCCAATAATTCCATATTCACATCAATGACAACTTTGACCAGAAGTTTCCCCCTTTGTCATTGATGGAAATACTCTTTCCCTCTCAACATTCTCTCGCCCTTTGACATCAATGGAAAATGGGTTTCCCAAGTACTCCCCCTATCAATCTGCTTCTTGACATGCTGCGCCATCATATTTTCTTCATCGATGATAGTTATCCATGATAGATATGTTGCTCCTCCTGCCATAGTGCTCTTCTTTAATGTACTTGCTCCCTAAGCCTCTACATGCCTTCATGGAAATGGATGAGGTAGATGATCACCGACCCCCCCTGCCTGCATAAGCTCCTCTATTTCTTTTTTTTTCTCAAGATAAGAAAGACTTCTTCCTTGGAAAACATCCTCAAAAATCATGAGTTTCATCAATGGAATTATTCTCGAGAGGTGATATATCAAGATTGTCCATGTGTGTCTCATCAAGGATTTCATAGGGCTCTTTCACGGATAGCTTCTACAAGAATGTTCAAGAATCATGAAATCCCCCTAACAGTATGCATGGTCTCCTTTTTGGCATAATTTCATGATCAAAACTTGGAATATCATATTTGCCAAAGATGCATTCATCAAATCAACATGTGTTGTTGACTTGAGTGTTCAAGAGACTTTTGGATCCAATTTTCTTCCTTCTCCATACTTTTATAACTTTATTTTATGGCCTGGTAGTCATGGTTTTAGCTTGTTTAGGGATTCAAGTCAAGTTACAATTTCAAGCCATATGTCCAATGTTATGAAATTTGAAGCACTCCATCTTGTTCATGAATGAGGAATCATGAATTCTTCTTGCAAATTTTCTTCTAGGGAGATGATGGGGACCATTATATTTGTCCTTGTAGTATGCCCTACAATCCTTTGCCATATGCCCAAAATTTGTAGAATAGCAATAACCAAAAAATATACTTTGGTACCTGGAGGATGGAGATTTTCTTGATGTACTTCCAAAGTCAGTTTGTCTTGGGATTCTTTGATCAAATTTAGTGCCTCTTGCATTCTTGACATCATCAACATATCTTCTTGGAATAGGGTTTCTTCCGATGTCATCTTGACTCTTCTCCTTTACTTTGTTGGAACTGGGGGCACCAATATTTCTTCCAAGTTTCTCCACATCCTTGTTGTTTGATGTATTAGGGATTGTATCATTTCTATTTGAGGGTTCACCTGCATAACAAAGACTTGATTTATCGAGGAGAGATCTTTGATGACTTAGGATGTCATCTAGGATTTGAGAGATCTTTAGAATTTTGTTCAAATGATCAACTTCTTTTCTTATGAGATCAATTTCTTCTTCCATCATTTTGCATTCTTCGTCATTCTTTCCTAGATGATTTCATTTCTTCCTTCATTCTCAATGATTCACAAGATTGGGCCTTAAGTGAGGTGATTTCTGAAACTTGGAGATATCTTCATTCTTTTCTTCAAGTTGGCATATCATGGCATTTCTTTCCTTTTCTTCTTCATTGACTTGTCCTTCTATGAGTGTCAAAGCCTCCATAACCTTTTCAACTCCTTGTGCTTGTTTCTTTGCTTCTCCTTGATGAGATTTAAGGGAGCACCAATTTCACTTCAAGTTTGTTCAAGTCCTTATATATTTGTTCAAGATGAATTGACAAAGTGTCTTCCTTTTTCTTTACTTTATCCAATTGATTTTTCATGGATATGACTTCTTCATGATGCTTTTTCTTGTTTTGATAAATCCTAATTAAGCTTGGTGAGTTCCTCTTCTCTTTATTGTACTTAAAGCTTGAATCGATTAACTTCCTTCCTTATCTTGTCAAGGTCATGGTCACCACCTTGTGCTTGCTTCTTGAGCTCCTCATTTTCCTTTTTCAAACTACTTATCTCTTCTAGGGAAACTAAAAGTTTTGCCATGAGATCTTTTGTGAATTCCTCTTCATTTTCTTCATCTTCTACGTCTTATTTGGTCTTGATGTCTTCTCCCTTATTTTTATCTTCCTTAATGGGTTTTGGATTTCCTTCTTGCTTTCCATCATCTTCTTGAATAGAGGTCATGGTCAATGATCCTTTTGAGTGAAGATATTAAATTTTGTCCCACATACCTTTTGTTGATGAACATTTTTCCACTTTGGCATTTATAGGATTTGGTAGCCCACTCAAGATCACCTTTCTCGCTCTTGCATTATATTCCTTGGATTATTCTTCCATCGCGCTTTCAGTTATCATCGATCCCCAGACTTCAAAACCTTGAGCCATTAAGAAATTCTTCATTCTCGCCTTCCATATATCAAAGTTTCCATTGAACAATAGAGCTTTCCCAGTTTGATTATCTTCTACTTTCATGGTTGAAGAGAAGACATCTTTAAAAGGATTGGAGGCTTTCTGCCTTGAATTTTCCATTTGTGTTCTAAGGATCTACCTTCAACTGTTAGGCTTATGTGCAAAGGTAATATTTCTAATACCATTGGTTGGAAAGAGTTATAGGTGGGGTGAATCAATATTTCTTTTCAAATGTTATTTTTACCAGTTATATTACTTATAATTAGAACAAAAAATGAACAATAGAAATAAATAATTTTATTAATAAGGAATAATGAGAACTTCAATCCTCTTCTTTACAATAAATCAAGTACAATATAGTGTAGGGCTCCAACCCTAGATGAAGACATCAATCTTCAATCCACTAAGCTCCGACCTGTACTTTTCCAAGCACCGACTTGGACTTCACAAGGCTCCAACCTCCAGGGCTCCAACCATATCTTCCAAGGCTCCAACCAACCTTGTCACTTTGAGGCTCCAACCTTTAGGGATCCAGCCCTATCTTCCAAGGCTCCAACCTTGTCTCTTTGAGGCACCAAACTCTAGGGCTCCAACCCTATTTCTGGTATAGGCTCTGCACCAAACTCTAGGCCTCCAACCCTATCTCTGGTATAGGCTCCAACCTGGTCTTCTTGATGACTCCTATCCTCTAGGGCTCCAACCTTATGCTTCAATTTTTCAAGATAGATTCAACAATTCTTCACGGCTCCCAATATCTTCTACAATGAACCCTGACAATATCTTCACCTTCAACACTGCCCTCCAACAATCTCCAAGGCATTAGTTCATCAATGACAACATTGTCTACTCATGAAGGTGTCTCCACAACTCTTCATGTTACCCAAACAAAATTCTCCAAGGTTACCGCATGATGACTTCAACAATGCATCATGGTCTCCAAGGATCTCCACGAATATTCAACATGTTGCTTCACAAAGTTCTCCAATGCTCCAATTATCTAGCTTGTCCTTAAAGGCTGCTCTAAGCTTGCTCCAAAAATATCTTCAAAGGATCCTTCAATAAGATATTTTCAATAAGTCTTCAAGATGTCTTTAAATAGATTTAGGTCTCAACGTCCTATCCTAGTTTAGTCTTCAAATCACACTCCATTGTTGCACTCTTATCTTTGTTGTTGCCACTTATGGTTTTCAAAATCGTCCCTTGTTGAACACTTCTCCATTCATTGTTGCCACTTCAATTCCAATGTTCAACACTGCTGCCTTTGTTGCCCACTAGTCCAACTTTTTACCGTTTTTGTTGCACTTCATT
Source organism: Pinus albicaulis (assembly GCA_034641835.2). Taxonomy (NCBI): domain Eukaryota; kingdom Viridiplantae; phylum Streptophyta; class Pinopsida; order Pinales; family Pinaceae; genus Pinus; species Pinus albicaulis. Next base: position 549,412,292 of record CM076569.1, read on the forward strand.
TCTTTGATTGTCTGCTGAACTTATTGACACTATTGCTTTTGTTGCACTTCATTTCTCTGATTGTCTACTGAACTTATTGACACATGCTAACACACATTGTTGCCGTATTGAATATCTCTGCTATGTTAAATGTCTCATTACAAGGTCAAGGTCACATCGTAATCAAGCAATACTATTGTAGGATACTGAAATAATATGTTGTGTATGTGCTCAAATCATATAAAATTATTATCACCTCAACTGCTCCAGGTTAGTCTCTATTCTTGCTACCATTCCAAGACCATACATCGCACATACCAATCCTTCTGTAGTTGTACATTCATTGTACTTGTCATATGTCCTAGCCAAAACTTATCATAAACATATGCAATAGTCATGGCATATGCATATAATAAAAAAATGTTCGATGTCTTATTTTGTCAGATAAGCATGCTACGAATGAGATTAGCATCTTAATGTTTCTAAATTCTGAGAAGATTATGATCTTTAATTAGCCTTCAAAAAGCACTGCATCGAGAAATCTAAGAGCACTTGGAGCTGCTATGAATTTTATGCACTTGGAGTTATTGATCAGGAGATCATGTCTTATGTTCAAAATTGAAAGTGCTCAAAACGGTACCAAACCTGAGCGACCAGAAAGGTCTCGTTGTTGTGATTCCAATGCCGCGAACGATTTAAAAAACCGATGTTGTATGAGGAAGATATCACGTTCTGTTCGTTTTCCCAAACAGCTAAAATTTTGTGACTGCGATGCCCAGTCAGCATACAGGTACAGTCAGTAGATGGAATATTTTGGAGAATATTCCCTTTTCTCACAGCCAATCATATCGTGCCACGTGGCTTAATCTGGGCCGTTGATTTTTGTGGTATGAGATGTGTTTCTGACTGCTGATGGAATTGTATGTTTTGGAATGGGTCGTTGGATGAACGACACGTGGCAAGCTTGGAGGTTGCCACGTGTTCTTGAGAGGCTTTATTAAAAAAATTATTGGAGTTCGATGACTTTGACCCTATGACCTCCATAACACTCGCGAAGACCTACGACTAATCCGCCTACAACATGTTTCTTAACCATTACATCTTCCGCATTATGATAAAGTGTATATGTTATACAGTTGAGAGGGAGGGGGGGGGACAGCCAGCGGTCCCAACCCGCTGGCGGCACCAACATTGCAGTCACATGGTTTATATAAACTGTGACATCAAATGTTATATAAACCCGCAGCAAAAAACCGTAACTTTCGGCGATGGATACGATCACATGTCACGCGGTAACAGTTAAAGTTGCAGTTGACGGTTTGATGGGCGGCTTATCCAGCGGAGAGTTAAAGTTGTCACATGGGCACGGGTAATGGTATGTAATTCCATAGTTTGCAAAACTGTGACAACTCCAGATTCCAATTCCATTTGTAAATTCGGACTAACAGTTTAACAAATCATAACCTCCAGGTTTGGGTCGACATGTCACATGCGCCCAACTCCTAACGTTTAATGTAAACTGTTTAACTGGCGGAAACTACAGCGATGCCCTATAATTTAGGGTTTTTAGTATATTTAGTGACAGTGAAGTGCCAGTCTCCACTTTTAGTGGAGCTTTTCTAGCTGACATTGGAAAAAATGCATTAGGAGGTCAATTTTCGACCAATTCGGGTGGAACAAGAGTCCACCTAGAATAATTTGAGCATTTTGGAGCCATTGGTGCAGAGAAAACGACCATTAGAGGCTTGTAAAAACACATAATTTACAATTTTGAGCATAATTACAAAGAGGGACATGTCATTGGGAGCTGGACCAACAAATGTAGCCCAAGAGGGGTGAACTGCTTCATCATGCTTACTGTGTAAAACTTATGTGTGATTGTATTTCTCTGTTATACACGGCTGTATGGTGTTATTTAAGCTTATTTACATGCTTAAAGTTCACAAATTCATCTATATTTCATGGTTAAAACACTCATTCCTTAAGAAAACAAATGGAGACAAATTGTACATGTTTTTATTACTGAAAGGACACTTAGCACAACAAAACTAACACACTCCTTTCAGATCAGCTATGTTTCTAAATTCTGAGAAGAGTATGATCTTTAATTAGCCTTCAAAAAACACTGCATCAAGAAATCTAAGAGCACTTGGAGCTACTGTGGATTTTATGTAAATAAACATTTAGAACAAGTTGGAGGTAGGAGGATTTTACATAAAATTTAGAACAAGTTGGCGAGAGTTAGGATCAGTGAACTTCAAATAAGGATGGGTCTATTAGTGACGTCCTCCCACCCCCTTGAGAATTGGTTGGGCAACAATATTCATTGTTTGATTGAAAGTCTAGTGAATAAGGATATGGCTTCCTTCGTTGCCTACTCTGCTTTGGTGCAAAGGTTTCCCCATACAGAAATCAGCCCACGAGTGCCAAGGCAAAAGGCCTTAAGCTTATCTTTGTTTTGGTTGGGTGAGCTTGGGGCAAGTGAGATAGGGCAAGTAAAAAAATGTGTTAAGCTTATATTTTTTTTGGTTGGGTGAGCTTGGGGCAGGTGAGATAGGGCAAGTAAAAAAAGGTGTAATCTAATAGGTAATATGTTAGTTGGGCTAGGCCTCTCCTCTATGGCGGTGAAACCTCAAGTGGACTTTATGCACCTCAAGTGGATTTTATGCACTTGGAGATGCTATGGATTTTATGTAAATAAACATTTAGAGAATTTTATGTAAATAAACATTTAGAACAAGTTGGAGGCAGGAGGATTTTGCGTAAAATTTCGAACAAGTTGGAGGTGTGCCTAGGCTTCTTATAATCTATAAGAAAATTATGTAAATAAACATTTAGAACAAGTTGGAGGTGTGCCTAGGCTTCTTATAATCTATAAGCCATTAAATCAAGATATAGAAGAAAATATAGAAGATGATACTTATCTTATTCCCAATTTAGGGGTGTAAAAAAATAAGTTCAATTTTCCTGATTTAAGATCAAAATTTTGGCAAATAAAAAATAAGTTCAAGAGTCATTATGAGTGGAATGTGATGCCTTTACACTAAAAGGCACACCTACAAGATAGTGTACTAAAATTCTAATATTTTCCTGATTTGAGATCAAAATTTTGACAAAGTTCAAATCAAAATTTTGGCAAAGAAAAAATAAGTTCAAGTCATTATGAGTGGAATGTGATGCCTTTATTCTAAAAGACATCCCTACAAAATTTTAGAGTAATACACCTACAAAATTTCAGAGTAATAGATTGTGTAATAAAATTATAATTGCAAAATTTTAGAGTAATAGATAGTGTACTAAAATTCTAATTCCAAAATTTTAGAGAGTAATGGATAGTGTTCCTGAAACCCTATTTTGATTGGGCCATTGTATATATAGGTATTTTTGTTTTTTCAAAGTTTGTTAGAACAACATTTTAAACATTTGCGGCTTCCCTATGCATTAAACCTCAAAAAAATAAATCGACAATGAGAAATAGGAGGAGCCACTTACGCAGGGGCTTCACAGAAAGAAGCTTGCAATAGCAACAACAGGCTGACTGGCCTTATTGAGTCTCTTCTCTGTCTTTTCTCTCTTACAATCCTTTACACGAACCCATACACGAACCTACTTTACACTGTCACGCTCTAGCGGCCTTCACACGGCTTCCCTTGCCTTCAACGGCCTTGGCGTCCCTATAAGCTTTTCGCGAACCTCTGGTGAACCTCAAGTGAAAATAAAAGAGATAGATACTACCTCAACAGACATTAAAAAACTCAGAGTTCTCAGTACTCAATAATGCGGAAAACTGTTCTCTTTATTGATCTTAGAATATTTTGATTACATAAATCTCATGGACTCAGATTTCTTTCCTGAGATTGACTGTACCAGTATTTACCAGTAATTACTTCTCAATAAATGAGAAAGTGTTCTGGAGGCTTCCTGGCTATATACAGACTTAGTCTAAGAATATATATATAACACACAAAACTTGACTGACTATAGATTTGGCCACTTTAGGTTCTCACCAATGCCGAGCACACTGATGTGTAGGCTTCTCAGATCGACCTACAGACTTAAGCCACAACTTCGTGATGCAAGCAGATCAAGCTTAGAGTTTGCAGATGCAGAGTAGGAAGATTGCCGACTTCGACTCTTCACACAAACACAAAACTCAGACTCTAGACTCTCACACTCTAATCTCTGATTACCCCATGCCGAATGAATGAGCCTTACCCTCCTTATATAAGATGTGAGGGGGGACAAACAATAAATTTGGATCTGACAAGACCCTAAGACGTGGAAAGAGAATCATTGCTTTCGGGTAATGCCGAAGCGACATCCGCACAGAGATTCTTCTTCCGGACACAGAAATGTGGGTGTCAATCAACAAAGTGGATACCTTTTTGGTACAGAAAGCCCATGAGAAAACTAAAAAGATAAATACACGGAGGATACTTTTTACAAGAAAATTCCTCGGGAAAAACCGGTCACTTTAATCCCGTGACTGTGAGACAATACATAATGAAGACTTTATTTTAGTAGAGTCCATAAGAACCACTTTCTGCTTGGTCATCCAGGATTTGTATTCCGGGAAATCTGTACCTTCGGTAAGTTGCATCGTCCCATGATTTGGTATAAATTCTCCAGACAATCATTGGTTTATTCAGAACAACTTGATGTTTAATATTCGTCATTACTAACCACTGATTATGTTGCCTAATAAATTGTTTTAGTATTTCAATATCTTGTAAATAACGAAGGTTTTTCACAGTTTGGCAAGGTGTATGGAAACATTCCCCAGTTCTATTTTCAATACACCACGTACATTCATTCTGGAAATAGGATTCATAAAACATGGGGTCGATGGCAGTTCTGTTTGCCCCATATTCATTCCACCAATCTTGCAACCAATCACACTGTAGGTTTTGTTGCATAATCCAGGTTGCTCCAAATTTGAGCTTGGTGTAGTGAGTTTCATTTTTTCCATCTTTATTTAAAAGATCCCACCACAAATTTTTGTATCCTGAGAAGTTGTAGATGGTGTCAGGAAATATCAGATTTGGGTCATTTCTTGGCCATTGATTAAAATTGGTCCATGTCCACTCAGGATTTCTAGTTCTGTTTATGACCAAATAATTGTGATAGATTCTACGTCTATCTCCTCCTTCTGACCAGATGACAAAAATATCTAAAAAGTCATTTTCCAATGACTGTTCTGCTTCATGGGAGGCTTTCATGCTTTTTGAGTATACCATGTCATGTATCCATTTGCTCCCTTTTGGATATACTTGGCGTTCTCGGACAAGATGCATAAGATCTGTATGATTTTGTAGATTTGCATCTAGAACTTTGGTGTTCCTCAGCTGCCAAGTTGGCTTCCATTCATCTCTATATTCTAGCCAACTTTTGTCTTCTGAAATGGATCTTAGGATTTCTCTTTGATGACTCTGATCCCATTTAGTGACTATCACCATAACGTGTTATTCTTGTGGCTAGATAAATTCTCTACTTAAAAAATCTGGCAAGTGGTTGTCTGATCCTTTAATTTGTTCTACATTAAAGTCAAAATTTGCAAATAGGGCTTGCCATCTGGCGAACTTAGCTTCACCAGGCTTTTTTATGTCCTTTGTCAGGACTTTCTTTAAGGCCGATGCATCAGTTCTTAATAGGGATTTATTATTGACAAGATGAATTGCAAACTTATCAATAGAATTCCAAGCGGCCTTTACCTCCCTTTCTATTACAGAAAGGTTTTTCTCTGTTGGGCTCCAGGTTCTGGAGGCGAACTGGACTATCTGCTCTGTTTTATCCTTCTTTTGTTTCAACACACCTCCCCAACCAATGTCGCTAGCATCTGTTTCAACAATCTTTGAAGAGTTATCATCAGCAACATATAAGATAGGAAGGGATTTTACCTTGGCTTTAATATTTCTGACAGCAGCTGTATGAGCACTTGTCCAAGGCGAAGGATTTTTTCTTAATCTCTGATTTAGTAGAGATCTGTCTTTTGCACAATCCTTATAAAAATTCCCAACATAATTTAGGCACCCTAAAAATATTTGAAGTTGAGTTTTATCAAGAATGATGTCAGGGAATTTATTTGCAAACTCCATTGCATGGCTTTGCAGAGCGATTTGCCCATTTTGGATTGTGTGTCCTAAAAATTTCATTGAAGTCTGAAATATTTCAATATTCTTTTTGCTAAGTACCAGAGCATTCTACTTGACCAATTTTATAAAAATCTGTATTTGTTTAAAGTGGTCTTGGATATTCTTAGAAAAAATTAGAATATCGTCTATATAAACAAGCATCCAATCTGAATAAGGTTTGAATATGGAATCCATAACCTTTTGAAACTTAGAAGGTGCATGTTTGATTCCAAATGGCATAACATTCCATTCATAATGGCCTGCTGGAATGCTAATGGCGGTCTTAAATTTATCTTTCTCGCAACTGCAACCTGCCAAAATCCAGAATTTAAATCAAACTTAGAAAATATTTTTGCACCAGATATTCTACCCAACAAATCTCCTTTATGTGGAATTGGGTACGTATCATCAACAAGGACTGAGTTCAGAGGCTTGTAATTCATTACTAGCCTTGGGATTCCTCTGATTTGTTCAGACCTTTTATTTACACAGAATCCATAGCAATTCCATGGGCTATTGGATTCTCTGATCAATTTTCTGCTCAAAAGTTGGTTTATTTCTTTTTCACATAAATCCAGGGAAATCATCAAAGAGAAATCCTAAGATCCATTTCAGAAGACAAAAGTTGGGCCAGAATATAGAGATGAATGGAAGCCAACTTGGCAGCTGAGGAACACTAAAGTTCTGGATGCAAATCTACAAAATCATACAGATCTTATGCATCTTGTCCCAGAACGTCGAGCATATCCAAAAGGGAACAAATGGATACATGACATGGTATACTCAAAAAGCATGACAGCCTCCCATGAAGTAGAACAGTCATTGGCAAATGACTTTTTAGATATTTCTGTCATCTGGTCATAAGGAGGAGATAGACGTAGAATCTATCACAATTATTTGGTCATAAACAGAAGTAGAAATCCTGAGTGGACATGGAACAATTTTAATCAATGGCCAGGAAATGATCCAAATCTGATATTTCTCGACACCATCTACAACTTCTCAGGATACAAAAAGTTGTGGTGGGATATTTTAAATAAAGATGGAAAAAATGAAACTCACTACACCAAGCTCAAATTTGGAGCAACCTGGATTATGCAAAAAAACCTACAGTGTGATTGGTTGCAGGATTGGTGGAATGACTATGGGGTAAACAGAACTATCATCGACCCCATTTTTTATGAATCCTATTTCTAGAATGAATGTACGTCGTGTATTGAAAATAGAATTGGGGAATGTTTCAATACACCTTGCCAAACTGTGAAAGACCTTCGTCATTTACAAGATATTGAAATACTAAAATAGTTTATGAGGCAACATAATCAGTGGTTAGTAATGACGAAGATTAAACATCAAGTTGTTCTGAATAAACCAATGATTGTCCGGAGAATTTATACCAAAGCATGGGACGATGCAACTTACTGAATGTACAGATTTCCTAGAATACAAATCCTGGATGACCAAGCAGAAAGTGGTTCTCATGGACTCCACTAAAATAAAGTCTCCATTATGTATTGTCTCACAGTCACGGGATTAAAATGACCAGTTTTTCCTAAGGACTTTTCCGGTAAAAAGTATCCTCCGTGTATTTATCTTTTTAGTTTTCTCATGGGCCTTCTGTACCAAAAAGGTATCCACTTTGTTGATTGACACCCACATGTCTGTGTCTGGAAGAAGATTCTCTGTGCGGATGTCGCTTTGGCGTTACCCGAAAGCAATGATTTTCTTTCCACATCTTAGGGTCTTGTCAGATCCAAATTGATTGTTTGTCCCCCCTCACATCTTATATAAGAAGAGTAAGGCTCATTCATTCGGAAGGGGGTAATCAGAAATTAGAGTGTGAGAGTCTAGAGTCTGAGTTTTGTGTTTGTGTGAAGAGTCGAAGTTGGCAATCTTCCTGCTCTGCACCTGCAAGCTCTAAGCTTGATTTGCTTGCATCACGAAGTTGTGGCTTAAGTTTGTAGGTCGATTTGAGAAGCCTACACATCAGTGTGCTCGGCACTGGTGAGAACCTAAAGTGGCCAGATCTATAGTCAGTCAAGTTTTATGTGTGTTATATATATTCTTAGACTGAGTCTATATACAGCCAGGAAGCCTCCAGAACACTTTCTCATTTATTGAGAAGTAATTGTTGGTAAATGCTGGTACAGTCAATCTCAGGAAAGAAATCTGAGTCCATGAGATTTATGTAATCAAAATATTCTGAGATCAATAAAAAGAAAAGTTTTCTGCATTCTTGAGTGCTCAGAACTCTGAGTTTTTTTGTTGTCTGTTGAGGTAGTATCTGTCTCTCTTATTTTCACTTGAGGTTCACCAGAGGTTCGCGAAAAGCTCCTAGGGACGCCAAGGCCGTTGAAGGCAAGGGAAGCCATGTGAAGCCCATTAGAGCGTGACAGTGCAAAGTAGGTTCATGTAAAGGATTGTAAGAGAGAAAAGATAGAGAAGAGACTCAACAAGGTTAGTCAGCCTATTGTTGCTGTTGTAAGCTTCTTTCTGTGAAGCCCCTGCCTTTCTCACATAGCCTTTTTTCCATTAACAAATCCATCGTTACATTGTAGGATGGATTTTCACTATTGATCAATAAATGGACAATGAGAAATAGGAGGAGCCACGTAGGAGGAGCCATGTGCCTTTCTCACATAGCCTTTTTTCCATTAACAAATCCATCGTTACATTGTAGGATGGATGTTCACTATTGATCTGGATTACATTGTAATATGGATGTTCACTATTGATCTGGATTTTGATGAAGGGTCCAAATCAATGTACCTGGCAAGGACCTCTCATCCATGATACATCTTTAGAACCTGTACCAATGGGAGGTGCCATGTGTTCAAACATTGTAGCCAATCAGGATTTTAATCTAGTGTCAAAATCACTGTACCTGGCAAGGACCTGTCATCCATACAGCTTTAGAACTTGTACCAATGGAGAGGTGCTAAGTGTTCGTGCCATGTGTACATTTATTATCGCCCATATTTTTATTAACTAGCCCGCTATTTCCCAATCGAAAATTTGACCAGAAAATAAATAAATAAAAATTAGAATTCGACCGAAAAAATCCGGCAATGTTTTTTAGAAAATCCGGCAAAGATTTGCCCAGAATCTTGTTTACAGTTGTTAAATTTTAATATTTTGAGTGCCCTAAGGGTTTTTGATACTGTTGAATCCATTTCCAGCATCAAAAATTGATTCTAAACACTCCAAGCACATGATTTTTCGAGTTTTATTTGACCGAATTCCGACAATTTTTTGCCGTCCGGGCTATTTCACAGACTCAGTAGACAACTTCAATAACTTGACGTGCACTTGTAAAAGGAAAAATGTCTAACAACAAGTTTAACAGATTTTTTTTTTTTTTTAAAGTAAATTAATAAAATTCTACAAATTAAATTAAGAAACGTTCCGAAAATAATTTAACAACTGCATTAAAAAAAAATTAACGCCAATTTTAAGCATTTGAAGGCTATACGATCCTTCAAGCACGGGATGTCAAGGCATATTTAACCTCTTTAAGTTTACTAAATCTAGGGTTATTGACATTTAAAAAATATAGGTTAGGGTTCTTGATATTTAATAAATATAGGTTAGGGTTCGATGAATCTCGTCCATTCCGAGAAAAAGGAGTCAGATCAAAACCCTGAAGCCAGAGATCAGACTTTAGTTGCCCTACTACATTAAAGGAGTCGGATCAAAACCCTGAAGCCGGAGATCAGACTGTAGTTGCCCGACATTAAAGGAGTCGGATCAAAACCCTGAAGCCGGAGATCAGACTGTAGTTGCCCGACATTAGTGCCGAACAGCACAACTTCTCCTAAAATATCAACGTTATTTTTGGAAAATCCTTTTGATGCTCCAAGCGATCCTCATCCTTTGAGATTTGAGTGTGCATACTCTGACTTGAATGTGATCTCATATGCAGAAAAGAATTTTACTTCAAAAGAAACAAGAAACATGCAATATTCGGCAGAACAAACCCATCCACAAGAACATTCTACAGGAAAATAAAAGGTATCCTTTGAGACTGGAGTGTGCATCCTCCGACTTGAAGGTGATCTCATATGCAGAAAAGGATTTTTCTTCAAAAGAAACAAGAAACGTGCAATATTTCGGTAGAACAAAACCATCCACAAGAACATTCTACGGGAAAAAAAGAAAGAAAAATAAACAAAAGCATGCAATATTCTGGCAAAAAGAACCAATCCGCAAGAGGGCACTGTAGTGGGAGCAGCACCAGCGGGCAAAATAACCCTGCACGGACCTCCCGGCAAAGAAAAACGATTTCGATTATTATTATTAATGTGTAGACCTGCTTGCAAGCGCACCCGCAAAAGCAAGGTCATTAAATAGAAATTTCACACACACAAATCCTCACCATCCCTCTCAAAGCCATAATTACAATCAACAAACGCCTATATTTCAATAATCTGACTAACTCGATCTTTCGGATCGAATCCAATGCCAAGCCTTACTAAGATTTATACAATGATCCAGACCTCGCTTTCAACCCCGATCCATAAAGCCACTACACAATCTTCACAATTAGTGAGTGACGAATCAATCAACAGAAAAATCTCCGTGAGATGGATATTGCAGCGCCCGATTCCTCGGCTACACATAACACACAAGCTAAAATCTTAAACGTAAGCTATCCTTCATTGTAAGCCAAGGTTGGGAAAATTAGTTATATCCTGCCTGTTAAGAAAATAAAAATACAGAAAAGCAGAACCCAAACATACCCTACACAACAACACGCAACACGTTTCGATTGAGGGATCGAACGGGAGAGGTTTTCTTCGTTCAATCACCTTGACATTTAAAGATAGCGAGGAAGAAATCAACGGTCGAGATCTACTCCATCCGACGGTTGAGACGTACTTCTTTTGTCGGCGACTGGCAGACTTCCGCGTGATGACAGCTATGTTTATCAGTCAGTGACTCACCAGCTTTCCAACTATTATTATTTTTCCCAAAAGAAAGTCCATACTGGTTCGACAAATTACTTTCTTTTGTCGGCGATTGGCAGACTTCCGTGTGATGATAGCTACGTTTATCAGTCAGTGACTCACCAGATTTTCAACTATTTTTTTTACCAAAAGAAAGTTTTGGCTGGTTCGAAAAATTACTTTCTTTTAAGCACATTTTACCGCTATGATTTGATTTTCATTTTTAAATATGTTTTTGGTAAAATGGATTATTAATTCAAATAATTATAATTGAATTTATGTCTTTGTGATTTATATGAAAAGCAAAAAGAGACTTCCTAAAAAATCATATTATCATATTTTTTTGGGGAAAGTTTTCATATAGGTATAGAATTGGATGGGAAGAATTTTGATTTTTAAATAAATGAGTAGACAAGATTTAATTTTAAGAAAATATTTTTTTAAATACATATTTTGAAAAGAAAAATGAAAAATATTTTTTAAAAATCAATTTCAAATAATAAATTTTATCTAAAAATTATGGATTTGACCACTAGTTAAGTGCATTTGGCAGTTAGAGCATTTCATTGATCGTTGGGTTTTGACTCACATGATTAGAGTGCTTCGTTTCGCTACATTTTGAATATTAACCGACTTTATAAGCTACGGGGAATTCAGCATAATTCATCAAGGTGATGAAGGCAAAACCATCCCAAGATAAAGGGAAAGTGATTGCCCAAATAGACAACCATGAAGGGACAACAAGAGAAGAAAGAAAAGAAGGCCCACAAAAGTTTCCAAAACTTAGGTTGAAGTTATTAGCAATTTTTCTAATAGGGGAGGAGACACAATCTTTCAGGTCGGTAACATGCATGATAGAGAAAGCAAGGAAAGGCAAGATAGAGCAACAAGCACAATTATTAAAGGGGTGAAAGACTATGGGAAAAATGAATCTACTTTTGACCTTGCAAGGGACTTCTTGAAAGACAAGTTGTTATGGCAAGGACAAATATTTCAAGCATGGATGGTAGGAAAGTTTAATAGTGAGAGAGTTAGGCCCATAAGAGTCATCATACCTAGTTTGCATGATAAAGATATCATTCTAAGCAAGAAGTACCTCTTGAGGGGTTCTCTCTTTTTTCTAGAAGAAGATTTAACTGTAAGACAACAAGAGGAAAGGAGGGAGAAAATGTCAAAGGTTAGGGAAGCAAGAGATAAGGGAAAAAGAGCATGGATTTATAAGGGTAAAGTTGTGTTAGCGCGATTTGGACCTCCTCCCAAAGCAGGGCAACAAGATGATAATAAAGAAGAGACAACAAATTCTTTAACAGAAAATCAGGAAGCAAGGTCAGTGTGGGAAAACATGGACAAAGACTCAAATGTGAGTCTTGTAGGGCAAAACAAATAGCAATCAAGTCATACCCATGTTTCCTTAAGTTTTGTTTGTTGGAACTGCAGAGGTTATCCATGGAGATGAGGACCTAGGTTAGGGCCTATTGCAGAAGATAGAGACATAATTTGCCTCATAGAAATGCATGGGCATGAAGGGTACAAGACACCTTTGTTTAAAGGGTATTGGAAGATGGAATTGTGGAACAAGGTAGTAGGGAATGGCAAAGGACACGAGGGTGTCATGGTATTAGTGAAAGAAAAAGGTCATTTCATTCAGCTAGAAAAAGAAGACTCAAATAAACAATTCATTTGGTTTAAAATATCAAAAAATGGAAATCACATCAGAATTGCAGCATGCTATTTTGCGCTGCAAGTTTCAAAAATCTACAAAAGTAGAGGGTTTGACCAAAAAGATCCTTTTGTAGCCTTAAATGCAAATATTGCAACATATTCTTAGCTAGGTGAAGTCATTATAGTGGGTGATTTCAATGTTAGGATTGCAAGTGAGCAAGCTAGCATTCCTTGTTGTGAAGAATATTGCGACCCTATCTAGCTTATAGAAGAGAGTAATCATCAGTGGGAAATAATTTCAGAGGACAAGGGCTACAATCTCTTTGGTGAACAATTTCTTACTCTATGTGGGGCTTTCAATTTAATTATTTGTAATGGTTTGACTACATGGGAAAAGTTTGGTAATTTCACTTGCAATACTTACAATGGAGCAAGTGTAGTAGACTATGTAATTTTCTAACATATTTTGTGTGAGAAAATTGAAGAAGTCTTGATTGGAGATCAGCTTTGGGACTTAAAATCAGATCACAAGCCAATTTATTTAGGCTTCTCTTGGACTGGAAAGAAGTAGTTAGGGTCAAAAACTCAGTGTGTTCAACAAAATCTTCCAAAGGGCATAATTCTTTTGACTCCATAAAATTTTAATACATTCAAATTAGTGCTAGGGAGACTCTTCGAGAAGGAGAAAATCCCATTTCACTACCTGCATAGTCACAAATTAACACATTTAATTCAAAGTGCACTTGCAGAGTGCAAAATAGCAAAAAGAAAGAAGTCTGAAAAAAATTGCTTTCCGGCCAATGCTTGGTTTGACGAGGAATGCAAAAAGGTAAGGAGAATGTGGAAAGAGTCAAACAAGGATAACATAAAGCTCAAAGCTTACAAACGAATATTAAGAAAGAAAAAGGTTGATTTCATGGTTTCAAGGAGAGAAGAACTAATCTTCCTGGGGAAAAATAACCCCAAATTATTTTGGAAGGAGCTCCAACAGAGAAAGATGCAAAATGAAAACAATATTACAGCTTCTAAATGGTTTGATTATGTAAGACAACTTTATGAGCATGATCCCAAGGTTGACCCTCCTCCCTTGGTCAACACTAATACAAAACTCTTCACAGTGCAAGAGGTAGAGATGGGTATCAAGAAGTTGGGTGTTGGAAAAGTAAAAGACTTAGTTGAAATCCAAGCAGTGTATCTAAAGTGGGGCTTAAAAATTCTTGCACCTCACATTACAAGAAATTTCAACAACATCATACAAGAGGGGTTCCCCACTGATTGGACAACTAGTTTGGCAATACCTCTTTTCAAGAGTGGTGACGTCAATAACCTCTCTAGCTATATGACCATAATGATAAACCCATTTTTTCAAAGTTATTTGGAAGTATGTTAGAGAATAAAATCAGCAAGTGGGTAGAAGAAAGAGGTAAACGTGCTAAAGGAAAAAGCGGGTTTTAGACCTAAGCATTCCATAGTTGATCATGGTATAACTTTAAGGCATATCATTGAGAAATTTTGGGAGAAAAAGGAAGAAGTCTTTTATTGTTTTGTTGATTTCAGAAAAACCTTTGACACGGTTCCTAGGGATAAGCTTTGGCACATAATGGATGAACTTGGGGTTCTGAGTCATTTGAGAGCAGTTTTGCATAGGTTGTACGAAGAGGCGAAAGTCAAAATTAGAACTTCAATAGGAATTTCTGAAAGTTTTAGAAGCGATATTGGGGTCAAACAAGGTTTTCCATTGTCTCCTACCCTCTTTGGTTTATATATCGACAAACTTGAAGAGTGGTTAAATTCGCAAGGGGGTGATGGGATACATTTGGGCAAGTTTTTTATAAGGCTTCTTTTGTACGCATATGACCTTATTCTTATTGCTAAATCTGCTCTTGGTTTGCAAGAGCACTTACTTTCCTTGGAGCATTTTTGTAGAAATGTGGGGATGCAAGTCAATATCAGCAAAACGAAAGTAGTGGTTTTGTCTAACAAAATAAATCATAACCAACATAAGTTCTACTTTGAAGGCAACATTCTGGAAGAAGTTGCGGATTACAAATACCTTGGAATTAAATTCAACCGAAATCTAAGCTGGGGTGGATGTAGAAAGAAAAGAATTTTGGGGGGTTGGAAAACACTTAATTCTCTTCAAAATAGGTGTAGAGAGGCACAGTTAGGGATTGGAAAACCACTCTAACTCTCTTTGGGCTTTTAGTGATTCTAGTGATTCTCTACGGTTGTGAACTGTGGGCCAGCAGTACATTCGACATGTAGTGGAAACAAATTGAGAAAATTCAGAAGCGTTTGATTACAAACAAATTCAAAATTAAAGGTGCAGATCCATATGTTATCTTGTTAAGTGAAACAGAGGCGACTCCTATTGAAGAAATAGCTATGATGCGGGTCATAAGGTATTTAAAAATAATTGAGCAAATAGAAGAGGGTATATGGCCTAAGGTTGTGTTTAATGACATATTGTGCACAAGAAAGAAGACTTGGATGCGGAAAAATAACAAATGGTTTAGCAAATGGGGCATTTTCTTGAGCATGTGTCCCACAAGAAGTAAAGAGATAAAAGCTTTTGTTATCGATAAGTTTCACAAATGTACTTGGGAGAAGGAGTTAGCGAAACAAAAAAAAAATTATATTGAAGAGTTTAATCCCTCTCATAATCATCAACAAAAATCGTACATAGGGACCAATATTTCTTGGAGAGCCAAAATTATTATCGCTCAATTATGGACTAATTCGCATCAACTCCGTTGTGAAACAGGGTGCAGGAAAAGGCCAAAAGAAGTGTGGGAGGAAAGAGTATGTATTTTTGCTCTTCTGGAAAAGTGGAAACAAAAAATAATTTCATTTTAGAATGTGAGGACTTCAAAGACAACAGAGAAATTTATGCAGATATTTTGGCAGCTAGCTCTTGCGATATTTATTTAGCAAGGGCTTTGTCAAGAAGTTGGGAGAGTTTATTAGGAAACTTCATAGGAAAAGGGCATAATACAAGAGCCAGATAGAGGAGCAATATGTCCCATAGCCTATATTTAGCCTTGTGGACTTTAAAGTAACTTCTTCTTCTTCTTCTTCTTCTTCTTCAATGTTTATCCTAGACTGGTTGTAAAGGGAAGAGTCTATGAGTAGACGAAATGGAGAATTGCGTCGTCTGACTCTGGCGACTTTTCCGGTGATGGGATTTGTGGGCCCGTCTGTTGAACTCCCTGCAATAGACTTTTCTGACACCTCGACAACTTCAGCGTTCATCCGGTGGACCGCTCCCCCCACTCCCCTCCGCGGTTACTAACGCTTACCCTAGTTCATCGACATTTAGTAAGAATTATTAAGCGTCAGTTCATCAACGTTTACCAATGTTTACGTTTATCCTAGAGTAGTTCATTAACGTTAGAATTCAATGTGGTTTTGCTAGCATAGAATTTGTTTGTACGTGTTTAAAAGTTTCGATTTTATGAAATATAAAGGAAAATAAATAAAAGTTTCGATTTTTGTATTTTTAGATTTATTTTATGATCAATATTATTTTAAATTCCACTAAAAACTTATTAGAATTGATTTAGAATTCAAGCAAAGCTTCAAATAAAATTAAAATAAATATAAATATATAAACTTCTAATCTCTGAGATAAATTATAGTGAAAACCAAAATATAAAACATTTAAACTATATATTTATCATTTAACTATTTTATATTTATATATTAAATATTTTATTATAACTATATTTAAATAGCTAAAGAAACCCACAAAATAATACATTAAAATTATAAATTTAAAAACAAATATAATTGTAAATTTATATATATATATATATATATATATATATAGATGTGAGGTTTGGGGTTGCAACATCTCTAGAGAATCTTGGAGACAGATTGAGCAAATCTAGAAGCGTTTTATAACATATAACCTTGAAATTAGAAACAATACACCCTATCCTATTCTCCTTATAGAAGTGGGTCTTTCCCTTATTGAGAGCCTAGCTATGACTAGGTTCCTGTTGTATAAGCACAAAATCAATAACATGGGAGACCATAGACTTCCTAAGCCAGCTTTAAATTCTAGCCAAAACCACCTAAGGCTCAAAAGAGGTTGGTATAAAGATGATAACAAGGGCTTGGTTAAACCATTAGGAGATCGACGAAAATGTTGCATTGCAAAATATTAATAACATTAAAAATATTGTTGCTTTTAAGTTTAAAGAGAAAATGTGGTGTGAGAAGGATTTAGAGGCTAAAAGAAAATTAAGATATTATAAGGAGGTCATCAACCCTACTCTAGAAGATCAAACATATCTCTTTGTTTTAACTAGCTCAAAGAAAAAAATTAATATAGCCAAGATAAGAACGAACTCTCATGAGCTCCATAGTGAGACGGGTCGTTGGGTAGTTCCTAAAACACCATGAGGGGAACAGATCTCCCATCTCTGTGAGAATTTGAACATTGAGGATGAAAATTACTTCCTCTTAGAGTGCCATGTGTACACCCACATTAGATCTCAATTTCATAATCTTTGTTGCAATACCAACCTTCTAGCCTTTTAACATGTCAAAATTATAGTGAGCTCGGGGCGCTTCTATCCAAGCTCTTTGAGTATAGGATTACAATTTTAAAGCAAACTAAATAATTAGTTTCTTTAGATTGGATAGACCAAAGTTTAATTAACCATCATCATAATCATCATCATATAATTAAATACAATTTTTAACTTTTTAATCATTAAATTTATATATCCTAAATTCAAGCAAAGCTAAAATAAAAATATAAAACTTTTAATCTCAAATCAAACTATCTATTTTTTAAAATAAAAACCAAGATATAAAATAATTAAACTATATATTTTACCATTTAATTATTTTATGTTTATATAATAAATATTTTATTATAATTATATTTAAATAACTAAAAAAAACCATTAAATAATACATTAAAATTATAAATTTAAAAAAAAAAATTATAAATTTATTTTTTCGATATTATATATATTTGATTTTATAATTTATAAATAATTAAATTAGAATTTTAATTTTTCATTTGTATATTTATCTTTTGTATTTTAAAATTTTAGTATATAATTTTATATATCTTTACAGATTATGTAAAATTGATTTTCCTTCATCATTAAATAATACATTAAATTATAAGCAGGCCGACGAAGATGAATCCTATATAAATTTACCCGATGGATAAATAATTTTGTACATTTGGTTGTTGGGTATAATTTAAGTTTATTTATGATGAAGATGAATTATAACAATAAGATGGAGTTGAGGATATTATTTGTGTTTTTCCTTGAAATTTCAATAAACATCAAAATTTCAAAATTTCTGTGTTTTGTTTGAAAGCAAATTGTTGTCCTTTTCAACCTATCTAGGACTCCAAACTTCATTTTATAAACTTTGAAACAAGAATGAGAGCACTTAATCCACTTGTTGGCCATCCAAAATCACAACATGATAAAAATACTCAGACATTCCTTAAATTGCAGTTGTAATACCTTGTTTTAATTTAAAATCATGGCTAATAGACTTGTTATGACACATTTGAATGATTTAAAAAATAAGATTATTCGTTAACAAGACTCGAGTATATTTTTTTTAGGATAATTAATAAATTTTCTTGAGTAAAAGAAAGTAACTGATTGGTAGATGATTCCAAGAACCCAGGGTAAAACGGTAGAGACAGTTCTGACAGTTACCTCCTTAGAAGGATAAAAGATAAATCCTAAGCGAAGAGGTTCTGTGCAGAGAGAATGTTGGGTTAAGCATCAGTCTGTTGTAATGAGTTATCCAATGTTGGGTTAAGCAACGGTCTGTTGCAATGAGTTATCCAGAGCTGGTGAGGAAACTAGTGGAACTTAGGAAAAGCCCAATAGAAGTAAAGACTGGATTCAGATCCTGAGGTCTTTCTTCTTCTGTCTCACTGAAATACCTAAGACCTTGGTGAGGAGCACTCGAGGAATGGAGGACGTGATTGCCTCGCTCAAGGTTGGGAGGACCATCAGTTTACTGGAAGATTTCTCTGAGATAAGTATTTAAGTGTTTTGGTTTTCAGGTTTGAAATTATTAACAGAAGTAAAATGTTTTATGTATAGTCAAAAATCTTGATTGAAAACCTATTGTTCTGTTAGAAGAATGATACAGGAATTGTCTTTTGCTATGTTGGTAGAGTGGAATAGAATGTTAGGAATATATTACATAATCTCTGTAAATCCGACATTTAAGCAAAACCTGTATGAGTGTCTTGAAAATTAAAGTATTGCATCAATCAAATGTACTGGTAAACATATATTTCCTTTATCAAAATTACAAGAGTTATACTCACAGCAAATATAAATACTACTAATAGAAAACATAAACCAAGTAGGGTTCCATGCGTAGATGAGAATATCGTAATTATGAAGTCAAGGGCCAGCGGTTTAGCACCTAGTCTTGTGTGACAGGTCTGGGGTCCATTTCCCCTGAACCCATGACAAAGGGGATACAGATCCCTACATTAACCTATCCAGGAATCTAAAACCAGAATGTGTAGTGAAACATAAATTCAGAATTTAAATGACGAAAGTGAGTCTGCAAAACCAGGCATTAACAGATAAAATACCATTATGAAATATGGAAAATATGCATATCAGACACATTTCATTTTCAGAAGGAAATCCTCTACAATATTAACAGATAACATAAATACTCGAAAAGGGAACAACTTAACAATGGCAATGAGCAAATGCATGGTGAACGAAATCAAAAAACTGAAATTACTATGTGAAGCATCGAAACAATTAAAACTTGTAAATTCTTTCAAGAAACTTAAAACAGAGCTTTGGCACCTGACTAGAATAGAGGCATGTTCGACAGATAGACTTGACAGCCATTAACAAGTAATTAATCAAATTATAAACCATGACGGAAGGATGAAGTCCCTTTTAGTCTCACTTAAAAGATACAGAGTATTTTAAAATAAAACTTGAATAATATTATGCATAGAGGTCGAGCCTCAACATTTTTCTTAAGTATAGAAAAACCCTAAAATCAGAGCTCAGCTTGGACTAAATGCTCAGTGCCGACAACCCAAAAAAACCTTGCAACAGGTGGGGGTGGCCGAAGTTATAAACCTTATACTCCACGACTAAACTAATTATACGCATCAATGGTAATTGAAAGGCTTACCTAGAAATTTCAGTGCGGGATTCGAAGATGGCTCATAGCCCGACCTCAAATGGATGTGTGGGTCCTGCAGCACAAGAAAATCGGTGTTAAAACCCTTGGGTCGTGTGACCTTCTGCATACAGTAAAACCAAAAACTAAAACGAGATGCCATGAAAGATATAATAGTCACTGCAAAGTTACCTATACAGGTCGAGCTTGCCAAGGTGGCATAGTCTCTTTCTTCAGCAAACTAGAAGAAAACCAGGAAGACTTCCTCGCATGGTAACTAAACATTCTCTCGTTGGGTAAAAAAACAACAGTTAGGAGAAATAAACTTAAACCCTCAACTGAAATCGCCATTCCAAAATAAAACAGGTATCGAACTGTTAAGAAGAAATAAATCACCTGAGATCAAAGCCGCAAGGTTTCCCTGTAACAAGAGCCAAAGTTACAGTCTCCACAAGCGTCAACAGTGAAATAAAAGCCCTCCAAAAACTATAAAATCCGGAAGGAAGAGGGTGGTATTACCTCTGTTAACCAACATGTTGAACACGACGTGCCCATACCCGGAAGGCAGTGCTGGCATGCAGGGTTATCGTATGGCAATAGCCATAAGAGAGAACTTGAGTTGCAGAGCCAAACTGGAGAACAAGCCATGAAGTGAATGAACCATAAGGTGGGGGATGGGGTGGGTGGTTACCCTAACCATCCCTACCCTTCATTTTCACCTTCAATCACCCAAAGACTGAGATCTACGGTGGGACGAGATCTAAGTGACAGCGCAAGACGTTTGGCAACCGGAGAAACCGATAGGTGGGAAATCAACACAGTGAATGAGATGGGTTGGTGATAGGTTTCATTTATGCCAATCAAATGTTGTATAAATATATTAAAGTTATAATAAGAATTCGAATCATATACATAAATCAAATCTGTCAGAGATCAGATTGAAGCATAGTCGATATGTATGTATACATATAATCGATTTTAAATAGACAAGTCAATCCAATCAAGGAGAAATGAACACCTACGGAAGATCAACTCGATCACCATGATAATTAAATGTGTATGTTTTCTGAAAGTTATATTTTCAAACCATAGACCTTGTAGTAATTTATATGATGAAAACTAGAGTTAATCACATGATATTGTATTATGGATACCATATTATTTTAAATCATATTCATTGTTTAGTACCAATACAAATATATACAATGAGCGTTAGAATTGTTTTGTAGATCAAATAGTAGTAAGGTTTGAGTGATATTAAAAGTAATTTTTTATTTTTTTTACTTATTTGAATTGGACAAGTGGTATCAGAGCCAGGTTACACGCTAGGGCCGAATGGGCCAACACAATAACGTGGGTGTTTTCATTCTATTTATTGTTGAAACTGTGCATAGTACAGGAAAAGCTAGCAATAAGCTACCATGAGGAGAGGATTTAATTATCAAACACCTAGGATCATAGGGGAAACCCATCCCTTGACCAAACCTGAAGTCAACCCAGAGATGTGGGTGCAATTAAACGTAGACCAACACCAAAAAACTAGTATATTGCTGGAAGAACAACAACGTCAGAAAAATAGATTACTTTATACAGTACAACAACTTCAGACAGAGATGGTCAGGGTTCAGAGTGATAATGAAATGTTAATGAGGGAGCAGGAAAGGATATTAAAGAGCCTTTCAGATAAACAGAACCATCACACTGCACAGCCGAGTCCTGAGAGAGACACTCATGGAGAAGGAGAACAACATCAACAAATTCATGACAATCCCGAAGGAATTCGTACACAATGGAGTAATAAGTGTAGAACCTATAATGAAGCTAAATCTGGAAATATTTCAGAACATTAAGAATTGAAGAAACAAAAAGTGGAATTACATGGTGAATTCTGGAAGATCAAGCCTCCTACATTTGATGGAGAGGCTGAAGAAATCGTAGAAGCTTGGATAATAAATATGAACAAGTATTTTCAAGTTTACGAGTATAACAAGAAACTTAAAGCTCACCTAGCCATCTACCAACTACAAGAAAATGCTATATTGTGGTGGGAAGAAGTGAAGAACGTGCGTGGAATTGAAGATCAGAATGTAACTTGGGATGAGTTTCAACAGTATTTCAAAGATAAGTATTTGACTGAACGATTCTATGAGGAAAAATCATGAGAATTCCATGATCTAAAATTGGGGCAAATGTCTATGGATGAATTTATCAATAAATTTACCTCCTTGTTAAGATATGTATCTTATTTGCGTGACGAAAAGGCAAAGGTGTAATGATTTTTGAGCAATTTGTTGATACACATGAAAGAGAGGATTGAGTTTGTAAACCAAAAAATGATGGATGAAGCAATAAGGAAAGCACAGATGTGCTATTAGCAGTCCAAGGTTAAGGGAGAAACTGGAAAAAGTTGGCCACCCAAGAAAGGGCAGAAAGGCCCTTCCAATTTTAAAAATAACAAATCTGGAAATTACAAGAATGTTGCAAGGAATCTAATGAATAGATAGAATGGGAAAAGTCAACAAAGGACCAAATGGGCATCTGAGGAGTGGCATACTGAAGCCTCTAGTAGGCCAGAGCTTGGGTAGTCCCAAAAACCTCCATTACAGTGTTGGGGCTGTGGGGAGGCACATTATTTTAAAAATTGTCCTCATCAAGGGAGAAGTGAAGTGGCAACAAATCTGCAAGAAGCATCTACCGTGCGAGATGTAGCACGAAACATACCCAAAATCAATGCTGCTCTAGAAGATCGACAAGCAGACTTTTAGCCAACTATGATAGAATTAGAAGGTAAGCTACAAACCCAATCTGTTTCTATTTTAGTTTACCCTGGGGCCAGTTTGAGCTATATACACCCCCGTATAGTTGAAAACTGTAAATTACAGAATAAAAAATTTAAGAATCCATGGCTAGTACAACTGGCTATGGGGTAAAAAATATTATTCAATGCCAAAATGTTAAACTACGAATTGGTTATTGGTGACCAACACATAATTGTAGAACTTAACATTCTGCCTTTGGGATCCTAAGATATTCAATTGGGAATGGACTAGTTGGAAAGACATTGGTCATTGGTGGACTGCAAAGACAAATTCATTTACTTTAAATCGAAAGATGGTACACGTCAAGAATTGTAGGGAATTAAGAAGCCACTTAAGTTACGTCCCATTAGTTCATCTCAACTGAGTAAATGGATTAGAAAGGGGTGTCAACTCTATGTAATTCAAGTAGGGTTCTCTAACTCCAAGGACAAGATCCTCATGCTGCAAAATATTCCTTTTGTGCAGGAATTCCAGGATGTATTCCCTGAAGATATTCCAGGATTAGAACCAAATCAAGACATTGATTTTACAATAGAATTAATACCTGGGGCGGCCCATGT
The DNA here is from genome assembly GCA_034641835.2 of Pinus albicaulis. Lineage (NCBI taxonomy): Eukaryota > Viridiplantae > Streptophyta > Pinopsida > Pinales > Pinaceae > Pinus > Pinus albicaulis. The sequence goes on from CM076569.1 coordinate 549,435,544, forward strand.
ATCACAACCTTGAGACATAATGAGTGTACCTGAATTAACATAATTAAAAATGAAGTTGCACGAAATAATGGACAAAGGATATATTCAGCCAAGTGTGCTCCCTTGGGGTGCACCAATACTATTTTTTAAGAAGAAATATGGTACTATGCGAATGTGCATGGATTACCGACAACTCAATAAGTTGATTGTCAAGAGCAAGTATCCATTGCCACGCATAGACGATCTGTTTGATCAGGTGAAGGGGGCAACTGTGTTTTCCAAGATTGATTTAAGATCAAGGTACCACCAAATATGGATTAAGGACGAAGATATATCCAAAACAACTTTCTGTACCTAATACAAACATTATGAGTTTGTGGTGCTACCATAAAGATTAACCAATGCACCAGCAACTTTTATGAGCTTGATGCATGACATCTTCCACCCATTCTTGGATAAGTTTGTTTTAATTTTTATTGATTATATATTAATCTATTCTAAGAATATAGAAGAGCACAAGGAACATTTGCGCATAGTGCTGAAAATGTTACGAGAACACCAGCTCTATGCTAAGTTTAGTAAATGTGAATTTTTCAAGAAGAAAATCCAATATCTGGGACACATGATTTCTACTGAAGGGATTTTCGTAGACCCTGAAAAGATAAAGACAATTATGGAGTGGAAAGTTCCTAAGAATGTGACAGACACACGTTCATTTATGGGTTTAGTTGGCTATTATCGACGATTCATTAATGGATTCTCTGAATTAGCCTTCCCTATTACTTCCTTACAGTGAAAGGATGAGTCTTTAAATGGACTTAGGAATGTCAGAATAGTTTCGAGCTATTGAAGGAGCTATTGAATACTGCCCTTGTTCTGAAAGTAGCAGACCCGAGTAAGGAATTTGAAGTATGCACCAATGCATGCAAGGAAGCGGTAGGATTAGTTTTGACCCAAAAAGGGAAATTCTTAGCATATGAATCTAAGAAGCTAAAGGATGACGAGCAGAGGTATTCTGCATATGATTTAGATCTAACTGCAGTAGTGCATGCCTTGCGAATATGGAGGCATTATTTGTTGGGGAAAAGGCTTGTGTTAAGAACTGATCATAGTAGTTTAACTAGCTACTTTAAACAATCTGATCTGAATGCTTGCCAAGCAAGATGGAACACATTTTTAAGTGAATTTTATTTTGACATTTAACATGTGAAAGGTAAAGAGAACTGGGTGGCTGATGCTTTAAGCAAGAAATAACATGGCATCTATGAACTCTACTTTAACCAAGTTGAATTCAAGTTTAAAGAACAGATTGTGGAGGCAACAAAGAAAGACCCTGAATATGAGTTCTTGTGGAAGCAAGCAAAAGAAGGCAAAAAGAAAGGAAAACAATTAGAATATGAGCTCAATGATAAGAAACTCTTACTATATCAAAAATTGATATATATTCCTAATCAAAAGAGTCTAAAGGGACTGATTCTGGATGAGTATCACAATAGTTCCTACGTAGGACATCCAGGATATCAGAAAATGTTAACCGCAATTAGGAAGGACTATTCTTGTCCTGGAATGTGTAAACACATTGCGGAATACTTGACCAAGTGCTTGGAATGCCGGCAAGTCAAGGTAGAACACCAGCATCCAACAGGATTTCTTCAGCCTATTCCAGTACTAGAATGGAAATGGGAAGTCATCTAGTAGGCCAGAGCTTGGGTAGTCCAAAAAACCTCCATTATAGTGTTGGGGTTGTGGGGAGGCACATTATTTTAAAAACTATCCTTGTCGAGCGAGAAGTGAAGTGGCAGCAAATCTACAAGAAGCATCTACCGTGGGAGATGTAGCGCGGAACATACCCAGAATCAATGCTGCTCTCGAAGATCGACAAACAGACTTTTAGCCAACTATGATAGAATTAGAAGGTAAGCTACAAACCCAATCTGTTTCTATTTTAGTTGACCCTGGGGCTAGTTTTAGCTATATACACCCTCGTATAGTTGAAAACTGTAAATTACAGGATCAAAAATTTAAGAATCCATGGCTAGTACAACTAGCTACAGGGTTAAAAAGACGAGTCAATGCAAAAGTGTCAAACTACGAATTAGTTATTGGTGACCAACACATAACTGTAGAACTTAACATTATACCTATGGGATCCTACAATATTCTATTGGGGATGAACTGGTTGGAAATACATTGGTCGTTGGTGGACTGAAAAGACAAATTTATTTACTTTAAATCGAAAGATGGTACACGTCAACAATTGCAGGGAATTAAGAAGCCACTTATGTTATGTCCCATTACTACATCTCAACTGAGTAAATGGATTAGAAAGGAGTGTCAACTCTGTGTAATTCAAGTAGGGTTCTCTAACTCCAAGGACAAGATCCTCATGCTGGAAAATATTCCTATTGTTCAGGAATTCCAAGATGTATTCCCTGAAGATATTCCAGGATTAGCACCAAAGCAAGACATTGATTTTACAATAGAATTAATACCTGGGGCAGCCCATGTATCACAAGCTCCAAACATAATGAGTGTACCTGAATTAACACAATTAAAAATGTAGTTGCATGAATTAAAGGAAAAAGGATATATTCGGCCAAGTGTGTCCCCTTGGGGTGCACCAGTACTATTTTTAAAGAAGAAAGAAGGTACTATACGAATGTGCATGGATTACCGACAACTCAATAAGCTGCTTGTCAAGAACAAGTATCCATTGCCACGTATAGATGATTTGTTTGATCAAGTGAAGGGGGAAACCATGTTTTCCAAGATTGATTTAAGATCAAGGTACCACCAAATACGGATTAAGGACGAAGATATATCCAAAATAGCTTTTCGTACCCGGTACGAACATTATGAGTTTGTGGTGCTACCATTTAGATTAACCAATGCACTAGTAAATTTTATGACTTGATGCATGGAATCTTGCACCTGTTCTTGGATAAGTTTGTTTTAATTTTTTTTGATGATATATTAATCTATTCTAAGAATATGGAAGAGCACAAGGAACATTTGTGCATAGTGCTGAAAATGTTACGAGAACACCAGGTCTACGCTAAGTTTAGTAAATGTGAATTTTTTAAGAAGCAGATCCAATATCTAGGACATGTGATTTCTGATGAAGGGATTTCCGTAGACGCTGAAAAGATAAAGACAATTATGGAGTGGAAAGTTCCTAAGAATGTGGCAGACATACGTTTATTTATGGGTTTAGTTGGCTCTTATCGACGATTCATTAATGGATTCTCTAAAGTAGCCTTCCCTATTACTTCCTTACAACGGAAAGGATGAGTTTTTAAATGGACTCAGGAATGTCAGAATAGTTTTGAGCTATTGAAGGATCTGTTGACTAGTGCCCTTGTTCTGAAAGTAGCAAACCCGAGTAAGGAATTTGAAGTTTGCACTGATGCATGCAAGGAAGGAGTAGGATCAGTTTTGACCCAAGAAGGGAAATTCATAGCATATGAATCCAAGAAGCTAAAGGATGAGGAGCAGAGGTATTCCAACTATGATTTAGATCTAATTGCAATAGTGCATACCTTGCGAATATGGATGCATTATTTGTTGGGGAAAAGGCTTGTGTTAGGAACTGATCATAGTAGTTTAACTAGCTACTTTAAACAATCTAATTTGAATGCTCACCAAGAAATATGGAACGCATTTTTAAGTGAATTTTATTATGACATTCAACACGTGAAAGGTAAAGAGAACCGAGTGGTTGATGCTTTAAGTAAGAAATTTCATAGCATCTATGAACTCTACTTTAACCAAGTTGAATTCAAGTTTCAAGAACAGATTATGGAGTCAACAAAGAAAGACCCTGAATATGAGTTCTTGTGGCAGCAAGAAAAAGAAGGTGAAAAGAAAGGAAAACAATCAGAATATGAGCTCAATGATAAGAAACTCTTAGTATATCGAAAAAGGATATATATTCCTAATCAAAAGAGTCTGAAAGGACTGATTCTGGATGAGTATCACAATAGTTCCTATGCAGGACATCCAAGATATCATAAAATGTTAACTGTAATTAGGAAGGACTATTCCTGGCCTGGAATGCGTAAACACATTGCGGAATACTTGACCAAGTGCTTGGAGTGCCATCAAGTCAAGGTAGAACACCAACATCCAACAGGATTACTTCAGCCTATTCCAGTACCGGAATGGAAATGGGAAGTCATCTCCCTTGATTTTATCACCAGACTACCAAGAAACAAAAGACACAATGACTCAATCATGGTGGTAGTAGATAGACTCAACAAGGTGGCTCATTTCATATATGTCCAGTCAACTTACAAGACAATACAATTTGTTGATATTTTCAGGAAAGAAACTTTTAGATTACACGGTATTCCTAGGATTTTCATCTTAGATCAAGATGTAAAATTTGCATTAGCATTCAGGAAGACACTATTCACTGGCTTGGTGACACAAATACAATTTAGTATTGCGTACCATCCTCAAACAGATGGGAAAACGAAGAGGGTGAATCAAGTTTTAGAGGATATGCTGCGCACGTACGTAATGCAACAACCTACAAAATGGGAAGAGTATCTACATTTGGTTGAGTTTCCTATAACAATGGATATCAAGAATCCATTAAGATGAGTCCATTTAAATAATTGTACTGAAAACAATGTCAGACTCCTATAAATTGGAGCAGTCCAGAAACCAAGATGATGCTTGGACCAGACATGCTAGAGGAAATGGAATAGGAGGTAAGAAAGATTTTGCAGAATTTGAAAGCAGCCCAAGACTGACAAAAGTTTATGCAGATCGGAAAATAACCTTTCGTGAATTTGTGGTAGGGGATCATGTATATGTAAGAATTAAACTAAGAAAGAGCACCTTGAGGTGGAATGCTTGTGCCAAATTGGCTACCAGATATTGTGGACCATTCAAAATTCTTGAAAGAATAGGATCGGTGGCTTATCAACTGGCTCTACCCAGTCATATATTGGTACGTAATGTGTTTCATGTATCATTGTTGAAGCGATACATACATGACCCTAAGCATGTGATACATTGGCAAGGTATACATATAAGTCATGACTATATTACGTTTGTAACAAAAATAGATTTCTAATTTGAATTAATCATGATAATTGTTGTCTGTAGGTAGAATCAGACGACAAGTTCTTGGTAGAACCCCAACATATTCTAGATCAGAGAGAAATAACGCTCTGGAGGTGAGTCATCCCCCAAGTTAAAGTGCAATGGAATCACTTTGGCCCGAAGGAGGCTATCTGGGAAGATGAGCATATTATTCAATAAGCATATCCGAAATTATTCTCGTAGATCAAATAATACTAAGGACAGTGTTTGCCTTAGCGGGGGAAGATGTAACACCCTGTTTTAATTTAAAATTATGGCCCATAGACTTGTTATGACAAATTTGAATTATTTAACAATAAGATTATTCATTAACAAGACTTGAGTATATTTTTTTGAAGATAATTAATAAATTTTTTTGAGTAAAATAAAGCAACTGATTGGTAAATGATTCCAAGAACCCAGGGTAAAAAGGTAGAGACAGTTTTGACAGTTACCTCCCTAGAAATATAAAAGGGAAATCCTAAGAATGGGAAGGGGTTATGTGCAGAGAGAATGTTGGGTTAAACAACAGTCTGTTGCATTGAGTTATCCAGAATTGGTGAGGAAAACAGTGGAGCTCAGGAAAAACCCAAGAGAAGGAAAGACTGGATTAAGATCCTGAGGTCTATCTTCTTCTGTCTCAGTGAATTACTTGACCCTGGTGAGGAGTACAGGGGGAGTGGAGGACGTGATTTCCTTGCTCAAGGTTGGGAGGACCATCAGTTTACTGGAAGATTTCTCTGAGATAAGTATTTAAGTGTTTTGGTTTTCAGGGTTGAAATTATTAACAGAAGTAAAATGTTTTATGTATAGTTAAAAATCTAGATTGAAAACCTACTGTTATGTTAGAAGAATGATAAAAGAATTTTCTTTTGCTATGTTAATAGAGCGGAATAGAATGTTTAAAATATATTACATAATCTCTGTAAATCCGACATTTAAGCAAAACCTATATGAGTGTCTGAAGAATTAAAGTGCTGCATCAATAAAATGTATTGGTAAACATTTTTTTCCTTTATCAAAATTACAAGAGTTATACTCACAACAAATACAAATATTGCTAACAGAAAACATAAACCAAGTAGGGTTCCATGCGTAGATAAGAATCTGGTAATTATGAAGTCAAGGGCCAATGGTTTATCACCCAGTCCTGTGGGACAGATCCGGGGTCCATGTCCCTTGAACCCATGACAAAGGGGATACATATCCCTACATTAACCTATCTAGGAATCTAATACTAGAATGTGCAGTGAAACATAAATTCAGAATTTAAGTGACAAAAGTGAGTCTACGAAACCAGGCATTAACAGATAAAATACCATTATGAAATCTCGAAAATATGCATATCGGACACTTTTCATTTTCAGAAGGAAATTCTCTACAATATTAACAGATAACATAAATAGTCGAAAAGGGAACAACGTAACAATGGCACTGAGCAAATATGAACGAAATCTGAAAACTGAAATTACTATGTGAAGCATCAAGATAATTAAAATCTGTAAATTCTTTTAAGAAACTTAAAACAGAGCTTCGACACTTGACTAGAATAGAGGCATGTTTGACAAATAGACTTGACAACCATTAACAAGTAATTACTCAAATTATAAACCATGACGAAAGGACGAAGTCCCTTTTAGTTTCACTGAAAAGATACCGAGTATTTTAAAATAAAACTTGAACAGTACTGCGCATAGAGGTCGAGCCTCGACATTTTTCTTAAGTATAGAAAAACCATGAAATTAGAACTCGGTTTGGACTAAATGCTCAGCATCGGCAACCCCAAAAACCCTGCAATAGGTGGGGGTGGCCGAAGTTATACACCTTATACTCCACGACTAGACTAATTATGCCCATAAATGGTAATTGAAAGACTTACTTGGTAATTTCTATGCGGGATTCGAAGATGGCTCATAGCCCGACCTCAAATGGATGTGCGGGTCCTGCAACACGAGAAAACCGGTGTTAAAACCCTTAGGTCGTGTGACTTTTTTCATACATTAAAACCAAAAACTAAAATGAGATGCCATGAAAGATATAACAGTCACTGCAAAGTTACCTATACAGGTCGAGCTTGCCAAGGTGGCATAGTCTCTTTCTTCAGCAAACTAGAAGAAAACCAGGAAGACTTCCTCGCATGGTAACTAAACATTCTCTCGTTGGGTAAAAAAACAACAGTTAGGAGAAATAAACTTAAACCCTCAACTGAAATCGCCATTCCAAAATAAAATAGGTATCGAACTATTAAGAAGAAATAAATCACCTGAGATCAAAGCCGCAAGGTTTCCTTGTAACAAGAGCCAAAGCTACAGTCTCCACAAGCGTCAATAGTGAAATAAAAGCCCTCCAAAAACTATAAAATCCGGAAGGAAGAGGGTGGTATTACCTCTGTTAACCAACATGATGAACCCGACATGACCATACTCGGAAGGCAGCGCTGGCATGCAGGGTTATCGTATGGCAATAGCCACAAGAGAGAACTTGAGTTGCAGAGTCAAACCGAAGAACAAGCGGCGAAGTGAATGAACCAAAAGGTGGGGGATGGGGTGGGTGGTAATCCTAACCATCCCTACCCTTCATTTGCACCATCAATCACCCAAAGACTAAGATCTACGGTGGGACGAGATCCAAGTGACAACATGGGATGTTTGGCAACCGAAGAAACCGACAGGTGGGAAATCAACACAGTGAACGAGATGGTTTGGTGACAAATTTCATTAACGTCGATCGAATGTTGTACACATATATTAAAGTTATAATACAAATTCGAATCATATACATAAATCAAATCTGTTAGAGATTGGATTGAAGCATAGTTGATATGTATGTATACATATAATTGATTTTAAATAAACAAGTCAATCCAATCAAGGAGAAATGAATTGAAGCGTAGTCGATATGTACGTATACATATAATCAATTTTAAACAAACAAGTCAATCCAATCAAGGAGAAATGAACACCTACAGAAGATCAACTTGATCACCGTGATAATTAAATGTGTATGTTTTCTGAAAGTTATATTTGCAAACCATAGACCTTGTAATAATTTATATGATGAAAGCTAGAATTAATCGCATGATATTGTATTATGAATACCATATGATTTTAAATCATATTCATTGTTTAGTACCAATACATATATATATAATGAGAGTCAGAATTGTTGTGTAGATCAAATAATGGTAAGGTTTGAGTGAGATTAAAAGTAATATTTATTTATTTATTTATTTGAATGTTGGTTTAGGCTTTTGGGCACCCTATGAAATGTGTGTTTCTCAATTGATTTTTTTTCCTCCCCCATCCAAACAACCTCTCATCATAATCTCAAGGATGTTGTTCAGAGAAGATGGTAGAATATCACAGTGATGTCTCCTAGAAGATTGCTTCCAATTTAGTTATGAGTTAGGTGATAGAAATTTGATATATTGCAGATTCTACAATGTATTTTTTTTATCCACTTGAAAAGCTCTATTTAACTAATACTTTAGCCTAGTGATTCCTCATGTCTTCCACGTCCACATCTTTGTTTCGTGCTTGTTTCCTGCAGTGCTACTTCTATGTCACCCTACATTCATCCACACTTCTATCAATATGTCTTTTCACTTTTTAGTGTAAATGCTAATATATTTATCATAAAAATTGTTTACTTTGGTAATATTTTTTTTTTTTTTTGAATTTAATTATTTATTAAAAAATTATTTATTAAATTAGAATTTAGTTATTTAAAAAAAAAATAATAGAAATAAATTAAGAACCATAAAAATTCCCTGCTCTCCAAAAATCTTGAAACTTAACCGCAGATTCCAGTATTTTCCATGACACTCTTTTATAAAATGTTGCCAGGCGAGTAAGATTAGGATTCGTTAAACTTCCCGATCAACAAGTACGACGCTGTGACTCAACTCCATATGCTGTTACCAGGCAAGTAAGATAACGATTTGGTAAACGTTCCAATAAACAAGTACCACGCTGTGACTCAACTCCATAGGATAGATTTACAAGGCAAGCAACCGCGTTCGACCGACCTGCAACAAATAGAAAAGTGACAAATGTTGTATTCGACAGACCCAATTATCAAAGTCAACAGTTGTCGGTAAAGATACAGCTGTTCCAGTTGAGTGAGATGCAACAACCACTACTGACAGAAACCTCTGAATAAAATAGAGAGAGGTGCAATAATACAATACGGCCTTCTGGCGAAGGCAACCAGAGCAATAATGCCAAAAATCAAAGCGTCTGCGGTGGGCTATAAAATTACCATAACATACCATTCCATTCATGCAGTCCTCTCTTCAGGGTTTATATCTTTTTGGCCTGTCTCTCTGTTAATGTTGGCTGTTTATTGCATATTCTGGTCATCAGCGCTTCACAGATAGGATTTTTACAGTATTTAGGCGTCTTTACTGGGCGACCGTAATGAATCCAGAAAGCGTCTCTTTCCTCGATTTAAGCAAGCAGCTCTCTGGATTCATTACAGTAGCCCAGTAAAGAAACCAAGTTCTTATGATGAGCTCTGGAAGGAATCATCAATCAATCGGTTAGACTGCAGCTAAATCATCTCATCTGTTTCGTTGCAGACAGGGGAAGGAGTAAGCAGGTTATATAAAGCATTGTACATTTATTTTCATTCCCTGTGACACCCTTTATCTTTTGTTTTGAGATTCCCCATTCCCTTGCAGGGATCTCTTCTATCTACTATTATAGATTTGAAGTTTAATATATGACCATTCCATTATTATTTCTGGACATGCTGCTTCCAGGAAGGCGTGATCCATTAATTTCAAATAAACAAACTGGTTAGATGTTACAATTAATTAATATGTCTCTACCCTGAGTTGTCATATGAAAATATCTTTTTGAACAGGTGATAGGAATCGGGCAAATCCTTAAACTGCTTTGCCTGTTTTAAGAGCTGTATGGGTTAACCGCCCAAGACACACAGGTTTTTGGGCAAAAGTGAAAGCCTGTCCAATAAGAAACTGCAAAAGTGAAAGCCGGTCCATTCAGAAACTATCAACAATGGTTTTTGTTGGCTAATAACAGTGTTGGCATGATTTTTGTTGATTAATAATAGTGATGAGTTAACTTGTATTTCTATTTGAAATAGAAGATAATAGTTTGATAACTAAATCTCGTAGTCTAAAAAAAATAGCTTTTTGGCCTAGAATTTGACAAAGATTTTATCAGAATCTTGTTTACAGTTGTTAAACTTAGTATTTTGAGTGCCCTAAGGATTTTTGATAGTGCACACTCCAACCACCCGATTTTTTGAATTTTAGTTGACCAGATTCTGGCAACAAAAATTGCCAGTCCATCCAGGCTATTCCACTGCCTAGATAAACAACTTCTATCTAAATTATGCTAACTTTTCCAAAAATAAGCTTTGACACTTTCAAAAAATAAAGAAAAATGAACATACCACACATTACATCTGAAACTTTGATATTGAAATTGTGATAAAAAACATTACATCTGAAACTTTGATATTGAAATTGTGACCAAAAACTGTTGTACTGTTTTACCATTTACTTTCAGCTATTTAAAACTAATAAAATGTCAAATAAACAAACTGATTAGATGATGTTACAATTAATTAATATGTTTCTGCCCTGGGGTGTCATATGAAAATATCTTTTTGAACAGGTGATAGGAATTGGGCAAATCCCTATAACTGCTTTGCTGGGTAAAACTGCTTTGTCGGATTTAAGAGTTTTGTTTATAGGTTAACAGATTAAGACATCGAGGTTGAGGTTTTTGGCAGAAGTGAAAATTTGCTTATTAAGACCTTACTAATAAATAATTACATTACAGGTGTTATGGTTTTTCTTGATTAATAATAATGATTTAACTTAATTTACATTTAAGAATAACAATTTATTTCCAGAAATAAATTTTCTCGCTCTTAAAGAGAAATGAACATCCCACACATTACATTACATCTGAAACCTTGATATTGAAATTGTGACCGAAAACTGTTGTTCTGTTTTACCATTTACTTTCAGCTATTTAAAACTAATAAAACTTCTCAAAAATAAAATTAAGATGTGAAAACACAATAACCTATATTTACCAAAAAAGAATAAGAGAGAATAATAATATAATTTCTCTTTACTTTGAGCTAGCTATTAAAAGGAAGAAAGCACAATTTTACGATCCCCAAGAAAGAAGAATTTTACCCCTTTTGCTTTTGCTTATCAAAGGCTACAATTTTACGATCACCCAGAACGAAGAATTTTACCCCTTCTCCTCTTGCTTATAAAAACTAATAAAATAAATAAAAACAACTTTACCATCACCGTAAAAACAATTTTACCCCTTTTTCTTATTAAAAGCGAATAAAAACAATTATGGTTTTTTTTAAATAACATACTTGTAAAATTAAAGGAATTACTCTAATTAAGTATTAATTCAAATATATGTTCAAATTTGATTGGTTGAGGTATCCCAACAATTTTGTAAATGGTTACAATGTTACCACAATGTTTTTAAATTATAATATTTTAAAATGTTACCACAATGTTATTAAATTATAATATTTTAAAATGGTTACAACCACAATGTTTTTAAATTATAATATTTTAAAAACTCTTTTAGATTTAATAAGTTTTAAATTATAATATTTTAAAATGGTTACAACCACAATGTTTTTAAATTATAATATTTTAAAAACTCTTTTAGATTTAATAAGTTTTATATAATTTTAGTGATAACATTTTATGTTTGGATATATTATTTTCTATTCAATATTGGAGATAGTCCTAGCTTAAGCACAATTTCTTTTATTACTTTTCTCTAAAATTTTAATAGTGATTTGTTGGGATCATAAGTTTGAGTTGGGTAATCTTATCATATGAATACTCTAAGAGTTTTTCAAGGCTCTGAATCTATTTATGCATTAAGAACACATTTTAAATAATAATAAATCGCAATTTCACCAAAAATTATATCAAGCAAAAATTATATCACATGAGTTCCACTTAGGGAAACCAGTTTTCGATCACCATATTTGTGAAAACCCATGGTTTTTCCCATGGTATTCATGTGCAATATAACCTATTTAAAGGCAGCAAGACTCCAAGTAGATTTGTCATGGTGTTCATTGGGATCCAATCCTTCAATTGATATTAGAGATGACACTAATCTAAAAGAGTTGAAGAGGCACATGATTATGATTTGTTGTGAGATCTGTAAGCATCTATGAAATTTTTCAAAATCATTGTGAAATTTAAGATCTCCAGGGAAATTACATGGATCTTGTGAGTGCAAATAATGTTGAAAGACTAAGTCAAGGTATTGATAAAAAAAGCTAGAGATGTAGTGAGCGAGTGGTTGTATGGATAAGAAAAGGGACATGGTGTCAATGGTTTGAGGATAGAGTAGGAGCAATCATGTGATGAGAGTGGCAGTGGTGTGATAACATCAATGGTCCGTGAATACACCGAAGGTTTTGGTCCAAGTCGAGTGCTTTTCCCCATGAAGTTGTCAAATCTTTGGTCAAACATGCATGTTTACACATGAGCACATATTGTTATAAGGCCTTAATACTTTGCATTATACATGTAATGTAGTGGCACATAGAGTCAATAAGTTGTGGAATGGACCACTTGGATAGGTACCAAGTAGCACATGTAACGTAGCTTAAGGGGGGGAATGTGATGTCTTAGGTTAGATAATGTAGCTTGAGGGGGGGAATGTGATGTCTTAGGTGAGATAGTTGATGAATGATTACTCCAGTAAGTTTGAGAGAGAGGAGGAGAGGGATTGGTAGGGTGGCTTGGGTAAACTTGACTATGGGGTCGAGGTTTGTGAGAACCCACGATTTTTCCTATGGTATTCATGTAGAATATAACGTATTTAAAAGCCAAAAGACTTGAAGTAAATTTGTCATGATGCCCATTGGGATCCCATACAATGGTGTCCTTAGACAACATCACTTCTCTAGATTTCATGATTATGAAAAATTTAATTTTTTATTATTCAAATTTTATATTGGTTGTATTTTTATAATATATATTAAAAAAATATTTAATATGTCGCTTTAATGTAGATGTTAAACAAACAATTTAAAAAAAAATGTTTTATAGTTTGATTTGTTTCATGATATATATATTTTTAATACACCTTTTGAAAATGGTGACGCTTGGAATTGTCTACCTTTTTCATGTCCATTTGATATTTCTTTGTGTTGTTTTGACACGAATCAACTTTAATTTAAGAAAAAAAAAGGAATTACACATCTTATTGTAAAACGGACCATTTTGCTAAATAAAATTTGCAGGTGTTTCCCTTTTGAAAATGGTGAGGCTAGGAATTGCCTACATTTTTCATGTCCATTTGACATTTGTTGCTTTGACATGAGTGAACTTTAACTTAAGAAAAAAAAGGATTTTACACATCTTAATATTGTAAAATGGACCATTTTTCTAAATAAATTTTTCTTATATATAAATGAATGTTATAAATAATAATGAGGAACTTATTATGTAGGGATTTATTAGAATTGGAATAATCTCAAATCCCTAGGAAATTGGTAGGCAGGTGGCACAAATATAATAATGATTAATTTAATTTTAAATTATGGTTAAATTAGATATTATAATGATAATTTAGTTTTAAGATTATGGTTAAATTAGATATTATATTGATATATGAGATTTTTTGATTTAAAGTTTATAAAGGTATCATATATTTTAATCCTCTTTGAATTTGAACCTATGACATTTTACCAAAGAAACACATACTCTTTTATATATATATATATATCTTAAATTTCTCTCCTTTATATATATATATATATATTTTGAAATTGAGATTTATAATTTGTCCATTCCACATACAAAAGAAATATATGTAAAATAAACAATCCAATAATGTGAAAATTTTCCAAACTATAAATGCATATCATATACTTAGTAGGTACTCCTTCAAATCAATTTTTTTAAGATAACTCCCACACAAAATTGCTTTAACTAATTATGATAAAGTCCCACCTTAAATCGTGTTGAGCCTAAGAAATTATTGAGATTTTTATTTGTTTAGGAATACCATCCTTGACATAAAGACTTCTTAACTATGGTTAACTTACATGGTCACTCATTATTGCGGGACCCACGCGAGCTATGCAAATGAAACCACATTTACTTATGAAAATATGAGAAAGAGAGAGAAAATTTTAAAGTCCACAAGGCTAAAAATAGCCTATGGGACCTCTTTTAGAGTGCAAAATTTGAAAAAATGTATGCACCTAAAGTTATTTAATCCTCTTCAAAATGGATCTATATTGGTTTTATATATGCATATAGCATGTGTAACTTTTGATTTTTAAAATTGTATTTTTCAAAGCATAAATGGATACAATGCCTTGAAAGTTTACTTGGATGCTTGGATTGTGTAAACTACACCAAATAAATTTGCAATTGCAACAAATTTTTGCTAGACAAAATTTAAATTTAAATTTAAAATTGGAATTAATAGCTCCAAATTAATTTAAAATTTGTAAAAAGAGATAGCCAAAATTATATAACAAACCCCCTTCTTTATGTGGATTGCATAATATCTTGGAATCTAAAGGTCACTCGAGCGAAAGATGCTCTTTATTTAATTTCATTATCAGCACAGACTGACTTTAGTCATTTCCAATGTGCAATTGCATTTTTTGTGCATCAGTTCCCACTAGGACTTATCGTAATGTTTCTCCTTATTACCTTGCATGTTATAGCTTGGACACACACACACACACACACATTAACATAGTGGTATGATTGGAAAAAAATGATTGGTTCAAGCAACATCCGTCAGACATGCATCAACACATGCGTGAGACTACATTAGGCGAGTTTTAAGGTCTAAAATTGGTCTCCTAAGGAAATTATAAAATAATAGTGGAAATGATAAAATAAGATTAGATTACATCATCAAATTTTATGGGAGAAAAATAAAAAAATATTTTTTCAACTCGTATTTTCAACTTCTCTCTCTATGGGTTTACTCAAATTTCGAGCGGGAACACTTGCTGGATGCAGAATTGGATTCCTCATCTAAGAAGTACCTATGTTTCATACTTTAGATGTACCATGCTACATGAAAATTGTGATTGCAATCACGTTTTTTCATGTATTTCTCATTTTTAGTAGGGTCCATCGAAAGTATGCAACATGGGCACTCATTGGATGCGGAATTAAATTTTGGATCCAATGATTACCCCCGCTTGAAATTTGAGTAAAACCTTAGGGAGATAACTTGAAAATGCAAGTTGAAAAAATAGTTTTATTATTTTTTAATCTTTTTACTTTTTTACCCAAAAAATGGTGAATCATCTCCCATGGTTGATATCATCATCTTGAATCCTATTGGTTCTTATAAATTTTATTTTGGTTTTACATTTTTCTTAGGAAACCCATTTTAGACCTCAAAAGTTATATAATGCTACAAGTGTGAACACATTTCTTCCCCTCCATCCTCCACCCTTTAGGTTGTTATCTTTCCTTTGTCAGAACATTTTTTTAGTAACATCATATTCATGTTAAATTAATTTGGTGTATCTTTTCACCATTAGGGGCAATTGCTAGTTATACCTTGAGTATAAGTAGGTAGATGTTCTTCCCCTCAACCAACGCAATTTAAAGAAAAAGGTAAAAGTAACTTTAATATTGTTTAGACTATCTATGCTTAGGCAAGCACAAACAAGTTGAAATTTCCATTTCAAATTAAGTTATATATATGTTTGTGTGTGTGTGTGTGTGTGTGTGTGTGTGTGTGTGTGTGTGCAAGTCAGTTTATGAAGACTTACACACAATGTTTTTGTTAAGGGGTAGAGTTATATGCTTAAAATTCTTGGCAAGAAGATCTATGAAAAAACAATTAAAAAAACCAAGGAAATTTGAAGAAAAAAAATGGATTTATTGTTTGAAAGGTTTTTGTTGGTGCCTTCCCTCTTATTAGTCCTTGGGTAGGGTGGAAGATCATAGATGGAAACAAAGTAAGAATTGGAGAGGATCCATGGTTAGGTCTGGTGGAAGGTTTTAAGAATTAAGATAATCTCCTTCTAACTCTTTATAATGCAGGAATCCATGTTCTAGTAGATGCCAAGGTGCATACCCATAGCTATGGCGAAGGAAAGGCCAAAAGTATCCAAATAATATTGGTCTAGATGGATAGGTTGTTCAATGGTGCTCCTAAGTAGGCTTGTTATGCTCTAGTTTTGTCCATTTGTTTAAAAATTATGATGATTGTATGGGTTGGTCTAAGAACTCAAAAAATGAGGAATACATATGCAAAATTATAAATCAATGGAATTTTTTTTTTCATAGGAGAGTGAAAATGGTGGTGGAAATATATCTGGAAACATCATGGGTATTACAAATGTAAACTTTCACTTTAGATAGCCTTAAATAAAAAACCCTTAACCTAGGGAAATGGTCTCAAAAGAGGATGGTTTGACCTTAACAGGTGTATTCTATACAAATCTAATGTTGAATTTATCTCATATTTGTTCATCTCTTGTTGTTATGCAATTTAGGTCTAGGTGTTGGTGGTGCAAGCTCCTCACCTAAGCACACACCAGAATAACCAAAATATGGTATCATATATGCATAGTTGGTTATGTAACTCAACTATCAAATATTTGGGGGATTTTCTTGGAATATGGGACTCTACTTATGGTGGGTCTGAAACACAAAAACCTTCCAAAATAAGTTCATTCCAACATAAGTGATGATGAGACTCATTAAGAAACTAACCAAGGAATTCAGAATGACGCCCAAAGAGACAGAAAAGAGGAATTGGGTCATGCCCTACATTGATTAGAACATTCCTTGAGGCTTTTATGATGGGGCCTAGCTAGAGCACTCAAACTAGATGTGACGTCGGTGTTATTTTCTTATTGAACCAAAGTCATTATCTTTATGTTAGATATGACAAAGGGAGAGGATCTAACACAAATTCTAGGTTTGTTGCTCTCCAGACCCATTTTATGTTTGTCATTCAACAATGGGAAAATAAGATTGAGATTTTGGGAGATTCCAAGTTGATCATACATTGGCCATGTAATAAAGTAGTGGTCGAAATGTGGGCCTAAATCGACTTTTCCAACGCATTAGAGGCATTGAATTCCGTGTAATAAAGTAGTGGTTGAAATGTGGGCCTAAATTGACTTTTCCAACACATCAGAGAAATTGAATTGAATTGTTTGAATGGATCTCTTTCACCAACATATACAGAGAATTGAACAAAAAAGTTAATGAACTCTCTAGGAAAGTTTAGATATGCTACCTAGCTATTTTGGTCTATATGAGTTCATGGATGGTCAAGAATTGGAAGCCATGGAATTTCATCTCTAACTTGTTCATTGAAAAAATTATATGTATAATGATCATTTTTTTATTTTGTATGTTTTTGAGGTGATAAGCAGAGTTTTTGACTTATTAGGAAGGGAAGCTTAGTATGTAAATTATTTGTAAAGGAGACAACTTTACTTTATTATGTTACAAAATAGATAAAAGAAAGGAAATGTAATAGATTCGTTTATTTTAAAAGAGTGCAATGGAATCTTTACATAATTTAAGTGCCAAAAGCCTTGTAGAATACATCTCCGCAAAAGCCTTATCAATTATATCTCTCACATTAGAACCATCACATTTTATCTCCATTAAGGATTAACATTAAGGTCTTGAAGGTAGCTAAAGGAAACCAAAGACACAGAGAGAATGGTGTTATAAGGCACCAAGATAGTCATTATTCTATTGATGGAGATAAAAATTTGTCATGAAACAAACTATTAGAGTTTCGATTAGTTGTCTTTTTCCTTTTTTTGAAAGGTTGTGTAAAAATGATACATTACAAATTTGACATAGTAAACACCATGAAAATCAACATCTAATAATAGTGATAAAAATGGGACATGAAATAAATTACATGTTAATTACATTATTTTTATTCTTATTTCTCAAAGTCTAAATCTTGTTTTTATAAATTTAACACAGTAATTATTATAGAAAAACTGATGGAAAACTTCATGAAAATGATTGTAGAAATAGAAAAGTAGCAACAATAGGTGTAGATAATGTGCATATGCTTTGATGTTGAAAGAAAATTTATTTGTAACATCTAAAGTTAAGTCATTGGTAACATTCACATTTATTTAAATTCTTATTGTACACTTTAATATTATTAAATATTTAGAAATTAAAATGCATTGATATAAATATTAAAAAAGTCACAATTTATCATCATTGAAGTGAACATTTCCAAAATAGAGAGTTGTATGGTTGTTTTATTTTTTACTTATTTAGGTTATAAATTGATTTTTTTGGGTCGTGATTTGATTGATTTTATTATATTACAAAAATTAGATTAGTTAGGCCAGTCTTTATAAAAAATCTTTGCTTTTCTAAGTTATAGAGAATCACAAACATATTTTTATTTGTTGGGGTCATGATTTGATTAATTTTAGAAATATATGGTTCCAAAAAACATATTATTTAGAATACTCCTTATCATAACTTTTCAATTTTTTTAAAATATGATAAGTTGCAAAAATTGAATAAGTGATATCAAATAAGGTGATAAATTTACTTGAATTGTCTTCAACAACTTATAATCTTCTCCAAATCACACGATGGAATAACCAAAATATTGTATCTTGTATGCATAACTAGTTATGGGACTCCATTATCAAATAGTTTGAGGATTTTCCTAGAATATGGACCTTCTATTTATGGTGAGCTCGGAACACACAAACTTTCCAAAACAAGTTCATTCTAGCCGAAGTCACAGTGGGACTCATTGAGAAACTAACCAGAGAATTCAAGATGACATCCAAAGAGAAGAAAAAAAATAATTGTTTCATGCCTTTCATTGATCAGAACATTCCTTGAGGCTTTTACTATGGGCTAGCTAGGATGCTCAACCTAGATGTGGTGTGGGTTATATTTTATTATTGAACCAAAGTAATTATTTTTATATTAGATATGTTCAGGGGAGAGGATCTAACAAAAAAATTGACTTTTTGTTTTCTGGAACTTTTTGATGTTTGTCATTCAGCAAGGGGAAAACAAGATTCAATCTTTCGAAGATTCCAAATTGATCATAAATTTAGCGTGCAAAAAAGTAGTGGTTGAGATAATCAACATAAATAAACTTTTTCAAGACATCAGAGGAACAATTCGACTGTTTGAATGTATCTATTTCACTAATGCATATCGATAATTGAACAAATTTTTTTATGAACTTTCTATAAAATTATGTATAAAGGAGACATCTTTACTTTATTATTTTATAGAATAGCTAAAAGAAAATAAATGTAATATATTTATTTATTCTAAGAGAGTGCAATGGAATCTGTGCATAATTTAAATGCGAAAATCCTTATAAATTACATCTCTCCCAAATCCTTATAGAGTACTTATCACATTGGAACCATCACATTTTATCTTTATTAAGGATGACCATTGAGGTCTTGAAGATAGCTAATGGAAACCGAAATCGTGGAGAGAATGGTGTTAAAAAACACCAAGAAAGTCATTATTCTAATGATTGTGATAAAAATTAGCCATGCAACAAATTATTAGAGGTTGAGTTAGTTTTTTTTTTAAAGTTGCTATTTAAAATGATAGATTACAAATTTGACATAGTAAATACCATAAAACTCATCATCTAATAATAGTGATAGAAATGGGCCATAAAACAGATTATATGTTAATTGCTTTATTTTTTTTATATCATCTAATAATAGTGATAGAAATGGGAAATAAAACAGATTACATGTTAATTGCTTATTTTTAATTTTTCAAAGTTGAAATGGTATTTTTATAAATTCAATAAAATAATTATTATGAAAATTTTAATAGCAAATTCCATGAAAATGATTGTAGAAATAGAAAAGGAATAGCAACATGCATAGATAGTGTGTATATATTTTGATGTTGAAAGAAAAGCCATATGTAACATCTACACATAAATGTGGATAGTGTGTATATTTTAGTGTTGAAAGAAAAGTTATCTTTAACATCTACACATAAGTCGTCTGTAACATTCACATTTATGTAATTTTTTATTATACAATTTAATATTAGTAAATATTTTGAAATTAAAATGCATTATGATAAATATTAAAAAGTCTTAATTTATTATCATTGAAGTGAATATTATCAAAATATAGTATTATATTTTACTTATTTAGGTTATATATTGATTTTTTTTTTTGTCTTTATTTGACTAATTTTAATATATGGTTTCAAAAATTAAATTAGTTAGGTTGTTTCTTAACAAATCTTTAATTTTTCAAAAGTATGGAGAATTGCAAACATATTTTTATTTTTTTGGGGTCATGATTTGATTGATTGTAATAAATATGGTTCCCAAAAATAGATTAGCTAGACTACTACTTATTATCACATTTTAGTTTTTGTAAAATATTAAAAATTCCTAACATTGAATAATTGTTATCGAATAAGGTAATAAATTTACTTGAATTGTCTTCAATAGCTTATAATCTGCCCAAAAGTCTCGAATTGTCTTCAATAGCTTATAATCTGCCCAAAAATCTCGTTAAATCAAACATCCAAGATAATTTGGAAAAGAGAGGTCTCAATGGGTTTTTGTGAAAGACCTATATGCATTGATCGATACATTTTGTCAATGGTTAAGGACATGGGGTACTTTTAAAAAATGTAAATTTTCCATTTCTTTTCATGTAACTAAATATTTCACTCATCTTAATTTCTTTGACACCATTACCCTCATTTTCTTGTTACCAATTAATCAATGCAATGATACATGATAATTAATTCTTAGATAAACACAATCAATCAACTATAATTAATTATAAACATTGTCTAAGGCATGTAGTGAGTACAACATGCAATGTAGTGATTACAACATGCAATGTAGTGAGTGCAACATGCAATGTAGTGAGTGCAACATGCAACTTATAAAATTAGCAATGTTAAATCAACATAATGACAAATACACATTAATACTTATCTTCATGTGAATAAACACCAGGTAGTTGCGAAGAAAGGACATTCCACCCAACCATAGACTCTATGATTTCAATCCACTGGCACTATTTTCCCTTCAACTTACACAACCCAAGGAATGGGATCCCTTCCTTTGTTACATAACCCTTCAAAATGTCTAACTTTTCTCTAGGGCTATATCATAAGTTTGCTATGATTTTTTTTTGTTGTGGACTCCAAGAATTCTCAAATATAATGAAGTTTCTCAATGGAAATAGTCTCTCATGCACATTGACAAAATTTCCACATAATTATCATAACAATCGTTACTCATTCCATTACAGCTTTGCTACCATCGTCCATCCTAAAAACCTCCTGGAATAATGAATTGAAAACTCCTCTATTGAGATTCAACAAGATGATGAGTGTAGAAATTAGTATATACTATGCATGCATACATCCAAATTCCCCTGATATCACAATATTTAATTTCTTGCAAAATACAGAATCATTCCACTGTTAATCTTTTGCGGAAAATTAATTGCAAACACATGTGAAGCATAAATAAAAACAATCGCACATAACACAGTTGTTTAATGGGAAATCCTGAAGCTGAAAACCCCAACTATCAAACAATCTCATACAAAGCTTAGTACATCAAGCTCTCAGTACAATATAATCGTCACACACTAGCATAGAAGAAATCTGCAAATCCATGCGCCAATTTCTTGCCACCTGCTAGCCTGCCTCCATTGCGCAACCCCTGCTGAAGAATAATTGTGAATGAATTCGAATTACCCTTGCTTTGACTGTGAAATCCTCATTGGCAACTCCAATGTGTGTGGTGCAATCAATGCATCACTATAGTCACAATAGATAGTCCATCTTTCCCTTTCACCTATCTCTCCACTGGGTCTCCACTGGAACTGGCATGCACTGTAGTTAACTGCAGTATTGTTCAGTTGATTAATAAGTTATTATTTGTGAATTAATTAACTAATTAATTCACTCCACCCTCACTAGTGTATCATTCAGTTAGACTATATATTAATTAATTCACTCCACCCTCACTAGTGTATCATTCAGTTAGACTAGATACAACTAGCTCAACTGAGTCTAACTGAGTTAAACTGAGTACAACTCCATGAACTACTCTTCCAACTTTGTCATAAATTTTCCACTTCAGTTCTAACTGAGTCCTCCATGCATGAACCACCAGTAAACCCTAGGAATTGTGTAATTCCTTCAGCCCACTGATTTGACAAATATGTGCACTGAAATTAAGTGCTCCAAGAGAATAAGTTGTTGTTTATTGTCAGATTATTATTAAGAGCTAATAATAATCGACACTTCTATTTTTAGATCGACGATATATAAATAGACTTCACCCAATATTCTAAAAATAGAATTTCATCTATTTTTCCAACTTGACCAACCATCCACAAATAGCATCCTGCAACTTATGAAATATGATCACCATGTCTAAAAATAAACATAGTCTAAAAATAGACTTGCGCCAAAAATATCGTGCGGGCCCACTTAGTGAAGGCGACTCTTTTTCACTAAGCTCATCATCTTATTTAATCTCAACACTCCCTCTCAACAAGATAGGGATTATCTTTCACCCCGATCCTACTCTATGGTATTCGAATTTTCTCCTGGTGAGCGCCTTAGTCAGAATATCTGCATCCTGATCTTCCGTAGGAATGTACTAAAGCAACATGATATTCCTCTACACATAATCTCTGATATGATGATACATGATATCAATATGTTTAGATATATCACGAAACACAAGATTAATCGAGAGTTTAATGTAACTTTGATTATCACAATGTATCACTGTAGGATCTAAATGTGAATTGAACAAACTGACCAGGATCTTCCTCATCCAGATAGCCTCACATGCAACTTGAATTGCTGCCATGTATTTTGCTTTCGCTGAACTGAGTGCCACGGATCTTTGTTTCCTACTATACCAAGAAACTGCTGTAGATCCGATATTGAAAATCCCTCCTGATGTGCTCTTTCTGTTCATTGGGTTTCCTGCCCAATTTGCATCCGTGAAGCCATGCAACTTCACCTCATCCATCTGTCTATACCATAAACCATACTTAGATGTGCCCCTGAGATACCTTAGGACATGCTTTCCTACCTTCCAAAAGAGCTTGGTAGGCTTAACCATCGCTTGTGAAATATCGTTCACCACATAGCATATATCCAGTCTTGTATTAACTAAATACATGAGCAAACCCACCAATTGTCGATAAACAGTGGCATCCACTACCTTTGCCGATGTAGCATCCTCTTTCCTCCAATTTCTTGGAAGAGGAGTGTCGATAGGCTTACAGCCTTGCATGTGAAACTGTTGGAAATATTGTCATTGATGGCAAAGGAGCACAAAGGAGCAGCACCATGACAAGGGAGCAGACCAGATTCAGATGAAATTGTTGTAGAGAAAGAAATTAAAGTAGCAGAGGCAACAAGATGAGGGTTTAGAACGTTGAGTATACTTACTTGAAAATTTATTGATTTATGGTTTTTTATGTAGCATCAAGAGTTGATTAACCTTTGTAATAAGGGCTAGGAAGAAAATTAGAAATCTGGTTCTTTGGTTGAGAGCACAGTGATAATCAATCTCTGTTTATTGAGTTATGCAATGAAAAGGAGGTTTTCATGAGAAATTGAAGTTAAATGAAGAAATGGTGAAAATTCGCGTTTGAACGCGATTTAAAACAAAGTTTGAAGGACAAGCAGTTTTAGAGAAACCATACACTGTTGTCATGGTTATTTTGGCATATGAGTGGTTTTATTCATTTCGAACGCGATCAAGTCATATTGTGACACGTCACAACCACAATACCACCCATTTCACATTGCTTTTGGGTGATAAAGTTCTGGGGTCGATTGAACGCGATTGCCGTCTGATTAGATCTGTGGAAGATCCGACGGAGTTCGTGTTAAAAGATGCATGGGAGTTACAAGGTATGGACTTGAAATTATATGCAATGAAGTTTTATTAAGGGTTTGAAGTCTGGAAGTATTTCCGAAGGTCTAAAGATTTCGAAGGCTTTTTAATATTTTCGAAGGTTTAATGATATTTCAGTGGAGTTTTATTAGAGTGGTTGAAGTTCGGAAATACACTACCGAGGGGATTTTAACCTTTGTTTAAAAGGAAATTAAACATTTCCGAAGGTTCTGATATTCATTCCGAAAGAGTTTAAAACATTGGGATAAAGTGAGTTATATTGTTCCAAAGGTTAAAAAGGGGATTTTGCTTCCAAATATTATAAAAGTGGATTATAATGTTTTGAAAGGGAAAAGGGCGAAATGATCAAAGGTGTGGGACCGACATAAACAAACGGGTGAGATTAAAGGAGATGCGATGCGATGTGATCGCATATCGCAATCGGGGTAGGAGTAAAATCGCACAAACACAGTGGTCACAGAAAATGTGAAGTGCGATTTAATGACGTGGGGATGATGTGGCAAGTGACATGGTAGCTGACGTGGACCTGAACCTACAAATCGAAAATAAATCAAGATGACGTGGCAGTGACGTGGCGATGACATGGCAAGGTGACGTGGCACGATGACATGGAGATGATGTGGACCTGACCCGCATATCGTAAATCGCAAGATTAGAGGGGTGAAGACCATAAGAGCAAAGTTGCGATGCGATGGACAGTGGCAATGCGATGCAAGCGATGGATGCGATGCGATATGGAAACGTGACACGATACTTGCGTTGGATGCAATGCGATGTGGTATGGCGAGGCGATGCGATAAAGGATCCATATGCGATGCAGCTTAGAACCATTATCTAAAGAGATTTCAAGTCTGGGTGTAAGTGATTTTCCATTGTAAATCGCATCGGAAAGAAAAGGAACCATATAGCAAAGAACGTTTGAAACACCGAAGTGTGATAAAGCGATAATACAGCCTGGTGGGACCCTTCGCACATCACATATTGGGAGAACAGATGGATGAAGGCACATGGGATATTTGAATCACCAAAGTGCGATAAAGAGAGCGGATGCGATAAAGAACAAAGCCGAAGCCTAAAGCATTTCAAGTCTGACAGTATGTGGATTTTATTTTATAAATTTTTTTGGAGAGCAAAAGGAGGACTATAATGGAAAACAAAAAGAAAAGTATGAACATGGGTAGAAAGGCTAGGGTAAGGACCCGACACAAATAAAAAGGTAGAACCGAGTGTTTAGGAGAGCGGTGAAGGCTGAACGCTATGGGCACAAGAAAAAGAGGCATGGTCGGGCAAAAGGAGATATGATGACACTGTTAGAAACACAATAGAATGGGTCAAGTCGGAAAAAATGAGCAGTTATGCAACAGAGCTAGACTATAACAGCAGAAACTGAAAAGACAGTGACAGCAGCAGAAAAGACAAATGAATGGTGAACCAAGAGCTGAAAGGGATGATTAAAATGTTTGATTGTAACTGTAATTGTATTATTGAATTTATATTGTTTGTGATGTAAAGGCAAGTCTCCATAAGAAAAGCAAAAATCCACTGTAATACACAAATAGATACATTCTGTTATATCATTCTGAATGTCCTGGAAAAGAAAATGAGAAGGGGGAAGGCAAAGGGTCATACCTATTCATTTCGAATTCCTTGTGGAATGGAAACAATTATGATGTGATCTCTATGAATAATGTTATGAGTATATGCAAAAGGAGGTTGAGAGAATGAAGAAATGAGTGAGACAATGTAAGAAGAAGAAGGAGCAGAAAGAGGAGTTGTGAAGATCCAGAGATTATATCAAGAAAATTTGAAGGCTGGAAGGACAACAGTAAAGAAGGAGAAAAACAGAGCTGATATCCAGGTAAATCAACATATGATTTTATTGTACAGTGAGGAAGTTGGTGCTTCCATGTCAAGTTGTAGCTTGATAGAAGTCCAGTTGTAGCTGGCTGAGGTAGGAGCCTCTTGTAGGTTGTAGCTTGCAGAAAATAGACGGGAGTTGGAGATTCCTTTCAAGTTGTAGCTTTCAGAATTGAGGTAGTAGCCTCCTGTAGGTTGGAGCCTACAGAAAATCAGTGGTGAGAGGGAGTTGGAGCTTGCCTTTGCATCACAACAATAATAAGATGTGGTTTTCTCCCTTATGGGTTTCCACTTATATTTACTGTCTATGTGCATGATGATTATGTGATGATATTATGTATTTAATATTCTTAATACCTGTTGCTCACTTTTAAGATTGTTGTTCCATTGTATATTAAGTTGATCACAAAATAAATATGTAAATAAGTGTAAAATAAATTTTTACAAGACCATGATTTCATTAAACTGATTCACCCCCCTCCTCTCAATTTAACCAAGGGTTCAACATAAACTTCTCTAGTATCTCCCGGGCATACTTGCCTTGAGACACAAACAGTTCACCTTCCCACTGCCATATTTCCAATACAAGGAAATAATGAAGGAGGCCCAAATCCTTCATCTCAAACTCCTTTGCAAGATCTGCCTTGCATGAGTGTATCAACTGCTCATCACCCGTTAGTATTAAATCATCAAGATAAAGAACAATGATTAAAAGCTTACCCTCCACCACAATTTGGTACAGGTTTGCATTCACCTCACTCTTGGTGAAGCCAAATCCAGTGAAATAATTGTCGATCCGAGTGTACCAAGCACGAGGTGCTTGCTTCAGCCCATAAAACACTCTTTTGAGCTTGCACACATGCGACTCGCTGCTGCAGATCTCAAATCCTTCAGGCTACTCAATGTACACTTCTTCCTTAATGATTCCATTAAGGAACACAATATTCACATCCATCTGATGAATGTGCCAACCCATCTGCACTAAGAGAGCAAGGATGGTCCTTATGGAAGAATACCGTGCGACAGGTGCAAAGGTTTCTTCATAATCAATCCCCTCTATCTGTGAGAAGCCCCAGGAAACAAATATTGCCTTATACTTCTCGAAGATCCCATCAACAGCTTGCTTTACCTTGTAGATCCATCTTGATCCTACATCTGATTTACCCACTGGCCTTGGAACAATCTACCAAGCATTGTTTCTGACAATGGAGTCATACTCCATCATGACATCGACCGATGTGGTCTCTTGCACTGCTTCTTCAAAAGAAGATGGCTCTATCACGATACACTTTCTCATAAGAGGCATGTATCCAGTATAACGGTCAGGTGACTGTCTTTGTCTACGCTTTGATGTAGGGACTCCTACATTCTGTGCCGCATCAACCTTTAGTCTCTCAACTTCTGTGGTACGCTTTCTGCCTTGTCTGATGTTTGGTTTTGCATGAGTGGACTCATCCACTCCATGAATCTCATCTTGTGGCTGATCCACATCTAGAGGCTCATCTTTGGGAACAAGAAGTTCCTCCTCTGCATGCAAGTGTAGCTCCCTCTCAAGCGACAACTTCATGGATTTCACCTCATTGAATTTTATATCCCATCGCACCACATTCATCTGACTGTTTGGAAAATACACACGATAATTATGGGGTGTTTCTGTGTACCCTACAAATATCCCAACTTTTGTAGTCAGCTCCAGCTTCTTCCTGGCATCCTTTGTCACATGAATGTAAACGAACGAGCCAAAAATCTTCAAATGAGAAATATCAGGCTTCTTACCATTAAAAGCTTCTTCAGGTGTACTCATTCCAAGTACTCTATGAGGGCAATGATTTTGCACATAAACCATAGTGTTGCATGCGTCTACCCACAAGTGCATTGGTAGGCCCTGATCATGCAACATCACTCGTGCAACACCCATGATCGTTCTGTTCTTCCTCTTAGCGACCCCATTTTCCTATGGGTTATAAGGCGCTATGAGTTCTCTTCGAATTCCTTCTTTGATACAGAAGTCTTTGAATTCGCTCGAGATGTATTCACCACCATCATTGCTCTGTAGAGCTTTCACTTGCTTCCCTGACTCCTTCTCCACCAATGCTTTAAACTCACAGAAATTTGAGAATGTTTCGCTCTTCTTCTGCATGAAGAAGATCCAACATCTATGAGAATAGTCATCAAAAAATATAACATAATACCTATGTTTTGTTGTTGAAGCAACCGAGAAAGGTCCACACACATTTGTGTGAATTCTCTCCAAGATCACCAAAGCATAGTTCTCCTTCTCATGAAAGGTGGTCTTCAAAAACTTACCCATAGTACATCCCTTGCACTGATCTGACTGCGCAAGAGTACCCTTGGGAAGTCCAGTAGAAATCTGCTGCAAAATCTTCAAAGCGCCATGGTGAAGATGGCCCAATCTCCTGTGCCATAATTCGCCCTCATCCTGGCTCACCACTTCTTCCGCTTTGCCCACCATTGCAGCGCAGCCATCTACCTCCAGCTTGTAT
The DNA here is from genome assembly GCA_034641835.2 of Pinus albicaulis. Classification (NCBI taxonomy): domain Eukaryota; kingdom Viridiplantae; phylum Streptophyta; class Pinopsida; order Pinales; family Pinaceae; genus Pinus; species Pinus albicaulis. The sequence continues at coordinate 549,463,922 of CM076569.1, forward strand.
AGCTTCTTAACTCAAACCCTTATTCTGTTGGTTTGACCCATTGTTTTATGTCATAGGAAGGCTTTTCCATCGCTAAAAACAACGTCATAGTCTTTTTCTTCCAACATTGCGACCGAGACCAAGTTCTTCTTCAAACCTGGAACATGCATAACATCTTTCAACAAGAATGGATTACTAGACTCCCTCTCAAAGGTAATGGTCCCAATGCCGGTCACACTGTATCGACCATCGTCGCCCATCTCTATATGCATATGGAGGTCCTTCTCCTCCAAGTCACTAAACAACTCCTTGTCTCCCATCATATAGAAACACACACCACTATCAAGATACCACATCGATCCCATATAGCTTGAAACCAAGAATGCAATCAAAGAGAAATCAAGTTCAAATTGCGAGGCTAAGGCCTCTCCAGCTGCAGCTCTAGCATCCTTCTTTTTCTTCTTCTTCTGTGGGCAGTTAGTGGCGAAATGCCCATGTTCGTGACAGTGAAAACACTTCACTTTGGACAAATCCTGCTTCTTGCCTTTAGCACCAGATTTTGAAGGAAATTTATTCCCCTTCCCTTTCCTTGCTTTGGAAGCCAAAGCGAAATTCTCTTAATACTGATTCTTCGATGAAGAGCCATCCCTTGTGCCTTGCCTTATCTCCTCCTGCACAAGATCCGACCAAAGTCACTCCCATCCTAGCAGTTTCTCCTGTCCATTGACAGAGTCTTCGTAGCTATGCCAACTCTTCAGAAGCCCAAGGAGAGCCAAGCTCACCAAGTCTTCATCATCAACATTAATCCCCACACTTCCGAGTTCATTTCTACAGTGGAAAAACTTCGTAAGATATTTTGAAATATTGTTGCCCTTCTCCATTTTTATTTTTCTGAGCTTGTCTTTCAGCGCCAACTTCCTCTGGTCGCTGCTTCTTTGGAAAAAATCTGTCAAAGCCTTCCACATTAAGAATGGAGTGGCTTTCCTGTGAAGGCTGGACACAATATGGTCCTTCACACCTTCCAACATAATTCTTTTTGTATTTTCTATCTTCTTTTGCCATGCATCAAGTAATGCAGCATTGCAAGATCCCAGCTTAGGAACATCGCTATTGATGAACTCCTTCAGTCCATTATCCTCCAGAACTGCCTCCATCCTATCCTTCCAGGATATGTAATTTGAGCACCCATCAAGGGCATACTCCAATCTCAACCCATTGAAAGACATTTCGATGTATACTCAACTTCTGCACCAAGAATTTTTTGTAGCAAATTTGAATTGTCCACCAGCACAAACTCAACAATTCTTCACAATTGAAATCTTCAAGAATTAACACTACTCCGATACCATGTAGAAATTAGTATACACTATGCATGCATACATCCAGATTCCCCTGATCTCACAATATTTGACTTCTTGCAAAATACAGAATCATTCCACAATTAATCTTTTGCGGAAAATTAATTGCAAACACATGTGAAGCATAAATAAAAAAAATCGCACATAACACAGTTGTTTAAAGGGAAAGCCTAAAGGTGAAAACCCCAACTATCATATATTATGTATCATGGAGATCATGTAACAATCTCATACAAAGCTTAGTACATCAAGCTCTCAGTACAATACAATCGTCACACAGTAACATAGAAGAAATCTGCAAATCCATGCACCGATTTCTTGCCACCTACTAGCTTACCTCCACTGCGCAATCCTTGCTGAAGAATAGCTTTGAATGAATTCGAATTACCCTTGCTTTGATTGTGTAATCCTCATTGGAAACTCCAATGTGTGTGTGGCGCAATCAATGCATCACTATAGTGACAATAGATATTCCATCTTGCCCTTTCACCTATCTCTCCACTGGGTCTCCATTGGAATTGGAATGCACTGTAGTTAACTGCTGTATTGTTTAGTTGATTAATGAGTTATTATTTGTGAATTAATTAACTAATTAATTCTCTCCACTCTCACTAGTATATCATTCAGTTAGAATAGATAAAACTAGCTCAATTGAGTCTAACTGAGTTAAACTAAATACAACTCCATGAACTACTCTTCCAAATCTATCATAAATTTTCAACTTGAGTTCTAACTGAGTCCTCCATGCATGAACCACCAGTAAACCCTAGGAATTGCGTAATTCCTTCAGCCCACTGATTTGAAAAATCTGTGCATTGAAATTAAGTGCTCCAAGAGAATAAGTTGTTGTTTATTGTTAGATTATTATTAAGAGCTAATAATAATCAACACTTCTATTTTTAGATCGAAGATCTATAAATAGACTTCACCCAATATTCTAAAAATTGAATTTCATCTATTTTTCCAACTTGACCAACCATCCACAAATAACATCCTGCAACTTCTGAAATATGATCACCATGTCTACAAATAGACATAGTCTTAAAATAGACTTGTGCCAAAAATAGCCTGTGGGCCCACTTAGTGAAGGCGACTCTTTTTCACTAAACTCATCATATTGTTGAATCTCAACAATGAGCTTAGTGAAAATTAAGCACCTTCACTAAGTGGGGCCCGCAGACTATTTTTAGGCGTATGTCTATTTTTAGACATGGTGAGCATATTCTATAAGTTGCAGGAGGCTATTTGTAGATGGTTGATCAAGTTGGAAAAATAGATGAGATTCTATTTTTAGACATATGGACAAAGTCTATTGTTAGACTGCATATCTAAAAATAGATCACATGTCGATTATTATTAGTCCTTAATAATAATTAGACTCTAAATAGCAACTTATTCTCTTGGAGCACTTTATTTCAGTGAACATATGTGGCACATCAGTGGGCTGAAGGAATTATTCAATTCCTAGGGTGGTTGATGACTCATGCATGGAGGACTCAATTATAACTGATAGTGGCAAGTTGTGACAGAGTTGGAAGAGTAGTTATGGGAGTTGCTATTTAGTTTAACTCAGTTAAGTGAGTTAAACTCAGTTGTGCTAGTTGTAACTCATGATACACTAGTGAGAGTTCAGTGAATTAATTAGTTAGTTAATTCACAACTAGTGACTCACTTGCAACTGAACAAATACAACAATTAACTACTTGCATGTCAGTTCCAGTGGAGATTTAGTGAAGAGATAAGTGAAAGGGTGAGATGGACTATCTGTTGTGACTATAGTGATGCATTCAATGCATCTACACAGAAATTGGAGTTGCCAATGAGGATTGCGTAGTGCAATCAAGGCAAGATCGAATTCATTCATGGGTCTTCTTCAACAGGGATTGTGCAGTGGAGGCAGGCCGTCAGGAGGCAAGAAATTGGTGCATAGATATGCAAATTTCTGCATGACAGTGTGTGATGATTGTAAATTGTACTGAGAGCTTGATGTACTAAGATTTGTATGAGATTTTTACATGATTCCATTGATATAGATAATATATGATAGTTGGGGTTTTTAGCTTTAAGCTTTCCCAGTAAAACATCTTCTTTATGTGCGATTGATTTTCTTCATGTGTTTGCAATTGGCGATTTAATTTCTGCAAAGAATTAAGTAGAAGGATTATGTATTTAACATAGAATTAATTTGTTAGATCAAGAGAATATAGTAATACATATCAGTATTAATAAATTTCTACATGGTATCAGAGTAGTGTTAATCACTGGAGATTGCAATATTGAAGCGGTGCTAAGTTTTGTGCTGGTGGACAATTCGAATTTGCTGCAGAAATTTCTTGGTGCGACAGTTGAGTATTCAATGAAATGGATTTCAATGGGTTGCGGTTGGAGTATGCAATCGAGGGAAGCTCAAAATAAATATCCTGGAAGGACAGGATGGAGGTGGTGCTTGAAGATAATGTTCTGAAGGAGTTCATCGATAGCGATGTTCCTAAGCCCACTTCGACAGATGCTACATTACTTGACGCCTAGAAAAAGAAGATATTGAAGACAAGAAGAATTCTGTTGGAAGGTGTGAAGGACCATATTGTGTCAAGCCTTCATGGGAAGGCCACTCCATTTGCAATGTGGAAGGATTTGACAGATCTTTTCCAAAGTAGCAACAACCATAGGAAGTTGGCGCTGAAAGATAAGCTCAGAAAAATCAAAATGGAGAAGGGCGACAATATTCCAAAATATCTCACGAAGTTTGTCCAATGTAGGGATGAGTTGGGGAGTTTTGGAATTAAATTTGTGGATGATGACTTGGTGAGCTTGGCTCTCCTTGGGCTTCCGAAGAGTTGGCACAACTACAAAGACTCTGTCAATGGACGAGAGAAACTGCTAGATTGGGAGCAACTTTGGTCAGATCTAGTGCAGGAGGAGATAAGGCGGAATACTAGGGATGGCTCTTCATCAAAGAATGATGATGAATAGAATTGTGCTTTGGCTGCCAAATCAAGGAAAGGGAAGGGGAAGAAATCCCATCCAAAATCCAAGGCTAAAGGAAAGAAGATGGATTTGTCCAAGGTGAAGTGTTTTCACTGTCACGAACATGGGCATATCGCCACTAACTTCCCACAGAAAAAGAAGAACAAGAAGGCTGCTGGAGCTGCAATTTGAACTTTATTTCTCTTTGATAGCATGCTTGGTTTCAAGAGCAATGGGATCGGTGTGGTATCTTGATAGGGGTGCTTCCTTCCACATGACGGGAGACAAGGAGTTGTTTAGTGACTTGGAGGAGAAGGATCTCCAAATGCATATAGAGATGGGTGATGATGGTAGATAAGTGCGACCAACCATTACCTTTGAGAGGGAGTTAGGTAAACCATTTCTGTTGAAATATTTTATGCATGTTCCAGGTCTGAAGAAGAACTTGGTCTCAGTCGCGATGTTGGAGGACAAAGGTTATGATGTTGTTTTCAGCGAGGGAAAAGCTTTCCTGCGACATAAAATAACGAGTAAAACCAAGAGGATAGGAATTCGAGTTAAGAATATCTACAAGCTGGAGGTAGATGGATGTGCTGCAATAATGGGCAAAGCAAAAGAAGTGGTGAGCCAGGATGAGGGTGAATTATGGCATAGGAGATTGGACCATCTTCATCATGGTGCCTTGAAGATTTTGCAGCAGATTTCTACTAGACTTCCCAAGGGTACTCTTGCATAGTCAGATTAGTGCAAGGGATGTACTATGGGTAAGCTTGTGAAGATCACCTTTCATGAGAAGGAGAACCATGATTCGGTGGTCCTGGAGAGAATTCACACAGACATGTGTGGACCTTTCTTGGTTGTTTCAACAACAAAACACAAGTATTATGTTATTTGTTTTTTAGACTATTCTCGTAGATGCTAGATCTTCTTCATCCAGAAGAAGGATCAAACATTCTCAAATTTTTGTGAGTTTAAAACATTGGTGGAGAAGGAGTCAGGGAAGCAAGTGAAGGCTCTGCGAAGCAATAATGGTGGTGAATATATCTCTAACGAATTCAAATACTTCTGCAGCAAAGAAGGAATTCGAAGAGAACTCATAGCGCCTCATAACCCACAATAGAATGGGGTTGTAGAGAGGAAGAAAAGAACGATCGTGGGTGCTACATGAGCTATGCTGCATGACCAGGGCCTACCAATGCACTTGTGGGCGGAAGCATGCAACACTGTGGTTTATGTGAAAAACCGTTGTCCTCATAGAGTACTTGGAATGAGTACACTTGAAGAAGCTTTCACTGGTAAGAAGTCAGATGTTTCTCATTTAAATATATTTGGCTCATCTGTTTATGTTCAAGTGACCAAGGACGCTAGGAATAAGTTGGAGCCGAATGTAGAATTTGGGATATTTGTGGGGTACATAGAAACACCCCATAATTATCGAGTGTATTTTCCAAACAGTCGGATGACTGTGGTGTGATGGGATATAAAATTAAATGAGGTGAAGGCCATGCAGTTGTCGCTTGAGAGGGAGATACACTTGCATGCAGAGGAGGAGCTACTTGCTCCCAAAGATGAGCCTCTAGATGTGGATCAACCACAGAAGGAGATTCATGGAGTGGAGGAGTCCACTCATGCAGAACCAAACATCAGAATAGGCAGGAATCGTACCACAGAAGCTGAGAGACTGAAGCTTGATGCGATAGAGAATGTAGGATTCCCTACATCACAGTGTAGACAGAGATAGTCACCTGACCAATTTACTGGATACATGGCTCTTATGAGAAAGTGTATCATGAAAAAGCCATCTTCCTTTGAGGAAGCACTACAGGAGCCCACATGGGTAGATGCCATGGTGGAGGAGTATGACTCCATTGTCAGAAACAATGTTTGGGAGATTGTTACAAGGCCAGTGGGTAAATCAGTGGTAGGTTCGAGATGGATCTACAAGGTAAAGCAAGTTGCTGATGGGAGCGTCGAGAAGTATAAGGCAATATTTGTTGCCTGGGGCTTCTCACAGATCGAGGGGATTGATTATGAAGAAACCCTTGCACCTGTTGCACAGTATTCTTCCATAAGGACCATCTTTGCTCTCTCAGCGTAGATGGGTTGGCACATTCATCAGATGGATGTGAAGACTGTGTTCCTTAATGGGATCATTGAGGAAGAAGTGTACATTGAGCAGCCTAAAGGATTTGAGATCTTAAGCAGCGAATCACATGTGTTCAGACTCAAAAGAGTGCTGTATGGGCTGAAGCAAGCACCACGTGCTTGGTACACTCGGATCGACAGCTATTTCACCAGACTTGGCTTCACGAAGAGTGAGGCAGATGCAAACCCATGCCAAATTGTGGTGGAGGGTAAGATTTTAATCATTGTTCTTTATGTTGATGATTTAATACTAATGGGTGATGAGAAGTTGATACACTCATGTAAGGAGGACCTTGCAAAGGAGTTTGAGATGAAGGATTTGGGCCTCCTTCATTATTTCCTTGGATTAGAAATATGGTAGTGAGAAGGTGAACTGTTTGTGTCTCAAGGCAAGTATGCTCGGGAGATACTTGGTAAGTTTCACATGGAGGACTGCAAGCCCATGGATACTCCTCTTCCATGAAATTGGAGGAAAGAGGATGCTACATCGACAGAGGTAGTGGATGCCAATTTTTAGCGATAGTTGGTGGGTTCGCTCATGTATTTAGTTAATACAAAACTGAACATATGTTATGCGGTGAACCAGCTTAGTTAAGCGATGGTTAAGCCTACCAAGCTCTTTTGGAAGGTAGCCAAGCATGTCCTGAGGTATCTCAAGGGCACATCTAAGTATGGCTTATGGTACATATAGATGGATGAGGTGAAGTTGCATGGCTTCACGGATGCAGATTGGGAAGGCAACCCAACGGATAGAAAGAGCACATTAGGAGGGGTTTTCAGTATCATATCTATAGCATTTTCTTGGTACAGCAGGAAACAAAGATCCGTGGTACTCAGTTTAGCGGAAGTAGAATACATTGCAGCAAGTCAAGCTGCATGTGAGGCTATCTGGATGAGGAAGATCCTGGTTGGTTTTTTCGGTTCTCATTTAGATCCTACAGTGATACATTGTGATAATCAAAGTTGCATTAAACTCTCGATTAATCATGTGTTTCATGATAGATCTAAGCATATAGATATCCAGTATCATCATATCAGAGATTGTGTGCAGCGGAAGATCATGTTGCTTCAGTACATTCCTACAGAAGATCAGGATGCAGATATTCTAACGAAGGCACTCAGCAGGAGAAAATTTGAATACCATAGAGGCAGGATCGGGGTGAAGGATAATCCCTATCTTGTTGAGAGGGAGTGTTGAGATTCAACAAGATGATGAGCTTAGTGAAAATTAAGCACCTTCACTAAGTGGGGCTCGCAGGCTATTTTTAGGTGTATGTCTATTTTTAGACATGGTTAGCATATTCTATAAGTAGCAGGAGGCTATTTGTAGATGGTTGATCAAGTTGGAAAAATATATGAGATTCTATTTTTAGACATATGGACAAAGTCTATTTTTAGACTGCATATCTAAAAATAGATCACATGTCGATTATTCTTAGCCCTTAATAATAATCAGACTCTAAATATCAACTTATTCTCTTGGAGCACTTTATTTTAGTGAACAGATGTGGCACATCAGTGGGCTGAAGGAATTACACAATTCCTAGGGTGTTTGGTGACTTATGCATGGAGGACTCAGTTATAACTGATAGTGGCAAGCTGTGACAAAGTTGGAAGAGTAATTATGGGAGTTGTTATTTATTTTAACTCAGTTAAGTGAGTTAAATTCAGTTGTGCTAGTTGTATCTCATGATACACTAGTGAGAGTTTAGTGAATTAATTAGTTAATTAATTCACAACTAGTGACTCACTTGCAACTGAACAAATACAACAGTTAACTACTTTCATGTCAGTTCCAGTGGAAATCTAGTGGAGAGATAGGTGAAAGGGTGAGATGGACTATCTGTTGTGACTATAGTGATGCATTCAATGCATCTACACATAAATTGGAGTTGCCAATGAGGATTGCACAGTGCAAGCAAGGCAAGATCAAATTCATTCATGGGTCTTCTTCAGCAGGGATTGCGTAGTGGAGGCAGGCTGTCAGGATGCAAGAAATTGGTGCACAGATATGCAAATTTCTGCATGACAATGTGTGACGATTGTATATTGTACTGAGAGCTTGATGTACTAAGATTTCTATGAGATTTTTACGTGATTCCATTGATATACATAATGTATGATAGTTGGGATTTTTAGCTTTAAGCTTTCCCGATAAAACATCTTGTTTATGTGCGAATGGTTTTCTTCATGTGTTTGCAATTGGCGATTTAATTTCCGCAAAGAATTAAGTAGAAGGATTCTGTATTTAACATAACATTAATTTGTTAGATCAGAAGAATCCGGTAATACATATTGGTATTAATAAATTTCTACACCTCCACATCCACTAAAAGTTGAAGCTTATATTTGCATTTCCTCAATTTGTCACGTGGAAAATCACTCCAAGGTAATAGAGGATGATGATGATGAAGATGGTTAACGTCCACTGAGACCAATATTTGGTATATCAGACCTAAAGAAACGGATTATTTAGTTTTATTTAAGATTTTATTCCTATGCTAAAAAATCTAGGAGAGAAGCCTCTCGAGCTCACTATAATTTTGACATCTTAAAAGGCTAGGAAGGTCAGTATTGCAACAAAAATATTATGAAATTGAGATCTAATGTGGTTGTATGTGGAGCACTCCAAGAGGAAGTGATTTTCATCCTCGATGTTCATACTCTCACAGAGATGGCAGATCCTTTCCATCCATGGTGTTTTAGGAACTGTCCAATGACCTGTTTCACTATGGAGCTCATGAGAGTTCGTTCTAATATTGACTATATTAATTTTCTTCTTTGAGCTAGTTAAAGCAGAGAGATATTTTTGATCTTCTAGGGTGGGGTTGATGACCTCCTTATAATAGCTTAATTTTCTCTTAGCTACTAGATATTTCTCACGCAACATTTTTTCTTTGAACTGAAGTAACAATTTTTTTATTGTTATTAATGTTTTGCAATGCAACATTCTCGTCGATGTCCCAATGGTTTAACTAGACCCTGGCATCTTTATACCAACCTAATTTTAGCCTTACGTGGTTTTGGATGGAATTTAAAGCTAGCTTAGGAAGTTTGTGGTATCCTATGCTATTGAGTTTGTGCTTGTACAATAGAAGCCTCGTCATAGCTAGGCTCTTGATAGGGGAAAGACCCACTTCTATAAGGTGAATAGGATAGGGTGTATTGATTTTAATTCTGAGGTTATACGTTATAAAACACTTTTGGACTTGCTCAATCTTTCTCCAGGATTCTCTAGAGATGCTGCAACCCCAAACCTCACATCCATATAAGATAGCAGGAGTGACTTAGAATGAAATGAAATATATGATTTTGGTTTAGAAATAAAATGTTATTGTTTACTCTAGCCCCCCTTAAGCACCTAAGGCCCCTTTTAGTCCTCTCTCATGGGTTCATAGTCCCTTCTCTATTTTCCACTAGTGAGGTATTTTTATTAATAGTCTTCAATGTAAAATATTTATATATTACATCACTTGGCCTTCACCATTAATCATATACACTAATATACATTTGTTAATATGGGGATCAAAATTAAGGTGTTAAATACCTCTCCTCCTAAATTTTTCATTTTGCATCATCCTTGGTGCACATCACCATTATATAAAATCAATTTTCACATTATAATTTCAAAAACAGTGTTAAGTTTTCTTTCCACATCACATCTTTCAGCTCCCATGTTGCTTCTTTAGGTTGTCGTGCATTCATCATATCTTTAAACTATGCATTGTGATATTTGATTTAATGTACCTATCAATTGCAGTTAGAAGCATCGAGTCTAACCTTATGTAAAATAAACTTATGCTTGTGGGTGTACTAGATCATTTTCCCCATCCTTGGTATTCTTCATTCAGTTTTTCCTATAGCAACCATCATAAAAACATATATGTTATAACCATTTCATGCAACAATTATTTCAAGGAATTATAGGCTTCACAATGGAAGCATGTATTCAAAAATAAGTATGCAATCTTAATTTATATTGATTTGTATGACTATTTATTTGATTCACAAGGTTTCCATGAGCAAGAATTTAGTTCATTGTAATTTTTTTATGCACCGTTCTTGATTTCATCCCATTTGCCACATGCATTTTTCCTTAGCAATTTTATTGATGTAATTTGCTTCTTCCTTTCCACACTCATCCTTTCAAGCTCATACATGCCTTTTACTACTAAAATTTCCCTTAAGTTATTCATATTTACAAGGTTTTCATGTGCAAGGAGAGCACCAACTTATGACCCAGGATCCACTGACACTATCTAGTCCATAATTTGTGGCAATTGCAGGGTCCCAATGTCATCATAGTTGCCTTCTTCTTAAGCTTTCTACCTTTCAATCATCATCAAGTTTCCATAACTTTGTTCTCCTAAAAAACATTTCACGTATTTATCCAAATACGACTACTTTGGCATACAATTATTTCACTTCATCCATGAAAATTCATGAAATGATCTCAGATTCATGAATTAGAAACAATTCCATCTTTCATTGATTCACATATTAATTTCAATGAGATATTACACAAGCGTGGATTCATAAAATGCATTTAAATAATGCATTCAACTGTATATGTCAACATGTGTTTATGCATATTCACAACTTGCACACTTATATAATACCTCATGCACATAAACTCAATGCAACCTTGTATTGATTCAGGAGTATCATGTTCTGGTACCATGTATTCCACCATGAGGAGTTGGAAGGTCTTTCCAATGCCTGGATACATCATCCATCCTCCTCCTTAATAATTTCTTAACCATCTAGGCACCTTTATTTTTTAACCCAACACTAAGTATATACTCCTTGTTTACTAGACGACAACTTGATGATCTGTAAACTATCATGGATATTCCACTAGATACTTCGTCAAAATACATTTGATAAATTATACTTAAAAATCGAAGGTACACACTATAACAATTGTGTTTCTCTTTGTATTTATAGATATGTAGATTTTTGTTAGTAATGTATGCATGTGAGTTAAAATTGTGCATAAAATAGAGAAAAGTGAAATAATATCTCACACACACATTTGACACAAGATATGGCTTGGGAAACCCATTTCGAAGGAAAACCCAGTTGGACAATGAGGTCAATATTCTCTGTTTCTTTGAATGTAAAATTTCTATGAGTATGAAGAAGTATGGCATGTGACCTACGGATACTGCAGTGCATAAATCCTCTTTGTGTGCCCTATATCCTATCCCTCGTAACTATTTTTTCTTAGCTATGGAACAAATGCACTAGGAAGAATGGAACCCCTTTTCCTCTTAATGGACTAGTTATAACATAATGCGATAGGCTACTAGTGGTTAGGTTTGAATACCTCAAATATTACCAAGAGTTAAAATATAGACTCTTCTAGAGTAATATACCTAATAATCATGTGACTATCCCCTTTTCCATGAATAATGGAGGTTGATGTGAAATCCTCTTGAATTATGGTAGTGAAAATAGGAAGGTAAACTTATGATTGGAATAAATTTCGCATATAGACTCCAATTGATGTGATTATTGCATCGTTGGAAAGGTCTCTATGTGCAAAATATTAGAAAATCATGCAGCATTGAAGTGTACATTTTTTACCCCCAAAAAATGTCATTTGATGCCTCAAAATTCTCTTGAAAGTTTTATGACCCTAATTTTCCAAACTAGATCCTGCTAGTAAAATAGTCCTAAGGGTTGATTCCTCCACTTTTTCCACTCTAAAAGCATTAATATGGATGAAAAAAAATATAATGATCCAATCTATATCACTTCCCAATTTTCAAAGGCTTTTGGTCCCCAAAATCTTCTACTGAATGAGGTAAGAAAATTTTTCCTCCACCTTCTCTCTGGTGTACCATTTAGATTTTCCTGGAAGTTTTCCTTTCAGCCCAATCTGCCAAAGGTCATATTTCCCATGTCTTGTAGTTTTTGATCTCTTCTACAAAATATTCTATCAACTTTTCCTAAGCATCTAGTGTCAAATCCTCCATAGAAGGTAGGACATGTTCCTCTTCCTAATCTAGCATGTAAGGCTCATAGAGTTTCAGATTCTCTATATTCAAAATTGAGTAAACGACCATATATGGTGGAAAATTGAGCCAATAGGCATTATCACCCACCTTTTCCAGTATCTCAAAGGAACCATACCTCAGAGCCTTGATTTTCTTACCAGGCCCTTGTAGCCTTTCCTTGTTCAATTGTAGCCATATTTTATCTCCCATCTTGAATGATTTATTTGTTCTATGTTGATCATGCTTGGCCTTGTATTTATCTTATGACTTATGTAGTGTATCTTGTACCTATATTTTGATATGCCTAATATTTTATATGGAACTTTCATCCCTCAAGGTGTCTCTTGTAATATCTTCCCTCACTCTTCTTTGCTGCCCATATGAAATGTCCAAAGGTGAAGGTGGAAAATATCCAAAACAAGTTTCAAATGGATACTTTCCCATATATATATATATATATATATATATATATATATATATATATATATATATATATATATATATATATATATATATATATATATATATATATATATATATATATATATATATATATATATATATATATATATATATATATATATATATATATATATATATATAATCGTAATTCTTCCTGTTGTATCCCTCGGGGGACCCCCCGAAGTCTTGTTGACTAATTTTGTTTGTCCATTTGTTTGTGGATGGAATGTTGTAGATATCCTCAACTTTGTGACAATATTCTCCCACTATGTAGTACACAATGCACTTAGATATCTTGTGTCCTTGTATGAAATGATGCTCCTTAGTATCCAAAAATGTAACTTGACTTGTCCAAAGAAAAATTTGCTACTTCTTGCTCATAGATGGTCTTTTTACAGGGCATCAAAACACACATCTTGTTGTACCTGTCAACTACCAAGAATTGGTAGTCATGTCCCTTCCTAGTTTTTGGTAAAACTCCCTCAAATTATATGGAAATTATTTCCCAAGGACGAGTGGGTACAATTAAGGGATGATATAGACCTTGTTTCTTATTGTTAGGCATGTTGGTACAACAAATAATGCATCATATTATGAACCTAGCTACCTGCTCTTTCATCTTAGGCCAATACACATACCTCTACAAGTTGGCCACAATCTACCCTACACCAAAGTGCCCTACAACCTTGGAGGTGTGAGCCTCTCTAATCAGCTTAAACCACTCAACTTTAGGAACACATATCTTATCCATCCTGTAGAGTAACCCATCTTGGAGATGGTAATCAACGGTGTTATCGTTATTGTGCACATGAATATGACTCTGCAACTACTAAAACACCTCCTTGAATTCCTCATCCTATGAATATGATTCTCTATATGCATCATGGGTGAATGGCTCCATGTGCATAAGGGTCCCCAAAGTTGTGATCTTTGATGTGGGTGGTGCTGGGTCTCCGAAATGTCATAATTTTTCACTTTCCTTCACTATTTACCATATTCCATAGCTCCATCACCTTACACTAAGACCATTTTCAGGATCATATATGGATTAATAAATATTATTTTCTAAAGCATTTATTTTAGTATTTTCAATCAATTTATGGTTAAATATTAGAAAAATAACATGTATTCACTTATATTTAAAAGTTGCATGAGTTTTTTGACGTTTGTAGGTGTATTCGAAGATTTCATCAAAATCATATTTGACCTCTAATTCCAAAATTCGAATTTCCTCTTCAAACTCTTGAACATTTGAGGAAGATTTGAGATCATTGATCAAGCACATTTCATGGAGAATAATCATGGAAGTTTTCATAAGTGTCAACTATCAAATATTTTAGAGAATTGTGAAGGATATGAAGAGATGTTACTTGCTCAATGTTAACACATGGTTATAACCACATGAGATATTTGTGGATCTAGGAGAGAAATGTGGATCTAGGAGAGAAATGTGGATCTACAATTATTAATTAGTTATCTTAGTTTTTGTATAAATAGGAGTGCATTCTACATTTAAAGGGGTGATAAGTTTTGGAATGCTAAATATATGATTATGATTGCCGTTATGAATACTATTGAAGTTAACACATTTTTCAATTAATACCATCCTTTGATATGATTATGCCTTCATAATGAGATATAGTGTTTGAGCAATAGTTTCCTAAACTTTCCACCTCTCGCACACTTTAGGAGGGCCCCATAATGAGTATGCGTACATTTTAATGTTTCATTTCTACAAGATAGATTAGTTTCTTTTATGCTCATTTTTTGCAAGGTTTATTTCAAGCCTTTTGATTAAATTCTCTTTTTTCTACACATTGTCTTTACATTATTTTATGATCATTTCATTTACGTCCTTTTGTAGATCAAATTCTTGAACTACATTTAAAATACCAAAAATATTTACCTCTTTAGCATCTTCTTTGTGAATTCATTTCATTTACATTCATAGGCATATCATGGTTTTAATTTATGAATGAACTCTAAGTTTTGAACACACACTAAATTACTGATTCACTTTAAAATCTTCAATGGTTTCATAGTTAATTATATCATTTTCATAGATTAAAATTACAAACTTTCATTTTTTAGATTTACTCTCTTTTCTAGATTAAATATTTCCATGATTTCATAAGACCAAATTTCAAATGTTTTCATAATTTAAGATTTCATCTTTGATAGATTAAGTTCAAATTATTTTCTCCTTAAAATATAAGGCATACACTTTGGTATGTGGCCTACAAGAAAACAGTAAGGAAGCATAATCACTTGAGTTCATCTTATTTCTCCAACTTCTTATTATATTCTTTGAGTTACGGAATTGTGCTTTGCTAGGCTAGATGTGAGATAACATACTTTTATTTAAAGAACACAATAGTATACATGTGAGTAGGTTCCTCTTTTGTTTGGACTAGACTTATGAACCTCGATGGTTATTCTTGAGACTGTGCAAATAGGATCACCATTTATGCTTCCATTAGTGTCACCGAGGGCATGTTTTCTTATGATGGTAAAAAATGTTTCAACAACTAGCTATCCATACATATTAATTAAAAAAATATTCTAGTAGTTTGAAACAATATTGTAATGTATTTAACAACTAAGGGGTCTACTTTAGCCCTTGATGCTCATTCCCCTTGTATTTTTCAATTTTGGTTCTACTGGATAATTCTAAGTTGGGTGTCACCACATAATTGAACATCAAAACATCTATCCTCTCAAAGTATTCAGAGACACATCTTTGTTGTGTACCTTCATCACCCTTGTGGCATGGGGTTGTCCCATTTTAAAGGGTTGTCCCATTTCAATCTTTACAACATTTTGAATTCTAGGGGAAACAGAGAAGGAACCTATATTTGGACGTTTAAAAATTGACCAAATTCATATTCCATGATATCAAAGATGTTATTATCAAACACGTCATCAATTTGAACATAACCGTTTTCTATTTTGGGCCTAAAATAATCAGTAAGATCCTCTGAATTGCAGGCTTCTTCCTCATCCTTGTTGCTTGTGCATTCTGGGTCTTCTCTTGCCATAGCAACTACTTTATGTTTTTGATATCTATTGTTGAAATTTCCAAGGACAGTCTCCATTTTCATTGCAACAATACTTTTATGATGAAATTTCAAATATTAAAAATTGTTTCTGTGTGTTTCTGATTCTGAAAAACATATTTCCGGTCACCAATATTTATAACCTCTTGGTCAATGGACTTTTTACTTATGCACCAACCAAATTTTAGTGCATACTATGTGTCATCTAGGACAGGGGATCTCACTGCATATGGTTCTACATGTTTTCCATAGTGATTATCAACCCCCATAATAATATTTCCACCATGACTCTCATCATCCACATCATAACAAGGGTCTTCATCAATGCCTTTGGAATTCAATTTTTCTTCACTTCTTAATTCACATATTTTTCATTCAATCATATTAATTTTGAGGCCCTAAGTGGGGAAATCGTCATTTGTCTCTTTGTTTGTTGGCTGCTCCTCTCTATCCACATCACTTTTATTGCTCGTGGTCCTGCATGGAGATATGTTACTAGAAATCTTATTACCAATAGGAATGGGGAGGATAAACTTATCTGTGGAGAAAATAACATGGCTCAGTCCAAATTCCAGGCATAAGTTTTCCTTCAGGAATGGGAATTTTTGGGAAGGAATTGATTTTCATTAAAATATGGAAGGGGTAAGAACACAGCCAAAAAAACACACTAATGTAAATGTGAATGTTGATTTGTTGTATTTTCAAGAGGGAATGGAGAAATTGTTTGAATCTAATTGGTTTTTGATTATTTTTAGAATTTACACTATTTGAAGTAGTGAATTCAATCTATCCACTAGTTTATAAAATAAAGCCAAAATAGAATAAAGTCAGTATTTATTCAATAGACAAATCGCACAGATAAAAATCGTGATAGGAAAATTATTATGACCTGTGAACTTGCGACCTCATCAACCCTACGATTTTGCGACCCCCGTGACCTTTATGACCTCACAACCCCCATGACTCTCGTGACCTTGTGACCTATCTCTCCTTGGGACCCCCCTTCCAAGTCGCATAAGTCACAATTTTTTTCATTTTCACCCTTGCAACCTTTCCCAGTTATGCGACCCTGCGACCTTTCCCACATAAAATATTTTCTCAAGCTCTGCTAAGAATTTAGTGGCCTTGATTAGTTAATTTTTCTTCCAATATTTGTATTATTCATGCCATCTATCTTATCGTGGGATTTTATTTTTGACATTCCCGGGGATGTGGATCTCGATGGCATTTTGATTTCCTCTTTCTCAGGCGAAATGAAACCACCGATTATCATGAATCATTAAAAGAGTCCTGAGGTTAGCACACAGGAGAGTTATCATATCTAATCGTCGCCTCCCATTTATAGAGACACTGCATGAGTCCTTAAAAAAAGCACCAAGTGGACTTGGTATGATGTTTTCTCAGAGTTCTCCAACCCGGATATCCCACAGTACTAGGAGGATTTCCTAGTGTATATAAATTTCAAGAGGTCCAAACTCCACCAGGTTGCAGCACACCCACCTATCTTCCCCTATGTAGAGGTCATTCACTCGATCTTGCATAACACGAACACCACGAGGTGGGTGATAAGGAACCACATCAGAAAAAATTACATAGATATTCATTCAGTAGACATAATGACATATTTCGGGTTTCCCAAAAAGGAAGAATCATTTAATTCCCAGTGGCTATCGGATCACAAGGTTCCAGTCCAAAAAATTGTCAAAAGCTGGTGGTAGGTTCCTTCTAAATTTTGGGCAAAGAAAGATAAATTGTATAAGACAAAAGGATTAATGAAATTAAATCAACTCATTGCGGCCATGATGAGAAAAAAATATGGCAGGGACGACATTATCACTTTTCACGGGACATGGGTCCCTATAATGCATATGGTCACTAATAAAGGAACGATATTCAACGAGCCAATATATTAGTCTCAGCGTTAAGGACCAACATTATCACAACACAGGTTCTAGAGGAATACCAACCATTTCAGTTTTATATGGCCTCATATTTAATGGATGTCGTCTATTCCAGGTGTCACTTTGACCACTAGAGTTACAACTGGAATGCGGATACAGGAGGGCCAATACACAGGCACTTGGAGGTTTTCTGGGATTTGTGTTATAAGAAGAACATGAATCCATATCAGATGCATTCATCACCCCGTTATACCGAATGTTGCACAGAGAAGACCCCCCATGTATGTCAAAAATAGCTATGGAGACTGTTGTGGCCTGTTATAAATTTCTTATATGTTGTATATATGAAGTTATGTCTTTCAAAGAAATTTAATATATATATATATATAAAATAAAAAATTATAAGAAGAAACATTGAGCGATGATTGGAGTTAATGTGTCAGACAGTGGGACCACGTTTGGCGCATTGAATTAAAAGACGAGAAAGTGCTTCTTGGATACCGCCATTGGAAAAAGTCATCCTTCGATGAAGCGTGAGTAGGAGCATAAAGTGATCAAAGGTTAACTAGTAGGGTGCCTCCGCTGGAATCTTTGACCCCCACCAGTTCACCAGAATGAGCGGCCCAGATCAACTGTGGGGGCACACCTTTGTTGTTATGAAACCAACTCCAAAAATCGAATAAACGAGAGGTCAACGCCTTAGAAATAAGCCACTTAGAGGGGGAAACCTCCTTTACATTACATGAATGAGAAATTATTGGATGATACAAATGACAAAACCTCCTTCTATATATAGGAGTCCATGGGGTCACAATATAATCCTAGCCGACCTAACAATATTAATGTAAGGGAACAATAATAACAATATTGGGGTTACAGGGGTACAACAATAACAACAAGGGGGTTACAATAACAACAATAAGGGACTATACTAGTAATATAGGGACCTAACATGCCCCTCTCCTTCAAAAAAAGTGTTGTCCTCAACACTTAAGTAGCTCCAGATTCTTTTGTATAAAATTCTCATCCTCCCATGTAGAATCTTCAGTGGGTAAGTTCTTTCATTTCATGAGATACTCTGAAATTGATCGATTTCGTAGCTATCGAATTCTTGTTTCCGTGATTGCTTTAGGTTCCAATATGATTTTTCCTTCCTCATCAAGTTCTAGAAATATTGTTTGAACTGGAAGTTTGTCCCCTATAACCTTCTTTAAGCATGAAACATGGAAAACTGGATGCACTCACGAAGAAGCAGGAAGCTCCAATTTGTATGCCATAGTACCAATCTTTTGCAACACCTTGTAAGGACTAACATTTCTGCAATCATACATTCAATTGCGCTATTTTGGACATAAGGATATATGTAATGCCTGATGTTTGGAGGAAAAATTCCTGGAATCAAATGAATAGCATGATCATGATCACGAATAGTTGGGAGTCCTTTGGGAGTTTCAAACACCTTGGAATGATTTTCCAAGAATTTTTGGAGATCTGGAGAAATATATTATTTTGATGTTGGAACTTCTAGTGAGCATAATTGTGAAATTACACCTCGTCATTCTTTCTTCAGAAACTTTGTCATGACATTAGAGGTTATTATCTTTCCTGGCTTCCCTGCGATACGCCATAATTCGATTTCCTTTCCTTCCAAAAAGAAATTCAAGAAAAGTTCTTGAAAATTAAAAGCTACCTTTCCCAAAGATTGTAACCATTGTACTCCTAGTACAACATCGACACCTCCCATTGGAATGGAAAGCATTGGACTATTCAATACATAGTCCCCCATGGTTAGCTTGATATTATGGAATTTTCTAGAGAAATTTATATTTCCTCCATTTGCAACCATCACTTGACATTCTGGTGCTGGGTATAGGAAACAATTCAACTCCTTTGCTACCTTACAATGAATAAAATTATGGGTACTACCCGAATCATTAAAAACTATTACCTTTTTCTTCTTGATATGTCCTTCTATCTTGAGAGTTTGAGGAGTGGTAATTCCTGCCAATGCATTGCATGATATGGTTGGACTCATTTCTTCTTCTTCTAGGTTTTGTTCCTGGTGTATATCCTCTTCTTTTGAAATTTATTGTTCATTTTCTTCCTCTTATTCACAATCTATGTAAAATAATTTCTTCTCAACACACTTATGACCTTTAGTGTATTTGATATCACAACTGTAGCAAAGACCTTTTGCTCTTTTTTCTTCCAATTGTTGTGGTGTCAACCTTGTAGGTTGTGGAAGTCTAGGAGTAGAAACACTTCCATCTTTATAGATGTGAGTGGTAGGCTTCCTTGTCACCATAATTTTACATTCAATTTTTCTTGCAAACCTAAATGCCTTCTCCAATGAATTAGGTTCCCAAACACGAACTTCATTTTGGATGTTATCCTTTAAATTCCATATGAAGACATCAATCCTATGTTACTCTAGAATATCAGTTACCCTTATATTCAATTTTTGGAATTCCTCAATTTTCTCTACCACTAAACCTTTTCTTTTTTAGATTTATCAATCGGCTAAAGAAGGTGTTGATATTTATGTCCTCATAATGTTCTATCATTTCCTTCGTAAAAATTGACCAAGTGACAATTTTTTTATGGGAGCAAAGCCATCGATACCATACAAATGTATTTTGTTCTAAATGTAAAGTTCCAATGCGTACCTTTGTGTTTTTTGCACATTATTGAGATCAAAATATTGCACCATCTGTAGTATCCATGTTATGGGATCCTTGCCATCAAAATTCCTCATATCCATGTTTGGAATATGGTTGTTCTTCAATCCAACATTAGAGTTTATGAAATCACGATTAACATTTATTTTGTTCTCATCATGAGTTTCCTCTATTATATTTCCGCCATTAGGAATCATTTATTGTATTAAACTTGTCATCAAACCTTCCATGTCTACTTTTAGATCATTCTTCATGTCTTCCATGTTGTCTTTCATTTTTTCATAAACCTTAGCTTCCATGTCATCCATATTAGCTTCCATGCCAGCTTCCATGCCATTCTTCAAACCATCCATCTTAGCTTCCATGCATTTCTTCAAACCATCCATCTTAGCTTCCACTCCTTTCTTAAAAACTTCAATTTCATTTTTGGTTGCTCTTTGCGAGAGCGAAATTTGGTGCACTTGCTCTTGTAATTTTGATATGTCATGTTGCACTTCTTCCTCTTCATGAGTCATAGTAGAGCCTTCTAAAGACTAAAAGAGTGTTGAATTATTTTTAGGTGGCATTTTAGAAGCCAATACTAATATCTATGCTTCAATATGCCCTTGGAATCACTTCAAACTAATTTTTCACACAAGACTTGTGCAATTCAAAAAAAATATATACACACATTTTTCTTGCTTTTGAGGAGCTCGATATTGAAACTGAATTATCTCTATGATTTAGGATCTTAAATATGTGAAATTTGGCCCTGTAGTATCCCTATGAATCTTCTTTTGAATGCCATAGGTCTGAACTGATTTGGATTCTTCAAGACAAAGTTATGCCCAATCTCCCACAATGACCTAATTATGGACTGTTTCAGTAGAGCGAACTTGTACGATGTGCCACGTGTCATTTTTCCTCCTTCGGCTATGAAAATGATACACAGGAAACTATAGTCCGTGTACTTGCGGCCACTTTTTATAGAATTCTAATCCGACACTCAAAGAGAGAATTATGACTATTTCCCACGACCACCTCTTTGAGATGAAATTCGGGAGCCTGAAAAAATCCTAACTTCCACAGATCATATCTCCGAAAATATTGCGAACCAAGATCTGGAATTTTTACAGGAAGTTCCTTAAGATTTCAGATTCGTTTTGAAAAAATTTAAGCTTATGAAGCTTCTATCAAAAAAAATTATAGCGCAATTTCCACGATTACCTGTTTTAGGTGAAATTCGGGAGCCTGAAAAAACCCTAACTTCCAAGATCATATCTTCAAAAATATTGCGAACCAAGATCTAAAATTTTTACATGACGTTCCGTAGGATTTCAGCTTCGCCCTGTAAACATTTCAACTTTTGAGCCTTCGTATTAAAAAATTTATAGTGAAAATTCCACGATGACCTATTTGGAGTAGCGAAACCCTAGAATCCAAAGCTCTGATACCAAATGTTATGAAACCAACTCCAAAAATAGAACAAAAGAGAGATCAATGCTTTAGAAATAAGCCGCTTCGAGAGGGGGAACCTCATTTACATTATATGAATGAAAAATTATTGTATGATACAAATGAAAAAACTTCCTTCTATATATAGGAGTCCATGGGGTCACAATATAATCATAAGCAACCTAAAAATATTAATTTAAGGGAACAATAATAAAAATATTAGGGTTACATGGGTACAACAATAACAATAAGGGGGTCACACTAACAACAATAAGGGACTATACTAGCAATATAGGGACCTAAAATCTGTGATCGATACCATACTGCAAAGTTCCCCCGTAGTGACGACAACCAATGAGCCCCACGACACCAGCAAGCGAGCCAGATGTGTCTTCCATGCCACCCTCCACATCACTTCCAACTATCTTGTCAATCATTTCACCATTCATTACATTTTCGTATGATTTCTCCTGCCCACTCATTTCCACAACCTATAAAATAGATGTTTGTCATCATTGTGTCGACGTCTGCCTCCCAAACAACTAAAGCTCTCCAATTTTCGTACCATCTTTCAAGTCAGCAACCATTCAACAGTCCTTTGGACAGAACCAAGTTACAAGTAACCCATGCAACTATTCTTGAAACTTGTCCAAAATGTTAAAGAAAGTTGTTATTGTTGGGTCCTCTAATCATATCTCATTAATGGATAAAGAAGCAGACATTGTAGATATTGTCTGCACAGTAGACCACCCTTTATTTTATCATCATGTAATCTTAAACCAAGCAAAGTCCCCAATTTAATTTTCTTTGATTAAGTCTGGAATCATGTCAGTGTTTTTTCCATAGACCTACCTGTTTCCAGATTTTATCCATTGGTTGGTTTCTGCCATGTACCCTAAAAATTGCTTTGTCTTGAACCAATTGGGGGGAAATGTCTTCCAGGTGTCAGCTCAGTTGATAATGCAATCATTTTTTTACCCCTATATATAGGCATATGTGAGTTTTACGGATGAATTCCTCTCTACATATTTTCAAGAATTGTCAGGGCCTCGGTTTACCCAAATTTTATTTTATCTCATGCTTGAAAATGAAAAGTTCTCCTTGGATTCAAACAATTTTATTTAAGCTCCTTTGCTAAATATGTACAACCAATTCTCCAAATTTTGGCCAAAATCATAAGGAGAGAAGATGTTATGTTGGTAGATAAGTCAATTGTGGGAATGTTTGCTTTAATGATGAAGCCTGAAGTAGTTTTGGATATTCCCACTCATCTGGAGAGTGTTGTCAATAATCAATTTATGAGTTTATCAATCATTGGAAATTTTAGGTTTCCTTCTATGGTCACCTATTTGTTTCTTTATAGTAATGTGAATAAATTTACCCAGTTGGGGTTGAATATTGTTGATGTGGATAAAAACAAACAATCAGTGGTATTTTGGACAAACCTGGTAAGAAAGGAGGTGGGAAATGAAGGACGTTTTTAAGTTACCTCCTCTTTACTTCCTATTGTATACTCAATTTTAAATGGAGTGTTTGCACCAAGATTATTGCTTGAAGTTCAATCCTTTTTGAGATTAAGTAAAGATGTGAGATATGGAGATTGGTTTTCTCATGAAGACTATACTAAAGTTAGATTATTTGGATCTGAAATAGAGCCTTTTAAATTACCTGTATTTTTTCCCATGAGATTGTGCCTTGGAGTTCATTAGGCAAGGTCTTAATGTTGATCAGGTCCATTTTGTACCAGTAAAGAAAGGTCATTTGTTTAAACTACCCAGGACAGTAAGGCCATTCATTGTAAACACCAGACAGGCCTTGGAAGCAACTCACAAAATGATGACTAACATGCATTTTTCATTGGAGGGAAATGGGCTTATTACCCATACCATGTGATTTCAAACCACAGAGTGGAGAATGGCTATTCTACATTTGTTCATGAATCAAGGCAAAAAATGGAGAAGTTGGAAAATGGAGGATAGACTTATACATCTGTACAGATGGAGGTGGAAACCCCTCATCCTGCTTAGAAGGGGCTTAAAAGAGGAATAGAGAAATTAATTTATTTGGAGAGTGATACATAAAATGAAGCTAAGAAGGAAAAGACCATGGAACATGGCATCTCTTCAGCTATGCCTACATACTCTTTGTAATTGGAAGATATCTCTTGTACTCCTTCATCTCTGTAATATTCCAAATTTTTCATCAGCTAATTGGAATATTAGAGTTCTTAATTTTCTTTTTTAGTTAAGTAAATAAAAGGGTGGAGGGACCCATAAACCCAGCAGATGAATAAATCCACTTCTATAGTGTGAATGTGGGTTAATTGAGTAGTGGAGTAATATTATGGAGTAGTGGAGCAACATAATAATGAAGAAAGAGTGGAGGTCATAGAGCAATAATGAGGAATATGATGGAGATAGTGGAGGAATAAATGCAAGATCATGGAGGGAATAATGATGAAATGTTGGAGGAAGTGGTGCATTAAATGCACACATGATGGAGGAAGTGGAGAGTAATTGCAGCGGTGATGGAGATCATGGAGGACAGTGCTATCTTTATGGAGGATAGTGGCCACATGTGCAGCGTAGTTATGATGTGGGCCAAGGCTAGGGAAGGCTCAAAACCATAAAAGGAAGATGAGGGAAGCAAAGGAAGGGGAGTGTGGATTTTTATTGTTGAGTGCCGTAAGCCATTTATTTTCACGCTTCAGCCGTTTAGCTAAGTCTGTTGTGATGTTTAGCACCGGGTGTTCCTGAGTGGGAATCCCACCCTTACCCATGGGGTAATTCGAGTGCCTACTCGGGGAAGCTTTTCTTGGGTAGCATTCATCATTCGAAAATTAGTGCCACTTTCAACCACTCTCATCTGCACTTCCATCTACAAGAATTAAGCATTCCTGAACTTGGGTTTGAGAGTTGGTAGGTTGTTCTCAGTACTTCAGATGAGAAACCTATGGAGGGATCAACCCTTCATACTGTGGATCCATTACAATCTTCCGAGAGTTTCATTTTCATATCCATCATCAGGCCATCCTTATATTCTCCTATGCAGCAACATTTCCTGCAGGAATTGCGTAATTCTGCAGTTAGGGTTTAAGGAGAATAGGAAGTTCCAAGAAACTCAGCTTGGAATCCTATGAGGGATTAATCCTTCACTCTGGGGATCACTTCAGTAGTCTAGGATAAGCATTTTATTATCTATCAGAAAGCTACATCATCATCCCTCCTAGACAACGCAACATTTCCCAGCAGTTGTGCATGCAATAACTGCATATTCAATGGAGGAGCTAGATCTCAAGTTTTGAGCTTGGGAGTCGGAAGAAGGGACCAACCCTTTAGTTAGTGATCTGAGTGGGTGCTATTGTAGCCAATAGATCATTCTTTCGGCCTTATATCAGTAGTTGTATCTAGGGAGTGTGTAACTTAGCCATCAGGGGTTCAGTGTGCATCCCAAAAAGGGCCGAAATTCCAAATTCAAAATTTGGCCAAACAATTTATGGGATTTTCTGGGTTTTTTTAGTAGAATCCATGGTTAAAATCCTAGATCTTTCTGAGTAATCCATAAGCCTCTTGAACATAGATATTCTTCCTAGCTACAATAGTTTATACTTTCCAGTGTTAAGTTTCATTAGTGTATTAAACCATCTTGTGGCTTGAGTGCATTCATTTTGGAGCACTATGTACTTACATTGTTGTTGATTCATAATGATATGGCTCAGTTGTTTCTACTAATGTTTTAATGTCTTGATGTTATATTCCAACATTTCCAAAATTTTACAATTTTGTGCTTACATTCTGGTTATTGCCTTGATTGAAATGTTATAAATGTTCTATATTCACATCGTTCCCATTTTGGGATATTACAATCTCCTCTTTCTTAGGGTCCAAGTCATGATCCTTTGTTAATTATTAAGCAGGTGTTCACACAAATTGAAGAAAGAAACAAAAAGATAAGAGAAAACGTTGAGTCTCAGTCTGAGGCTCAAATTTTCCTTGAGAAAACCAAATTATTGACAACCATGGACTTAGAAAAAGATCAGTTGAGGATGGTTTTCTCTCATCCTTCAGCCATGAATGTGACTTCTACTACCTCTTTCAAAACTGTTAACTTAACAGTGGATGCTAAGAAAATTCAAGAGTTGTTGCTATAGCCATAAAATCTAGTAGCATGGTAAACCCCCTTAGTAAAAAGCCTATTGAGAGAAACCCTCTCAGTCCTAGAATCTATTGTATTCCTAAGATCCATAAGGAAGGAGCCCCCCTTCGCCCCATTTTCAACACCATCGGGGGTTTGACTTACCTTCTCGCTAAATTTTTAGCCAATAAGCTTAAACTTGTTGTGTGCCGAACCGATTCCTTTGTCAAAGACTCATCTTCTTTTATTAGTGAGTTGAAAGGCATTAAAAT
The DNA here is from genome assembly GCA_034641835.2 of Pinus albicaulis. NCBI lineage: Eukaryota > Viridiplantae > Streptophyta > Pinopsida > Pinales > Pinaceae > Pinus > Pinus albicaulis. The sequence goes on from CM076569.1 coordinate 549,490,310, forward strand.
GGATCTTGATGATGAATTTGTAAGTTTTTATGTGGTTTCATTATACACTTGTATTCCCATTAATGAGGCTATGGATGTCGTCAATCGAATCATCGATCCTGATACTGCCCATCTGGTTGAAATTTGTCCTACCTTGACCTTCTTCAGTTTCGAAGGTGAATTCTATGAGAAAACCTGTGGTGTGGCCATGTGTTCCCCCTATCCCCTTTTGTGGCTAATGTTTTCATGGAGGACTTTGAATCTAAGGCCCTCTCCTCAGCCCTTTTCCAACCCAAACTTTGGAAAAGGTTCGTAGATGACACTTGTGTTGTTTGGCCTCATGGCAAGGAAAATTTAGAAAATTTATTCAGTCATATGAACAACCAATCAGACTCCATAAAGTTCACTATGAAATGTGAAATTGATGGTAGCCTTTCTTTTCTTGACGTTATTATTTCAAGAAATGATGATTTTTATTTCTATCATTAGGTATTTAGAAAGAAAACACACACGGAGCAGTATCTTCATGCTAGTTCTCATCATTTCCTGGCTCAAAAGTTAGGTGTTGTCAACATCTTAGCTAGCAAAGCATTAAGAGTCTCAGATGAGCAACATATCGAAGAAGAGAAATCCCACCTCCTGAGCGTTTTCGATAAGAACGACTATATCAAGTTTGAGGGCCTTAAAGCTTTTCCAAAAGTAGAAAAAGGTCCAAGGAATAAAAAAATATTCTAGTGATTGGCTATCTGGGGTTCGACTCCCATTTATTCAAGGGACTACTGATAAGATCACTAGGATCCTCAAGAAACATAATGTTTCTTCGATTTTCAAGCCCCTTCGTACTATTCAAAGTTCTCTAAAATCGGTTAAAGACCTGGTTAGCCCTAGGGAAGGTAAAGGTGTTTACGTAATTCCTTGCTCATGTGGGGCTCCTTACATTGGTGAAATTGGTCGTTCCATCAATCAAAGGATTCATGAGCACGTGGCGGACCTTAATAATGGTAGGACACATTCCTCTGCCTTATCAGAGCATGCAGAAAAGACGAAGCATCATATTTGCATCGAAGAAGCTAAGGTAATTGCTAATATTGACCATTTTCGAAAAAAGGCCTGTTAACCTGAATAGAGATGATGGATGGGGTGTTATGAGATGTTGGATCCCAACCCTTCATCCTTAGTCGTTGTGCCCTTTTTTCTTAACAGATCCTTCAACATGGGATAAAAAATTAACAAAATAAAACTAATAATATTAAATTATTAAAAATATGCTTATACTATAAAATATTAATATTATTAATCCCCCCTGACCTCATTTTTATTTTATTTATTTATTTATTTATATTTATTATAATTAATAACTAATCTAAATATAATATATCAATAAAATAATTTAATAAGTTAGTTCATTTTTCCCCCTCTCAGTCAAACTAGTTGTTATGCCTTAACGACTAGCTGGATCCTCTCTGATCCTCTCCCCATATTTTTAAACATGTCTCCTGGATCTGATTTCTCATCTTGTCTTGATGATGAACCACAATGGTTGGTTTGAAATGAGTCAACAACTCATGATCATATGTGATTATTACCGAAAGTAGTTTTTTAACAAATTATGGATCACAGAAGCCATATTCCAAAAATTCCTCTTCCTGATAAGGTTAACTTGCATATGCAAACAAGACAGTTAATCTTTAATGATTTGAATAAGACTCCTTCAGCTTCTACCAAAGCTGAAAATATGTTGAGCAAAGTGATCAAACAGTTGAAGTTGGAAAAATCTAACTCAAGAGCTTATTCCACACAGAACAAGGAATTGAAGAAAATAATTGTTAAAGTTAGTGTTGATCTTGAAGACAGAATAGAAATTTAGAAATTGTTGCAGACATATGTAGACAGATTCCAACATGTGAGCATCATATGGCTACTAAAGTAGCCCAAGTGGAGACAAAGAAAGAGCGGTTGTTGCAAGCTTTGTTGGCTAAAGATGAAGAAATAACTAAGTTGAAAGAGACAGGTGAAATGTTACGGAGAAAGATACAATGGTTATTACATCAAATTCAAAATACCATGCTGCCCAATTAACTCAAGTCTCAACTAAGTTAAGATTGGCATAAATTGATTTAAAGAAAACTCAAAAGGACTTCAAAGGTGCTTATAAAGTACTCAAGGTTACATAGAATGAGTTGCATATGACCAAGGATAATGCAAAAAAATATAGGAAGGATTGTTAGAATGCCTATCCAGAGATCAAAGAGCTGAAAGAGAAAGTGAAGAGAAATATGTCCCTTATGCAAGCCATGGAGATTATTTGGAATGACATCATTGATGTTGTTAAGAACATATGTGATTTACTAATTAATCTTGGGGAAGAAAAGATTATTGTGAGAGATCTGGAAAATGTCATTGTTACAAATAAAGAGAAATTGAAAAATAGGGCCTTGTATGCCAATAGGTTGATTGATTTTATTAATTCTAAAACTACACAAGAACTGAAGTATTTCAAAATTGAAGACATGAATTGATGTGTGCTGGAGTTTAACAAGATGATCATGAAGAATTCATACATGAAGACTACAGAGAAAAAGCTAAAAGAAGTCAAAGAAGAAGTAGTAAGATCTAATGTGTTATTTGATAAAAGAACTAGGGTTGGTTTACCATCATATTGGGATCAATAAGACAATCTTCTTCCGTGAGAGACATTTGAAACATTGCTAGTAGAGGCAAAGAGTAAAATTGGAAATACACATGAAAATACTGCTATCCTAAAGGGAGCCACTATTGTGAATTTTCTGCATAAATAATTTCAGCTATTATGGATGATGAAAACCTTGTTTTTAGGAAAACCCTCATATTCTAGGATCACAAATTTCAAAATGGCTCATGTCATGCTTGCTAATTGTTCCAGCTCAAATGTAGACCTGTGGACAAAATGCAAGGAGTGGATGTATCCGCAAGGTAATGATGCAGATGCAGGAACTTCTTCCATTCCAGGATCTTAGATCGCTGCCACCTCATGATCAAACGATACTTCATATTTACTTTAATTTATTTTACTGTAGAAGCTTTAATTTTCTAATTTTTATTGTAATGATTGAAGAAAAAAGTTTGTGAAGTTGACAGTTCCATAACTGTCCATTTTGTAATAATGTATTTAAGACTTTTTCAAAAGAGAAATGAGGTTCGAGACTTTGGTCCTCAGAAGTTTTGGCAATTTGGTACTTTGTCTTGATGAGATTAATAAAGCTTTTTAGAGAATTTTCTAGCAATTGATGAATGTGTTGAGTTCTTCCCATTCCATTTTATGTATATATCTTCTGTTGCAATAAAGTAATGAAGCTGTTGGTGATCCAGGTGGATATTGGTATCCACCTACCTATTCCACTTGGGGTCGAACGATTGTTTCTTTCAGTTTTTTAGTTTCCTTAATTATAGCACAATTTACTATTTTTAGCAATTTTTCGAGTCTTGAACTTCCAGAGCCGTTTTGCGCCCTAAACGACGTTTTTTGGGCATTGCTTATTTGAAAAATATGTTTGTTCCAAACTTGATATTTTCTATCAACAATTATAGTCCTCGGAGATATTTTTAATGATATATCATGTGTGTCAAACAAAGATAGTATGCCAAAGTTACGACCCCAGGAAATTGATGTACCAATTTACCCCGATGGGGCCCATGTCCTGTTTTTTCATCTCCTCGGGTTAGGTTTTTGGATGTTTAGGGTTTTCCATTGTTTATCAATAATATATAGGCCTTCGAGCCTCATTGTAACATAGAGTGCAGAGGCCTGTAGCCACCACATATCTTCTAAGAGATAAGCTACGAACGATCTAGCTAGTTTATTTCCATTTTGTCTATAAAAAATTTTTATTTCTTTGATATTAATGAAATGAAGTGTTATTTCTGCTGCATTTTTATATTTATGGTTATATGTGATTCAATTGCATTCTTGCGTAAATATGGATCAGTGGTATCAAAGTGGTCTTCTCTTTCTCAATCCTTCTTTGCATGTCCCCAACGAGGTTGGGGTATAAGGAGTTAGGGCTCGATCTGGTTGAACCTTTGCAAGATCGACCTCGCAAACCATGAAGGTCGCCCATCGGGGATGAAAATAAAGATGAGGGAGTAGGATATCCTATCAAAATATTACTCGAGGAGGCCCTTGAAAACAAAGGAATGCGATGATGGATAACTTTACCCAGATCCTTCAACGACTGCCCACTGGTGACGCATCTGCATCCAACAACCACTCTGGAGGCACAATTCCTTTTAAGGTACAAGTAAAATTTTACATTGCCATATTTGAGGGCCAAATAGATGCATATGTAATAGATATATGGTTGAATCTATTAGAAGGATATTTCTCAGTTCATGACTTTTTTGATTGGGAGAAGATTATTTTTTCACTCCTCAAAGCTACCCCCCATGTCAAGGACTAGTGGGAAACCTACTATGAGAAAAAGGATGAGGGGGAACCCTCTCTGTTCTCAGATGTACCCACTTAGAATTATTTTCGAGACGCTATCAAGGAAAAATATTATCCCGTGGGGCGCTATGAGGACAAGTACATATAATAGACTACGCTGCAGAAACAAACGGATCAAGATGTATATGAGCTGATGAATCTGTTCCATACCCTGTGCACAAAGTTGGGTATCAAATATTTGGAAAAAAATTTGGTGCCAAAGTATTGTAGTTGTCTAAAAAGATACATTCAGGAGGAAATTGAGTTCCTCAACATCTCCTCACTTGGTACGACATACCGGTATGCTGCTAAGATTGAGAAAAAATTAAAATAGAAGAAGCAAGGCTTTGGATTTGCGAATCAAAAGCAAGGGAAAGGTGCCCCCAAACCGGAGAACAAAGGACAAAGCCAAGGCATGGAAGCCCAAGATAACCTACCAAAGCTACAAGCCAAGAACAACACCACAAAGCCAAAGAAGGACATGGAAAAGTGGTGTGAATTCCATAAGAGCTCTACTCATAAAACAAGTGAGTGTCGGGCCAAGCAGTCACTAATGGCTGAGATGAGGGCTTATGAATCAGATGCATGCTCTGACTCTGAATCAGAACCCGACAAGGGGAATGAAAAAGGGAAGCATGTTATTGATGCGGAGCCCAATGCCACCATGGCCACTGCAAAGATACAGAAGGAGGAACTGGAAGATCCAGAGGAGGAGTAGCATCTCTTCCACTCTCAGATGTGGGTAAAGGTTTCCCCACTATAGTTCATTGTCGACAGTGGGAGCCAAAAGAACCTCATTTCAGCAGAGGTCATGAAGCATTCGAGCTTGTCGACCACAACACACCCACAGTCATACACCATTGGGTGGCTTCACCAAGGACAAGGTCTTCGCGTCAACCAACAATGTCGCCTTCCCTACAACATCAAGCCCTTCACAGATGAGGTATTATGTGATATTTCTCCTCTTGATGTTTGTAATGTATTATTAGGCCAATCATACTTGTGGAAGCGGTATGATGTGTATGAGTCCCGACCTCGTGTTGTTATTGTTACTTTGGGCAATAAGTTATACAGAATACCATAGGTACCACCGCCTGCAGATATCTATTTGGTTACTGCAAAACAATGCAGTAAGCTCATTTCCAAAACCAGTAATTTTTTTTTCCTCATGATCCACCCCTAGGGAAAGAAGAATATTGTGGCCACAACCTCCAGACAAGGCTCCTATGCACAACAAAAATAAATGGACAAGGTCGTGGAAGAGTATGGGGACATCTTCACCTCACCCACAGGGGTGCCTCTGCACTGTTAGGTCAAGCACCCCATTGATCTGACCCCAGGTGTGCCGTTTCCCAATGGATTGACCTATTGGCACTTTGTTCTAGAGAATGATGAAATCAAGAGGCAGATTCAGGAGCTGCTGTAGAAAGGTCACATCCGACCGAGTTCATCGCCCTATGGGATCTCGATCGTGTTAGTGCAGAAGAAGGATGGGACCTAGAGATTCTGTATTGAATAACGGGCGCTGAACAAGATCACTGTCCGGAATAGGTACCTGATCCCATGGATTGATGACCTTCTAGATCAACTCAAAGGGGTGAAATATTTCAGCAAGATCAACTTGAAGTCTAGTTATCACCAGGTACCAATCGAACCCTTCTATGTGTGGAAGACTGCCTTCAAAGCCATGGAGGGCCTTTTTGAATGGTTAGTCATGCCTTTCGGGTTGACGAATGATCCCGCAACCTTCATGATGCTAATGGATGACATCTGGCGGCCATTCACCAACTCATTTGTAGTAGTGTACTTGGATGACATCTTGATCTTCAACCAGACCTGGGAAGAGCACCTCCACCACATCCGACAGGTCCTCCAAACACTGCACCAATGCAAGTTGTGTTCCAATTTGGAGAAGTGCACTTTTGGCATGACCCAGGTTCAGTATCTGGGATACATTATTGATGAACGGGGGGTGAATGTGGATCCAACCAAGATCCAAGTAATTCAGGATTGGCCGGCCCCAACCACTCTAATAGAGCTTTGCAACTTTCTGGGTCTTGCTAATTTCTACCGCAGGTTCATGTTGGGACTCTCTCATATCTCTTGGCCCTTGAGTCAAGTTTCTAAGGGAGGAGCGAAAGAAAAATTCTTTTGGTTGGAATCTGAACATAAGGCATTCATAGAATTGAAACATCGCCTCTCCTCTGCCCTAATTCTCACATTACCATACTTGCAACAACCATTTGATGTCGAGAAAAATGCCTATGACTATGCTCTTGAGGCAGTTCTTACTCAAAAGGGGCATCCAATGGCATATCACACTAAGACACTATCCGAAAAAATCCGCAAGTATCCCACTTATGACAAAGAAATGTATTCCATTGTGAAGGCATGCCGCCAATGGAAGCATTACATTTTGGGGAAGGAAACAATCATCCACACAGACTACTGACCCATGCAGTTCATACAGACACAAGGGAAGTTGCAGAACGATCACCATAAGAAGTGGTCCACATATCTGCAACAATTTCATTTGAACATCAAGTATAAGAAGGGCAAATGCCTCAACCGACCACTGATCATGGAACTAACCACCATTCTCAACTCTTGTGGGAACGAGACTTCTGATTGGCTGCTTCTCTATAAGAGCGATCTATAATTCAACCACACATAAAAGACACTCTTTAAGGGTACGCAAGTTCCAAATTTTCACCTCTAGGATGCACTGCTATGTCACCAGGACACCTTTGTGTTCCTTCAAGCGAGCGTGCCAAGATGATTTGGGAAGCACACTACAGTCAAGTCGCTGGGCATTTCAGGGTCGAGAAAACAGTGGCATTACTATAGAAGTATTTCTATTGGCCGAACCTTCAACAGGATGTTGGGAAATACATCATATACTATAGTGCTTTCTCCATTGCCAAACCGACCATCAAGAAGCAAGGCCTCTATACTCCGCTACCTACCCCTAGTCAACCTTGGGAATCCATCTCCATGGATTAAATGTTGGGCCTTCCTTCTACTAAGGATGGAAACAACTATGTTTTCATGGTCATCGACAGATTCTCGAAGATGGCCATTATGTCGGCCTACAAGAAGAATATCACAATAGAAGCCAATGCTAAGCTCTTCTTTGAATGAGTGTGGGTGCACTTTGGGATCCCACAGTCTATCATCTTAGATTGGGACAGCAGTTTCCTCAGCACATTTTGGTCCAACCTCTGGTCAATGATGGACACCAAGCTCACAAAGTCCACAACATTCTATCCCCAAACTAATGGCTAGACAGAGGTCTTCAACAAGATGATTGTATACATTTTGCACATGTACAATTCAAATAATCCATGCACATGGGATGAGATCCTTCCCTATGTACAACACAATTATAACCGGGCTCTCCACAGCTCAATCAGCCAAAACCCGTTTCAGATGGGCCTGGGGTTCTAGCCATTGTGTCCCATTAACGTAGCCATGCCATTTGTGGCTACTCAGGTCAATTCGGATCATGTCCAGTCTGAAGCTGACAAAGCAAACAAATTCATTTAGCACTTTCAGCACATATGCCAGCAGGTTCGTGACATATTGGAAAAATTCAATGTTAAGTACAACCAATGACATGATCAACATCGGGTTCCACACCACTTCCAGGTGGGTGACAAAGTGTGGCTACATTTTCAGAAGGAATGCCTCACTGGACCCCCCCGCAAGCTTCGCCCGCTCCACTATGGGCCATACACCATTACCAAGGCTATAGGGAATAATACCTTCGAGCTCAGTATTCCACCATTCCTTGGTCTGCACCTAGTATTCAATGTGGACCATGTTCGGCCCTATTTCCCACCTCTACTGGACACCTCTGGCATTGCAGAACAACTCACACCAATAGAGTTAAACACATACTACATGGAACATGTCACCACAGATTGTATCATCGACATGAAAATCAAGAACACTCGCCAGCAGAAGATCCAACTATATCAGGTTGTTAAAGCTGGCCAACTCTTGCAGTAAGGCAAGTGGTTCACCAGGGACCAAGTTCAACATAAGTTTCCTCATCTCATGGAGGAACTCAACGCAATGGGGACCATTGCTTCTTAAGGGGGGAGAAATGATCCAAGTAGATATTTGTGGCCACCTACCTAATCCACTTGGGGACCAACCATTGTTTCTTTCATTTGTTTAGTTTCCTTAATTATAAGACAATTTACTATTTTTAATAGTTTTTTAAGGTCCTAAACTTCCAGAGCCGTTTTGAGGCCCTAACCAACGTTTTTTGGGCATCACTTCTTCAATGAATATGTCCATTTGAGACTTGATATTCACTATCAATAGTTGTAGTGCTCAGATATATCTTTTGAACGATGTATCATGTGTGTCAATCGAAGATAGTATGCCAAAGTTATGACCTTGGGAAATTGATGTACCAATTTACCTCGACAAGGCCCATATCCTAGTGTTTCATCTCCTAGGGTTCGGTTTTTGGATGTTTAGGGTTTTCCATTGTTTCTCAATAATATATAGGCCTTCGAGCCTCATTATAACACAGAGTGTAGAGGCCTGTAGCCACCACATCTCTTCTCAAAGATAAGCTACCAGTGCTCTAGCTAGTTTATTTCCATTTTGTTTGTAAACAAATTTCAGTTATTTGATATTAATGAAATGAAGTGTTATTTCCACTGCATTTTTATATTTATGGTTATATGTGTATTCTATTGCATTCCTGCATAAATATGGATCAGCTGGTGTCTAATTTACATCTGTGAGTTAGAGTAAATTTCCTTAATAATGCACTCCTTTATTTTGAACTCATTTCTTGTAACCACTTTATTCTAAAACCAAAGATAATAGTTTATGTGATTTACAACATATTGTTAATGTTTTTTCACTGTCATTTCACCTTCTCCTATTCATGCAAATTCATCATTTAAAGGCACTTTGAAGAGTTGTGTTATTTGTAAAGGTTAAAGGCTTTAATATAAAATTCAGGGGTTACAATATGAAGGGACAACAAATAATTTTATTTTCAAGTGACAATAAATGTCTTGGGCACTGATCTCCTTACAACTAGAGATTGTCTCCCAAGGAACAATTTTTTTGGCGCCGTTGCCGGGGAATGATTACACGAATAAATTTTTTATTTTAGAAATCATTTCTTTGATTGGTGAACAAAGAAAGTGATTTGGTTGTGTTTTTCATCAACGTATACCTAGCTTCCAGAAGACCGCACACGAGGTCAGATACCTCACAACATAAGTTTCCAATCTTATCTGACCCAGAAAAAATAGTATCAAGAAGGGTTTGGAAAACCAAATCCTGAAATTACTCCAAGTCCTACCCTTTCTGCTCCAGGTAGCAGTTCTATTATACAAACTCCAGTTTTCCACTAAGAAGAAGTAGTCAGACACCTTCAATTCTTGGAAGAAGGACCTGTGTCCTCTCATTTAGTTTTTTCTGAACCTACCTTGGAAGAAAAATATTTTGAGTAATTTTCTTTTTCATTCCATGAATTTCAAGAAGTTTCGACACTTCATTTTGGAACTTCAGAGGAGTCTGTATCTGCAATAAGTCAGCATGTCCCTATATCAGTATGACCTCCTCCACCATTTTTTTTTCAAGCAGGAATTAATCAAAACCCCAATATGGATATTCCTTCTTTCCTCCTAAATATATATGATCCTTTAAATTTTTCCCAGTGATGAATGCAATGGCACAAGATTACCTTAAATTTTTGCCTCGTTTCACATGGGAAGATGATATGTCAACATAGAAACAGATTGCTTCGTTTTGTGCCTTTAAAGAGAATTTTAATGTTGAGTATCTTGATGTTGTTTTTGTCAGCAAGTATATGCCTCCTTATATTAAATATTTAAATGTGTACATAAAGTGATCTGTTGGCACTCCGGAAACTAGACCATATATCCAAAATTACAAAAACATCTTTGCCCATATAAGGAAACCGGAGGAAGATCTAGTTCAATGGCCCCTAACACTGATAAAAGGGCCAGAAATCCAACTTGTAACCAACTAAACCTGCTAAGACTATGAAATATAGACATTATAGGGCTGAAATCACACGGATAAATTAACATAACCAAAAAAAGGCCAAGGCACCTGATCAGTCCTGGACTTGGTCCTCGCCTCCCTGCCTTTTCATCTCTTGCTTGGTCCCGTCTTCCTCTTCTTATCCATCCCCGAAAACTTCCAGCAGGAATGCACTGTTAGACCGCAGAATGTCGAAATAACCAGCCATAACCAAGGTGTCCTGCAGTTTGTCGAGGCTTTTGTCCAATGCTTCCCAAATGATGCTGAGGTTTTCTCGGACCGCATCCCCAATTCTTCTCCTCTCACAAATCAGACGATCCAGGATGATCCTCGACACCCAGACTGGGTGCACCTCAATCCCCCCCATACTCAAGACACAGAGACTTAACCAGGTCCTTCTCCATTTTTGAAATGGAGTTAGCATCCTTGTCGTCATCCTCGGCGAAGAATAGAGCCTCCCAATCAAGTCTGCCGCCCCAATTCTCCAGCTGAGAAGAATGTGTGGTTGTTCTGCCTCTAGTTGTCTCTCCTCTACCACTACCTATTCCACAACCCATGCAGCAACGAACCTGAAATGGGTTCCCAACCATCCTCTCTTCCAGAAGGGAGCGACGATGGATCTCAGCCACAACCACCTACACAGCTCGAGAAAATCCTCCATCTTTCTGCCCAAACACCCTGCTGCACTAGGCTGAAACAATGTCGCCCCTGCCCCTTTGTGCCCATATATACCCATCCTGTCCTCCAAATTCTCCTATAACTCCTTCCCTCTGCCCTTTGGCGATAATTACTATGCATGTGAGCGAACTAGGACAGAGGTGGTACCTCCCACCCTCAGGATCCTACATCCCCATCGCCTCTGCCTCCATTCTTCTATACTGCCTACTGCTAATCACTATCACCATCCTTCCCCCACTTAAATTGTCACCCCCAATCCTGCATGCACCCACGTCACCGCTTTCATGCATCCTCTTTATTCTTTTCCCTGGGGTGGCCATGTGACACCCATATTGCTGCCCATGGGCCTTATTCACCCGCATCCGGGGGTGAATGTTGAGTATCTTGATGTTGTTTTAAGATTATTTTTGCAATCTCTAGATGGAGAGGCTAGAAAGTGGTCCAAGACACTTGAGGCCAATTCAATTAATAATTGGGAAGAAATAGAGAAAAATTTAACTTAGATATGGGGTGAAAAAAAATATCATGGATATTTCTTAACTGAATTCAATTCTATTAAAAGAAAAAAAGAATAAAATGTCACTGATTTTATTAAAATGTTTAATAAATTATATAATAGTATTCGAGCGAACCCCACCAGCTGGAGCAAAGTTTTATTTTGCTAGAGCTTTTGAATCAAACTTTGGTTTCACTCTGAGGGAGAGGAGGTCTCCCACTTTAGATTAAATTCAAATAGATGCCTTGGAGATTGAGGCAAATTTGACTGCAACACAAAAGAACAAAGGAAATCAAGAGACACAAGATAAAGGAAAAGGAAAGGAAGAAGTTTCTCATGACCAAATATTGGAAGATATGACTAAAGTCATAAAAAAATTAGTAAAACTGGATCTGGAAAATAAAAACCCTCCTAGACAAGGGGATCAAGCCCAAAATCGAAATTTAAATCCACAGCTTAGAAAAAAACCCTTGCAGATCCTACAAATGGAAAAGAAATATCAAGATGAGATCCAACCTCCTTTGTATATATAATATGGAAATGAGGAGGCAGAAGAAGAAAGTGCAAAGGAGAAAGAAAACCAAATATAAACATTATATGCAGGTGAAGTAGAAGATGACGATAATGAGAAAGTCAATGCTGAAGCAGAAGAATCATTGACTGAAAAAGAAATTGAGAAATCTTGTAAAAAATTTACTAATCATGTGGAGGTTGAACTACATAAAAATATGATATGAGATCAAGGAAGATATCTATATCATTCAATAATGATGTGGTGTCATAAGACCCAATACCTCAACAGATGGTGACTCCACATCAAGCAGAAAAACAACTTGACAGAGGGAAGCAACAAATTGATCCAGTAACAAAACCTACTTTTCAACAAGGGGAGAGTTCACAAAGGAAGTCAAAAGGTGAGAATTTAAACAAAATTTTTGTTTCATCTAAACAAATTTCACATTTGAATAAGAACAATGAAGATCATGAGAATTTAATAAAACCAAGTAATCCTTTTAATTTGTCAAAATAATTGGAGAAGATAAAGATACCAATCCCCTTGACTGAGATGTTCAATACTACAATGTATAAAAAGTAGTTTTCAGATTTTATTAATCTTTCTCAAGGTGACAATGTGGCAAACAATGAGAATAAGAAGATATATCGGTAGTTATGTTTGGTCCTCACGTGAAAGAGGTGGATTAATATACTCCTCCCTTTTACATTTCTTTATTGGTGGTTTTTTCAGGTTACACAATTGCATGTTGGATTCAGGAGATTCTCACAATTTAATGCCATTATCTATAATGAAACAGTTGAATTTAAAAATCACCAAACCTTATAAGGATATTTACCCATTTGATTCCAAAAAGGTTAAGTGTGTAGGGCTAATTAAAGATATGGTTGTTTCATTGGCTCAAATTCCAACCAGGAGCCTTGTGATGGATGTGGTGGTGGTAGATATCCAAGCTCATTTTGGGATGCTTCTTTCCAAATCTTGGGGGGCTAAGTTGGGAGGTGTTTTGAGGTTGGATTTTACCTATGCCATAATACCTATTTTTGGGGGAGAAGAGAGAATATATATTATATAAAGAAACTAGGTTTGTAAAAACTATTACTGAGGATAATGCCAATAATTCTCCTGTGTACAGCCAGGAAAAGGATGATTTTTTTTGTTTCATGCTGCAAGAAGTTGCAGAAATTTCTGAATATACTCAGGTTCAACTCCCTTTAGGAGTGGAGAATAAAGAGATGACAGAAAAAGGAGTATGGAAACTTTATTTTCATAATGCTTGTTCGAAAGATGGTACTGGAGCAAACATTATTTTAATCACTCCAAAGGGTCATTTAATTCCATTTTCATATAGATTAGAATTTGATTCTACAAACAATATCTTAGAATATGAAGCTTTGATTCTTGGGTTGAAAACTGCCAAACAATTAGGAGTACAAAATATATCCGTTTTTGGAGATTTTGAACTAGTAGTCAAACAGATTAAAAATCATTGTCAAGCAAGACATCCATGATTAAGAACTTACAGGAATTAAACTGTGTGGGATTTAGTGGATAGTTTCTTTCTTGCTTTTAATATAAAATTTGTCGTTAGGGAAAGGAACAGGCTGGCAGATTCTCTAGCAGTTTTAGCCAACACTTTTAAGCCCCCTCTAAATCCAAGGCTGAGATATGTAGTAGAAATAAGACACATGCCTTCAATTCCCGATAATGTGAAGCATTGGTAGGTTTTTGAAGATGAATATTAGATTAAGGAGTTTTTGGAGATGATATGATAATTTTCTAATTTAGAAACTGACCAAGATGAAGATGTTGGAAATAAGTAGGAGGGATCAGTGTCTTTCAAAGAAGATTTTGCAACTCAAAGATAACGTAATACCAAAAGGATTGGTACCTTTGGAAAAATTATTTCATGTCGATGATGTTGCTAAGAATCCAAAGAAAGAATACCTTGAATAGGACTTAGAAGATTTTAATTTGGGTATAGATCAACAACCCAAGATGGTGAGATTATTTAAAGGTGTGCCTGAAAATTTCAAACAGAGATATATAAGCTTGTTTAAGAATTTTGTTGTTTTTTCATGGTGATATGAAGACTTGAAGACATATGATACTAATATCATTCAACACACAATCCCTTTGAAGCCAGGGGTCAAAACTTTTAAACAAAAGCTACAGAATATCAATCCCTTTTTGTTGCCTTAAATTGAGAAAGAGGTTAAGAAAATACTACAGGCTAAAATAATTGTTCCTTTAAGGTATACAGATTGGGTGGAAAATTTTGTGTCAATAAGGAAAAATAATGGTGAAATAAGGTTATGTGTGGATTTCAGAAATTTGAACAAAACATAATTGAAGGATAATTAGCCTTTTCCCAAGATGGACCACATCTTACAAAAGGTAACAGGTTCATATAGGTTTTCCATGATTGATGGTTTCTCTGGATACAATCAGATTGCAGTAGAGAATGAGGATAAGAAGAAAACAATATTTACAACTCCTTGGAGCACGTTCATGTATGCCAAAATGCCTTTCGGATTGATGAATGGTGGCACAACACTCCAGAGAGCTATGGATATAGCATTCATAGGAGAAATTGATAAGTTTGTGGTGATTTATCTAGATGATATAACTGTCTTTTCTAAATTAGGTGAAGAAAATTTTGATCATCTACAACAAACCTTTGAGAAGTGTAGGAGGTATGGTTTATCTTTAAACCCAAAGAAATCTCGTTTTGCTTTGAAAGAGGGAAATGTTTTGTGACATATTGTTTCAAAAGAAGGAGTGAAGATAGACCTTGCGAGAGTGGAAGCAATAAGTAAGATACTTTTTCCAAGAAGTAAGAAAGAGATTCAGATTTTTCTGGGGAGAATTAACTTCCTCAGGAGGTTTTTTCCAAATTATGCTGAAATTGTCAAAGAAATCACTGATATGCTAAAGCAAGGAGCAAAAGTGAAGTGGAATGCATCTACAAGGGATTCCTTTTCAAGAATTAAAGTAGCTTTTCAATAAGCTTCGGTGTTGATAAGTCCTAGTTATGAAAAGCCTTTTCAGATTTTTTCTTTTGCCTCTGACTGTACTATTGCAGCTGTATTTTTTCAAAAGAATGAGGAGCAGAGAGAAAAAACTGTAGCCTTTTTCAGTAAAGTGTTGAGGGACGTAGACCTAAAATATAATATTTTGGAAAAATAGGCTTATGCCTTGGTTAAAGCCTTCAAAGCTTTCAGAGTTTATATTCTTCAGTCCTAGGTGGTTGTATATGTGCCAAATACTGTTGTTAAGGATGTTTTGGTTCAGAGTGATGCAGAAGGTAAAATATGCATGTGGATAGCTAGGATACAAGAATATGATTTAGCCATAAAACCAAAAAAACTAATTAAGGGTTAAGGTTTGACTAAAATTCTGACAAAAACAAAATTTCAAGCTTTGGGGATTAATCTGTTAGCTGAAGTTGAAGAGAAAGAAGATGTTGGAAAACAAACAAGGATTGAATCATGTGATAAATGTAGAAATTTATATAGAAATTCTATACCAATGGATTCAATCCGATCTTGTGATGTAATAAAACAATATACTGAATCCTTCTACAATATTTGCGGAATATTAAACATGATCACTCAATCACATGCAAGTAAGAGAAAGGAAATTATCAATCACACAACACAATATGTTATTGGGAAAATCACCTGCTCAAAACCCCTCTATCATATATTGTACATATTCAAAGAATCATGAAACAATAAAATGCTTTCTCAAACCATGAAAATCATGCACTCTACCGATCATCTCACCCTGATCTTGCTCAAAATTGACTAGCAATTCTTAGGAAAAATTGACCAACACTTAGCCAATTCTCAACCCCTATTTAGCCCAGTCTTGCTCACGCAATCCCTAGGCAATTAACTTCTATTAAATAGGATAATCAATCTTCCTTGACTACGCAATCCATCATGATCCTTCCCGTGACTTTATAATTGCGCTCGATTAATTCGCTAATAACACAACTGATAGTTATCTTCCCTTTAATCTCTGTCTCAATTGGGCCGTCATCAGAATTGACATGCATGCAACTAATAATAGTGAATCATCAATTATCTGATAGATCACTACTTGTGAATTAAATCTAATTTAATTCACTTGACCTCTCACTAGCTCATCACTCAGTTAGAACTAGTTAAATTGATTTTAACTCAATTAATTTGAGTTAACTGATTACACTCACACCACACTAGTGCTACAACTGAAATTGGACCCCCAAAGTATTAGGATAACTCTACATGCCTCATCTTAGATCCTCAACTTGAAATTCTTGAGCTAACTCAGTCTTCATGACTTAGTTAATTCATACAAGTTTTTATGAGATGAAATTACAATTTAATGTCCAATTTATTTAAAGGAAAAATAAAACTCATACAAGTTTTTATGAGATGAAATTACAATTTAATGTCCAGTTTATTTAAGGGAAAAATAAATTAGATGCCCACATTTAGCACTAATCTGTAACTAAATTCCTCACCAATGTGTGACTAAAATTCCACACTAGTATGTGGTCAATGTTTGTCCTTTCTGGTTGCTAATTTCACTGTTTCTTGTTGCAAATTTCAACGCTCCCTCTCAACAAGAAAGGAATTTAATATATCCCGATCCGGTACCTTTGAAATGTTTTTCATGCAACAATAATCTAGTGTTGCTTGCACATGCAACTCCTGAAACTGAATAGCCTTCGAACAACTAAATTGGTATGATTCATATGTCATCAGAGTCTTTTGACTGTTGGATCCCATTGCACTTTTCTACTAGACTCTCTGCGCTGCTGCTGACATCTACACTACTGCCAAATTTTATTTGTGCTCCAGTATTCAACATCTATCACTATGATCTCTGTCTTCTTGACATCTGACTGCATCAATCTAATCGATCCTTCCTACTACCGCTACATTGTTCATCTATAAACCCTATGTTCTGTTGGAGGTCCTTATCCTCTAAGTCACTGAAGATATCTCTTTTCCCTATCATATGGAACGAGGCACCGCTGTCTAGATACCACATGCATCCCATTACATTGTTAGCCATGCATGAAATGAATAAAATCAAGCTCTAACTATGAAGCCAATTCTTCACCCGCTGCAACTCCAGGCTCCTACAATTCGAAGCATAGTGCCCATGCTCGTGATAATGAAAACATATGATCTTGGACAAGTCTCTCTTGCCCTCTTCGCCTTGGGAATTCTTTCCCTTATTTTTATTTCATTTTATTACTAATGCACAATCTTCTTCTTTATTGGTGTTGGAGGTCTCGTCTCTAGTGCTTCACCTTATCTCTTCTATTACCAAGTTAGACCATAAACGCTCCTAATATTGTACCTTCTCCCTCCCATTCACAAAGTCCTGGTATCTATGATAGCTCTTGGGAAGGCCTAGAAGTGTTAGGCTCACCAAGTCATCATTGAATATGGTCACACCAACACTTCCAAGATCATCTCAACATTGAGTGAACTTCACCAAGTATGTTGGTACCATCTCCTCTCCTGCTTGATCTTTTTGAGCTTGTCGTTCAGTGCCAACTTCCTTTGGTCATTATTGTTCTGAAATAGACCTGTCAAGTCCTTCCACATAGCTTGTGGAGTCGCCTTCCCATGAAGACTCAAGACAATATTATCTCGAACTCCCTCTAACAAGATCCTTCTCGCCTTGGCTACCTTCTTCTGCCATGCATCAAGAAGTTAGGCATCTGCTACTGTGGGCTTGGGAATATCAAAATATATGAATTCATTCAACACGTTTTCCTCCAAAACTACCTCCATCCCATCCTTCCATGAAATATAATTAGAATTTCCCTCTAGTGCAAATTGAAGTCTCAAGCCATTGAAAGACATCTTGATCTATTCCTGGATCCTGAAGAATAAATCTAGAAATTTTAACCTACTCAAGACAAACTCAATTTCTTCTCTTATATTATGATTCTCGACACTCTGATACCATGTAGAAATTTATATATAAATACTATACCAATGGATTCAGTCTGATATTGTGATGTACTAAAACAAGATACAAAATCCTTCTACAATATTTGTGGAATATAACATAGGATCACTCAATCACATGCAAGTAAGAGAAAGGAAATTATTAATCACACAACAAAATATGTTCTTGGGGAAAGCACCTGCTCAAAACCCCTCTATCATATATTTTACATAGTCAAAGAATCATGAAATAATATAATGCTTTCTCACACTGAGAAAATCCTGCACTCTACCGATCATCTCACCCCGATCCTTCTCAAAACTGACTAGAAATTCTTAGGAAAAATTGACCAACACTTAGCCAATTCTTAGCCCCTACTAGCCCAACCTTGCTCACATAATTCCTAGGCAATTAATCCCTAATAAATAGGATAATCAACCTTCCTTGACTGTGCAATCCATCATGATCCTTACTGTGACTTTTTAATTGTGCCTGTGCAATTCACTAACAATACCACTTATAGTTAACTTCCCTTTAACCTATGTCTCAACTGGGTCATCATTAGAATTGACATGCATGAAACTAATAATAGTGAATCATCAGTTATATGATATATCACTACTTGTGAATTAAATCTAACTTAATTCACTTAATTAGAACTAGTTAAAATGATTTTAACTCAATTAATTTGAGTTAACTGGTTACACTCACACCACACTAGTGCTACAACTATGACTGGACCCCCAGAATATTAGGATCAGTCTACATGCCTCATCTTAGACCCTCAAATCAAAATTCTTGAGCTACCTCGGTCTTCATGACTTAGTTAATTGACACAATTTGTTATGAGATGAAATTACAATTTATTGTCCAAGTTATTTAAGGGAAAAATAAATTAGACACCCACATTTAGCACTAATGTGTAACTGAATTCCTCACCAATGTGTGACTGGAATCCCACACTAGTATGTGGTCAATTTTTGTCCTTTCTAGTTGCCAATTTCACTATTTCTTGTTGCAAATTTCAATAATAAAATTCAATAAAAATTCTTGTGTTCTGAATGGTACAAAGATATTGTGCATTACTTGTGTTCTCTTTGTCATCCTCCTACCATGAACATAAAAAAATACAAGGCTCTGAGAGTAAAAGCTTAGAATTATGTGATTGTGGATGGAAAGTTATATTGGAGAGATCCAGTGGGTATCTTGCTGCTTTGTCTGACAGAGGGAGAAGTTGTTGAAATAATAAAAGAATAACATGATAGCATGTGTGGAGGTCATTATAGTTGGAAGATTACAACTCATAAAATTATTAAAGATGGTTTATATTGGCCTTATTTATTTTCAGATGTTTATAAATCAGTGAAGAATTGCCAAAAAAGCCAAAATTTTGCTGAGAAGAAGAAGTTGGCTCCACTTCCTTTAATTCCCGTGTTCATAGAAGAGCCTTTCAAGCAATGGGAACTAGATTTTGTTGGGGAAATTAACCCACCATCTAGTGGTCAATGCCAATGGATTTTTATAGGGATAGATTATTTTAAAAAGTGGGTTGAAGAAGTGCCAACAAGAAAGGAAAATGACTTGGTAGTAATGAAATTTATAGAAGAAAATATTTTCAGTAGGTTTGGTTTTCCAAATAAGTTAGTAACTTATAACTCCCAAGTTTTTAAATCTGCTAAATTGATTGATTTTTTCCATAAATACAATGTTATCTTATCACATTCAACTTCTTACCATCCTCAAGGGAACGGGTTAGAAGAATATTCAAATAAGACATTGGTAAGAATTTTGAGGAAGACAATAACAGAGAATAAGAAATATTGGGATTCAAAATTGAAGTTTGCTCTCTTGGAAAGTCAAGTAATTACTACTAGAAGATCAACTGGAAAGTCACCATTTGAGTTGGTGTATGGTACTAAAGAATTTCTCCCTAGTTAGTTGATAAAGCCTATGGTAGCATTGATTCAAGATGTCCAGGAAGAACCAATTTCTCTAATCAAAGGAATGAACAAGTTTGTGGAGTTGAATGAAACTAGAGATAAGGCCATAGAAAATCTAATCAGCTATCAAGAGAAGATGAAAACATTTTTTGATAGAAAAGCCAAAGATTTTCTTTTCTAGCGAGGTGATATTTTTTTAAGATGGGATGTTAGAAGGGAAGATAAAGGTAAATATGGGAAATTTGGCCCCCTTTGGTATGGTCATTTTTACTGAATCTAGAGCCAATAATACTTTTGCCTTAGAAAATTTAGATGGTGAAATGTTTCCATTACTAGTGAATGGACAATATCTGAAGCATTATTTCCAGCATTGAAGTTTTGTTCCATCATTGAACATACCCATTTTATCATTTTAGATAGGTCGTTGAGTAACTCATTGCAATGTGTAAGTCACCTTTTGACTCCACGCCCGAGGTGAAGACACTGATTTGTGGTTCTTAGAGTCCTCTTCCAAAAAAAAAAAACACTATCTCTAGGTGGAGCCAGATGTTGTGGCCTGTTTTAAATTTTCTATATGTTTTATATATTAATTTATGTGTTTCAAAGAAATTTAAATATATATATATATATATATATATATAATAAAAAATTAGAAGAAT
The DNA here is from genome assembly GCA_034641835.2 of Pinus albicaulis. NCBI lineage: Eukaryota > Viridiplantae > Streptophyta > Pinopsida > Pinales > Pinaceae > Pinus > Pinus albicaulis. The sequence goes on from CM076569.1 coordinate 549,511,041, forward strand.
TACTAAGCGGTGATTGGATTTAATGTGTCAGACAGTGGGACCACGTTTGGTGCATTGAGTTAAAAGACGAGCAATTACTTCTTAGATATTGCCAATGGAAAAATTCATCCTGCAATGAAGAGTGAGTGGGAGCAAAAAGTGACCGGAGGTTAACTAGAAGGGTGCCTCCGCTGGAATATTTGACCCCCGCCAAATGACCGGAATGAGCAGCCTAGATCAATTGTGAGGAAAACACTCTGTGATTGATCTTTTACTACAGAGTTCCCCCGCATCGAAGACAACCGATGGTCCCCACTAATCCAGCAAGTGAGCTGACTGTGTCTTCCACGTCACCCTCCACATCACTTCCCACCGTCTTGTTAATAATTTCACCATTCATTACATTCTCGTATTATTTCTCCCACCCACTCATTTCCTCTGCCTATAAAATATATGTTTGTCCTATTATGTCCATGTTTGCCTCTTGAACAACTAAAGATCTCCAATTTTCGTACCAGCTTCCAAGTCAGTAGCTTGTCAGTAGTCATCTCGACAAAACCAGGTAACTCGTGCAACTGTTCTTGAAACTTGTCCAAAATGTTAAAGAAAATTGTTATTGTTGGGTCCTCCACTCATTTCCTATTAATGGATAAAGAATAAGACATTGTAGATACTGTCTCCATAGTATACCACCCTCTATTTTATCAGCATGTCGTCCTAAACCAAGAAAATTCCCCTATTTACTCTGCTTTGATTGAGTCTGGAGTCTTATTAGTGTTTGTTCCACAAGCCTACTTGTTTCCAGAGTTTATCCATTGGTTGGTTTCTGCCATGTACCCTAAAAAATGTTTGTCATGAAAAAACTGGGGGAAAATTTCTTCCAGGTGTCAGCTTAGTTGGTAATGCAATCATTTTGTTACCCCTCTACAAAGTCATATGTGAGTTTTACTTATGAATCCCTCTACATATTTTTAATAATTTTCAGGGCCTGGGTTTACAAAAATTGTATTTTATCTCATGCCTAAAAAGGAAAATTTCTCCTTGGAGTCAGACAATTTTCCTTTAATCTCCTTTGCTGAAGATGTATGACCAATTATCCAAATTTTGGCCAGAATCCTATGGAGAGAAGATTCTATGGTGGTAGATAAGTCAATTCTGGGAATGTTTTCTTTAATGATGAAGCCTAGAGTAGTTTGGATATTCCCACTTATCTGGAGAGTGCTATCAATAATTAGTTTATGAGTTTATCAATCACTGGCAGTTTTAGGTTTCCTTCTTTTCTCACCTATTTGTTTCTTTACAATAACGTGGATAACTTTACCCAGTTGGGGTTGAATATTGTTGATGTGAAAAAAAATGGTCAGTGGTCTTTTGGAAAGAACTGGTAAGAAACGAGGTGGGAAATGAAAGACTATTTGAATTTACCCCCTCTTTCCTTCTTACTGTATACTCAATTTTAAATGGAATGTCTACACCAAGATTATTGCTTGAAGCTCAGTCCTTTTTGAGATTGAGTAAAGATGTGAGATATGGATATTAGTTATCTCATGAAGACTATATTGGAATTAGATTATTTGGAGATGATATATAATCTTTTAAATTAAATGTATTTGTTCCCATGAGATTGTTTGCATTGGAGTTCATCAAACAAGGTCTTAATGTTGATCAGGTCCATTTTTTACCAGTAAAGAAAGATAATTTGTTTAAACTACCCAGGAAAGTAGGTCCATTCATTGCAAACACCAGACAGGCCCTGGAATCAGCTCATAAAATGTTGACTGACATGCATTTGTCATTGGAGGGGAAATGGGCTTATGACCTATACCATGTGATTTCAAACCGTAGAGTGGAGAATGGATATTCTCCATTTGTTCATGAATCAAGGCCAGAAATGGAAAAACTAGAAAATGGAGGAAATACTTCTACATATGTATAGATGGAGGTGGAATCTCGTCATCCTGATGATAAGGGGCTTAAAAGAGGAAGAGAGAAATTAATTGATTTGGAGAGTGATGCAGAAAATGAAGCTAGGAGGGTAAAGACAATGGAGGAGGGTAGATTTTGAGTGTGCCTGCATACTCTTTGAAATTGGGAGATATATCTTGCACTCCTTCATCTCCTCTTCCAAAGGGTACACGTCATGATTAGTTGTCAAGTATTAAGCAGGTTTTCACACAAATTGAAGAAAAAAACAAAAAGATAAGAGAAAACATTGAGTCTTAGTCTGAGGCTCAAATTTCCATTGAACAAACTAGATTATTGAAAGCCATGGACTTAGAAAAATATCAACTGAGGATATATTTCTCTCATCCTTCAATCATGAATGTTACTTCTACTACCTCTTTCAAAACTGTTAACTTAACAGTGGATGCTAAGAAAATTCCTCCTCCTGATAAGATTAACTTGCATATGCAAACATGACAGTTAATCATTAATGATTTGAATAAGACTACTTCAACTGCTACCAAATATGAAATATGTTGAGAAAATTGATCAAACAATTGAAGTTGGAAAAAGCTAACTCGAGATCTTATTCCACACAGAATGATGAATTTGTTAGGTCTTTGTAATTTATTAGCAAGATTGGGAGAGTCCAATCACAGAGTTAACATCATTTCAACCAACTTTGGGATTCTAGGATCTAGCCCTCCTGAATCCGGAGAGGGATCTCTCCAATATGTACAAAGATGGATATTGTCTTTGAAAAGCTTAAGGTAATGATATTTAGGCTAGTTATGAAGGCCAAGGGTTTTGTTTTGTTTTGGATGGTTGAGCATGAAATGTTACTTGAGGAGAAAGTCCTAAGTGCAAAAAGTTTCAAAAGTGAGAAGTTGCAAGCAAATAGAACAGTTTTGGCAGATAGATAGATATAACGCTAGTTTTTAGTCCATTGGGCTATGGAGTCATATCTGGGCTTTAATTGAACAACAACATCAAGTGTGATCCAAGGGGCAAGTTATCTATACCACAAGATTATTGAGATTAAAATGATGAAATGGAAACATTAAAATATTGGAGGGGTGGAAACTGATAATAATTTCTCAGAGGATTTATAGTCAGTCCAAACAAGAAAAGCCTTTTAAGTAACTGTTTTAAAACCAACCAAGGACAGGGCTAACCATAGACTTCTTGGGCAAGTTCTTATTAAAGCAGCTTAATTGAAAAACAATCCAGTAATCCACATAATTACCTTCAGAAAGTATGAAAACACATAAGAAAAACAGAGTGTAACTTAAGATCGGATAAAGTACTTTTAAACCTAGTCTGCTTTCAGTCAACACCAAGGGAAACTTTCAGAATCTGCCTTTGGAGAAAAGAATCTAGGAATCAGGGCAAACCATATCTTCTCTAGTCTAACTTTAATAGCAAATAATGGAAATAACATTCGAGAACAATGTTTGAGCAAACAGAAGGACGAGGGAACGCCAACATTCCTAACTGTTTAAACTGTATTGAATCGTTCTTAAATAAACAAATCTGAAGAAAACATTAAGATAAAGATTTCTCAGCCAGAGAAGGTTACTGCTATACAGAAAATCCTAACCCTGTTTAAACTGTTCTTTACAGAGGGAAAATGAACAATATGGCATACATAGAAGGAAAACGATTAACAAAGAAAGAAACACTTCACCAGTGATAAAGACCAGGATCCCAAGAAACAGCTTTTATATTGATGTCAAACCAGTTACAATCTTCAAGTCCAATGTTTCAGTTCAGCAATCATCTTCACTATTCAACCTAACTACTCTAGCACAAACAGAGCTTCAAGGGCCAGTGAACACTATGTACAAATAAAAGTCTCGAGCTCAAGTGTATTTCAAAGTTCTGCAACCAACAATTTCTCATCTTCTTCTGAGGTATTTATAGAAGAATGAGGAGGTGATCTGAGAAAATATCTCTCAGGATAATTAATACAGGTTCAAGACTTCTCGGCCCTTTGAGGGGCTCGAGAGAGAAATTTACAGGTGGATCACTGTATTAACTTTTTACAATAAATATCAAAGCTCGGTGGGAGCTTTATTTTGACTTTGGGGCTCTGTGTAATGTGGGGAGTAACTTCTGCAGATATTTCTGCATTGATTACCTCGTAGAAGTAACTCACTGGCTGCTCTGAGGCGAAATCTGATCTTCTTCAATAACTACGGCCTCTGTTTGAAAGGTTTGAGGCAACAGGTGGCTTGGTGGTAGCTGAGGAATCAATTTGCCTCAGATGTAGCGGTGGAGGCTTTCTGTCTGATAAAACACTTTAGGTTTTCTTTTAAACTATGTTTTAGATTTGGGATTAGGCTTTTGATAACTGTCTTAGCCGTAATCCCCTTAAACTGTCTTCGATCTTCATCTGATGTGCTTTGTCTTCAAACTTATACTCTTTAACTGTGTTCGAATTAAAACAGTGTCTTGTCGATGTGCAGACCCACACTGGGCTTTACGGCATCAATACTCATAGAGTACTGACGAAACATGGAATGGAGCCCCGTGGATGGCTTCTCTTTAATGAAACGAGGGCATGAGAATCGTCATTCCCAGCCCTTGGCATTTCTTCGTAATACAATGGAAAACCATTTAGAACACCTACATCAAACACAAAACAAATAAGAAATCCTGTGAAAAATAGGTTTAAAACTGCTTCAGATGGCGGGGGAGGAGCGTAGCCGTCGGATAAAAATATCTAACGGTGGAGATCAGCGCAAAACAGGAAAAGGAGAGCGGGGAGAAGAAATAAGGCGGGGTGGTTTTGGACCGTCCGATCCGAACACGTGGACGATCCAGATTAAATCGGAAGGTCGCAATCGGGGTTTGCAATCGGGGGGTAAACAAAAATGGACGCGATTGAAAAACTCCGATGCGATTGCGCGATCGGGAGGGTCAAAGCGATTGAGCGATGACCGTTGATCTAAGGATCAGATCAATGGTGGGAAACGAATCGGCGAGTTTTGAAACGGCGGCAAGACTTGTGATCGGAGGGAATAAGGACCGTTGGATCTTCGAAGGCGGAGAGGAGATCAACGGCGGACAACCAATCGGGGATCGTCAATCGGGAGTGAAATAAAAACTCATGCGATTTAAAAGTTTGCGATGCGATTGAGCGTAGGCCGTCGATCTGAGGACCAGATCAACGGCAGGGAATGAATCGGAGGGATCGCAATCAGAGGGGAGAAACAAAGGGCGCGATTGGAAAACGCCGATGCGATTGAGCGCAGGCCGTCGATCTGAGGACCAGATCAACGGCGGGGAATGAATCGGAGGGATCGCAATCGGAGGGGAGAAACAAAGGGCGCGATTGGAAAATGCCGATGTGATTGAGCGATGGCCTTTCGATCGGCGGTGATCGACGGTGGAGATGGAACAGGGGAAAAACCTTTCATTCATGTGAAAACCAAAGTTTTTAATAAAAACAAGTAAAAATGGGTTGGGCGGAAAAAATATATAATTAAAGCGAAAAGGCGCCCGATTGCGGGGCCAGTGGTTTTCACAGAATGTAATATGCCCAGGAGTATAAAGACAAGGGCCAATCGCAATCGGGCCATTGAGCCTGGTCTTTCCGATCAACCCATTGTGTTGTTTCCGATTGCGATTGCGCGATCGGCTCTTTTCAATCAACCCATTTATATTTATCACGTGATTTTAAGTTTTTAATTTAAAACTTCGGGAAGTGGGTTTTTGGGTTTATAAAGGAAATCTGTACTTGGGAATGGAATATTACAAGCTTTAAGCGCCAAGGCAGGCTCTATGGTTATATGAGAAAATAATATGGTCGGGGGTTTTATATGAAAGGCTAATCGCAATCGGAGTTTTGTAATGGTTCAAAGACATGCACCCTTGGATATTTGCGATGCGATTAGCACCGAAAAGCTTTGGCGTTTGGTTTTGACACATGGGCATGTGGGGGGAAGTGGTTTAGGACTTAGCCCAAGGGGCTTAGGTCCATAGCAATAAAACTTTGTTTTTATGAAAAATTTCAAGGTTTTAAATGGATTTGGGGGTTTCGGCACAGCTCAAGAAGAAGTTTTAAACCATGTCAGGAGGATTTTCACGAATGGAGGGAGAAACTTATGAAAAGTAGAGGAATAATATGGAGAAAAAAGGGGGAGAAAATGAAGGTTAACTATGAGTGGGAGAAAGGGGAAAAATGATGGTTTCTTCAGCAGTTTCTTACAGGAAATCAGCAGAATTAATAGGAACAGTAATGAGGATTTGGGACAGAGGCATGAGGCCTTAAAGAGACTTCAAGAGCCAACAAATTTTTAGTGATAAAATTTGTTCCTTGGAGGCTCAAAAAAGATCTTAGCCACCTTTTGGTATAACAAAATATTATAGGTGGCTAACAGAATTGAAGAAAATAATTGTTAAATTCGGTGTTGATCCTGAAGACAGATCAACAATTCAGAAATTGTTGTTGTTTGTTGAATCTAAAATTCAGAGTTTGAAGAAGAAGCTTAAGCTTCCAATAGGTGAGCATCCTATGGATACTGAAGTAGCCCAAGTGGAGACATATAAAGAGAAGTTTTTGAAATCTCTACTGTCCAAAGATGAATAAATAGCTAAGTTGAAAGAGACAGGTGAAATGTTACAGAGAAACATAGATTCTCATGTTTGTACATCGGTTATTCCAATAAATATAGAAGACCTCGTTTCCCAATAAAATCAACTCTCGACTGAGTTAAGATTTGCAGAAATTGATTTAAAGAAAACTGAGAGGGATTTGGAAGGTTCTTATAAAGTACTCAAGGTTATAGAGAATGAGTTACACATGACAAAGGATAATGTAGAAAAGTATAGGTAGGACTGTCAGAATGCCTATCAGGAGATCAAAGAGCTAAAAGAGAAAGTGAAGGGAAATATGTCCCTTATACAAGCCAGGGAGATTATTTGGAATGCCATCATTGATGTTGTTAATAACATATTGGATTTACTAATTATTGTTGTGGAAGAAAAGAGTATTGTGAGAGATATGGAAAATGTCATTGTTGCAAATAAAGAAAAATTAAAAAACAAGGCCTCGTATGCCAAGTGGTTGATTGATTTTTTTAGTTCAAAAATTTCACAAGAATTGAAGGATTTTAGAATTGAAGACATGACTCGATGTGTGCTGGAGTTTAACAAGATGATCATGAAGAATTCATACTAGAAGACTGTAGAGAGAAATTTGAAAGAATTCAAAGAAGCAGTGGTAATATTTAATGTGTTATTTGATAAAAGAACGAGGGTTAGTTTTCCATCCTGTTGGGATCATCAAGGAAATATTCTTCCTTGGGAGAAATTTGAAACATTGTTGGTAGAGGCAAAGAGTAAAATTGGAAATACACATGAAAAGGCTGCTATCCAAAAGGGAGCCGCTATTGTGAATTTTCTGCATAAAGACTTTAAGCTATTATGGATGATGAAAACCTTGTTTTAAAAAATACCCTCATATTCTAGGATCACAGATTTAAGAATGGCTCATGTGAAGCTTGCTAACTGTTCCAGCCTAAATGTAGACTTGTGGAGAAAATGAAAGGAATGGATGTCTCTACAAGCTAATGGTGTAGATGCAAAAACTTCTTCCATTCCAGGATCTCAGGCCATTTCCACCTCATGATCAAATGAGACTTCATATTTACTTTACTTCTTTTTACCGCAAAAGTTTTAATTTTCTACGTTTTATTGTAATGACCGAAGAAAATAGTTTGGGAAGTTTTCAGTTCCATAACTTTCCATTTTGTAATAATGCATTTAAGAATTTTTCAAAAGATAAATGAGGTTTCAGACTTTGGGCCTCGAAATTTTTAGCAATTTTGTACTTTGTCTTTATGAGATCAATAAATATTTTCAAAGAATTTTCCAGCAATTTATGAATGTGTTGAGTTCTTTATGATCCATTTTATGTATATCTCTTCTGTTGGAATCAAGTAATGAAATTATTAGTGTCTAATTTACATCCGTGAGTTAGAGTAAATTTCCTTGATAATGTGTTCCTTTATCCTGAAATCATTTCTTGCAACTACTTTCTTATAAAACCAGAGATAATAGTTTCCGTTTCCATGTTTTACAACACATTGTTAATGGTTTTTCACTGTCATTTCACCTTCTCCTGCTCATGCACATTAATCGTTAAAAGGCACTTTGAAGAGTTGTGTTATCTGTAAAGATTAAAGGGTTTAAGATATAATTATGGGGTTACAATATGAAGGGACAACAAATTATTTTATTTTCAAGGGACAGTAAATGTCTTGGGCACTGATCTGCTTACAACCAAATATTGTCTCCCAAAGAACAACAAAGACTATCACTAAGGTGGCACATTGGTTCATGTTACGATAGGGCACATTCATCATGGTGTTTGGTTCCTACAAACCTCCCCATGCTCTTCCTAGGTTTGTCACTGACAAATTACTATTAGAGGAGGTATGTTACCAAATGAAGACGAACTTTTCAAATACATTAATCAAAGGAAAGAATAATCTTGGCTAGCATTTCCTCTTACTATCGAGGCATACACAATGGAGAAATTCAAGGAAGTCAAAGTAGAAGACGAAGAAATAAATGTATTCCATTTCGTGGTGTTAAACTACTGAACCTGTGACCCTGACGGAATAGTGGAATCCCACTACAAGAAGGCCAACTTCAATTGGTCATACCATCACATTGTACATCCTCACGAAGACAAGGTCAGAAACTGGTATAATTTAGAATGAAGACTCGGCCCGAATTAGGAACTAGAAGATGAGGATGATCATGACAGGAATTCTCAAGAGAATGTAAGCTTGCAAGAAAGGTCGACTTCAATGAATAAAAGCAAGCATGAAAGGGATACATCAACGAAACAAGAGAAGAAGAAAATAAAATAAGTTGAAGAATCCCCAAGTAGCTAAGGGGAGGAATAAGTTGATGAGACTTTATAACAAAGAAATGCGTCCCCAACAAGGCAGAAGTAGGAGGTCAAAAGGAAGAGAGAAGAAGAGCTAAAAGGTCACAAGAATCAGAAGATCAACATCAACAAGAAAAGGAAGGTGAGGAAAGAAGAAAACAACATGAGGATGAGCAACAAAAAATGAAAAAAGAAGATGAACAACTAAATAAACAAGAAGAGGAGCAAAGAAGTAAGGAAGAGGATTAACAACAAAAGAAGTGGGAGGAAGAGCAGAGGAAAGCCAAGAAAGAGGAGAAGAAGAAACAAGAGCAGAGAGCACAGGAAGAGCACAATAAAGAAGAGGAAATCAGGAAGAAGTGAAAAGAAGAAGAATAAGAAAAGAAGAGGCTATAAGTAGAGAAAAGGAGAAAGGAAGAGGAATAAAAAAGAGAGCAAGAGGACGGTAGACAATATTCTGAAGTGGCCCTGGCACAACAACATCTCAACGAACATGCGAAGCTACCTCCATTGGATATCCCTCCATCCACTCCCATCAGTGGAGGACACCTTCCCCTCAAAGATCTAGGAATTCCAGATGAGGCAAAGGAAGAAGTGTTAGACTTGACCGGACTTACCTTTGATTAATTCAATTGTAAGATCATGTAGGAGAGAAGAAAATGTTATGCTAGGAACCGAACAGAACCTTTATCCGTGTCTATGGAAAAGGAAATTGCAGTGGACACTATGGTAAATCTTGAAATGATCGCCTCAACAAGGAATTCCTTCATGAATGCAACTGACTTGAATGTTGGGAGGATGCAAAAACATATTGCAGAGCTATAAAACAAAATATATGCATTTGAACAAAGGGTTGCCAAGGTGGAAGAAGAAAAGAGGCATATGGAAGAAAAAAACAATTCAAGCATAAAAGAATTGCAGTCCTCAATAAGAGAAGAAATCAAGACCTTGGGAGGAGCCATGTTGTTAGTTTATGAAGATATGATGAAGTTACATCATATAGTCGCTCTTATTCTGGCTATACAATCTAACACTAAAGAGAAGTATTCCAGGCTAAAAGAGGCCTCCATGACATTGGACAACATCCATGAATGGATCAACAGGTATCCTGAGGCCCCAACAATTCTTCCAAAGAAGGATTAGATCAGTGCTTAGAATGATAAAGTGCATGTGTGCATGAATATCCAATCACGAGATAAGTTGGCTAAGGATTTGGACAGAGTCTTTTACTCATAAAATCATATTCTTAGTGAGTTGGAGTGAGTGGTAGAATTTCTTGGTGTACCTTCTCTCGGAACAATGGGGAAAATTAAAAACTATGAGGAGGTATTGCAATAAATCCAAACATTTCTTGGACCATTCAAGCAAGAATCCAACTCAGGCGATTTGCAGGTGAAAAAGGAGAGTATCATGCAGTACGTGCTGGAACCGGTCATAATATAAACAAAGTTGGAAACCTTGTCTAATCATATCAATGCCAAGAAAGGTATAGTTATAGATGCTCTCGAGTGCCTCCACAAAGATGGTGAAGGACTGCCACAGCTGGGCCTGATAGCTGCTGATTACTAGTTATGGTAAACCTACCTCAAATATCAATAACACACTGAAGCCCTCGATTTTTCAATCACTAGATTGTTAGCATAGAGTTAGTTCATTTTTTGTTGCATAGCATGATAGAGTAGAGTAGCAAATATTAGGAGTCTAGAGAATCATGAGGGAGTTAAAAGATCATAGGTAGCTCAAAATTCATGAGGGATTCCAACAGTCATGGGGAGACCAATATCATCATGGGCCCAAGAGTCACCCTATATTCTATAAATACACCCTCATGTCATTTTGTAAAGGAATTTCAACTTTGGACTATGTTTGGAGATATATTGTTATTTGAGAACTGGTGTTTTTTTTTGTGAATACAAGGAGTAATAACTAATTTTCACTATTGGATTTGATGAAAGACTCTTGTATGTTCGTGCTATGAATAATGTCTTCTAAATAAAATGAAAGCTTCTTCGAGTTGTGGTGCACTCTCCTCTCATGTATTCTCTAGTGCTATGAGTTTTCTTTAAAAATATGGATGGTATATGATATGCTACCCTCATGCTATGTTTATAAATTGCTTTATTGATATATGCATCATATTGTTTTTTATTGTGCACTTGTTATGATTCAATTACTTAGCCATCGCTAACTCTTTCTTGGTTGTTAAGTTTATTATTGCTATGTGTGTGATCTTATTAAAGGTTTTGCTAACAATGTTTTTCTTAAGATTCATGCTTTAAAGTCTCTTCTCGCTATTCATGGTATCTGTTCTACAAGGCACTCATCAATTACTTGCTTGTGTTTATTAAAGCTTGTATGTTTCTTCACTCAATAAGTCCCCTCTTCCTCTGAAGCATACTTCAACCAACAAGATGACAACTAGGCCTACATATTGGATGGGATCCCTAAACCAAAAAATGTAGATTCTAATTGGAATTGTGCATTGGGGAGATCCCCTAACCGTTTTCGGTAAATTCCAACTTGTCAACAGGAGCATCATGTAGCCTAGCAATTTCCCTAATGTAAATCTCAACAACATTATCTTCCTTGTGTGTTGAATTCATAGGTATGAAGTGGGTATTGGATTGGTGAGTTTATCCACAAAAGTCATGATGGGATCATGTTTCTTCAATGCTTTGGGAAGAGATGTAATGAAATAAATTGAAATAATTTCCCATTTCCACTCAAGAAATGGGTATTGGATGTAGCTACCGTATTGGGTGCCCATGCTTAGGTTTGACCTTTTGGCATTCCAAACACCTAACTATATAATCAACCACTTCCTTCTTCATTTCTAGCTAAAAGTTTTTTTAGCTATTGAGATTATCTTTTGATATCGAGGGTCTCCAACGTAATGCACTTTGTCTCACTCAAAACTAAATACTAGAGTGTTCCCAACATAGAGATACTATACATCTCCGCTTATCCATTATTGCAGGTTTTTAGAAAAAATAAATATATAATGTATTTCAAACGATAAGAATAATTAAATAAAAAAATCATTTTTAAATAAATTAATTTTAAAATTTTCCTGTCACATTTCAAGTTTCAAAAGTGAAATATCGGAAGCATTTTCTAAACTCGTCTTACTCAATTCCTGGTGACCATAATTTTTAACACCGTCATCCTTGTTGAATATCCACCAAGCATACCTTGCCCACAGACCGTCAGACAAATTCAAAGACTGTAGAACAACTAGGAGTATATCGTGCTCATTTATTTCCCAACAGTTAATTTTACCACGTAGATATACACCTTGCGGAAGCTTATGTGAGGGCTTCGGGAGTTTGAATGGATCGACTTGGTGAGTGTGCTCACTTTTCCGGCACTCAATTTGCCTCCATCCACGCGTTAAGTCATCCATAGCATAAATATTACCGATGGGATGGTCATCAAAATCGTACACATTTTCTGGGGTAATTGCATACAGTGTTCCGGACTTGGAGGATATCAAACATCTCCCTTTATCCATTATAGCCAGTTTTCGGTCACTTCGATAATCAAATCTGGGAAAAAAACTCATGAAACGCCGAGCAAAAGTTGTGTTCTCATCGCCTCCCATTACCCACATGTTCCTCTGAAAATCGAAGTGCATAGGGACGACTTGGGTAGCATCATCAGTCCGTCGGAATACCCAGCGATTAATATCTACTAAATACAGTTTTCCCTTCCACGGGATGGGTGTATGATATATGTTTAACAGCTGTGGACACTCATGAACTGAAAATCTTTCAGTGTTTACTTCTAAAGACAACATGAACGCACCATTTGCAGTGGAGAACATGAACACTATCAAACGATCCCCGACTGTTGTCTTCGTAATCCAATTCAAACGGTCGAATGGGAGTTGTTGAAATATTGTGGAAGTATCCAATGCACGGAAAACCCCATCGGAATTATGCTCTGCATTTAGAATGTAACAGAGGGGATTCAAGTAATTCCAGAAAATAATTTTATGCCCAATCGCTTCCACAAAGGATCCAACATAGGAGCGTCCGCTGAGGGATTCTATCGGCGTCCAATGCGGAATAGTTGACACTGAGAACTCGTAATGAGGGAAGGGTGATATCCTCTTGTCTCGGATGGCACACTCGATAAATTTCATTTCACTCACTTGTACATTCTTCACATTAGGAATCACATGGAACAGAAGACTGCATTTTCTTGGCGACGGAGGCGCAGCGTCAACCAAATGTCGAAGTCTATTTACAATAAGTCCTGGCCTGGCGTTGGCAATGAAGATCCGCTGACGGCTGTGAAGAGATGGAATTATTCGATGGCTTATAAGATCGTCGTTCATTAAATTGAAACTTTCCATAGCTGTTGAGCTGCCACTAATTTCTCTCAATCTTGGAGGCAATAGATCGAGAATCTCTTCTGATTCGGAGTGATCGTCATCTTTTTCATTGTGGATGTGAAAGGGTTCCATGTTATCACAGATAATTTAACCCCTTCCCTTCACAATTTTGTTGTAGAAAATTTCTCCAAGATGATTGGGAGCGAGCGCGTAGTACGAAATATATCAAGAATCTCCAACTTGCTTATGATCGAATCTTGTGAAATATATCCTCAATTTATATCGGGTTTTGATATTTACATAAAGCGGGGGTCTGACTCCGTTGAGAAGTAAATGTCGGCTCATCGAACATGGTGTGCTCTGCCCGGGTCGAGTCGTCTTTTTAATTGTGTGCTTTGTTTTCTATGATTTAGTTCAAGTATTATTTTTTAAGGTGTGATTTGTTTTAATTGACTAAATAAATTTGAAGAGGGTTGATATGGTGCGAAAGGAATGCAAATCTAAACAGATTTGCAGGTTTCAATTTAATTCTTTTTTCTTCACACAGAAAAACTATTCGTATATATATTGTGTTAAATTTGTCAAACATTGTTCATAACATTACACTCGTCCAAAAGCATAAAAAAAAAATCATGTTATATCAACCAGTTCTGCCATTTATTGTTTTTCTAGTCTATTGTTATCCACCCCCGCAGGCCAAAACTTAATAACTAAAAAAATAGGAAACTAGTAAATAGAAAACATATTAACATAGTATATATCCTTTAGTCATCCCAGTCCAAATAATAAAATAAGTTAAACTCGTTATTATTAGTGGATAGGAATGGTGCGTTGAGCCATCATGATGCCTTCCAAGACCTTGTTTGGATGAGTGATCTGCCACTTTATTTTTCTTCCTAGGCACATGGAAGAAATTAATCTAGTTAAATGTATCCAGTAACTCCAGTGTCCTATTGAGCCAATGTGTCAGGTGAGGTTGAGTCAATGTGCAGATCCCCCTCATATAATGGCTGACGACCTGTGAATCCCCAAATACCGAAAGCCTATCAACACAAAGTTTCCTCGCAAACCATAGTAGATCCAAGTCTCAACCTGGGTGTTTGTGCCCCGCCCTCCATTCCAAAATATTTTGTAGTGTAAACTAGTGTCAATTTTAAGCCACACCCCACAACCACATTGTGAGTGTTGTGTTGCACCATCAAAAAACCTTGCAGGGAAGGTCATCAAGTGTGGTCGCAACCGCATGGACATATCGCGTGCGGGCAGAATAGAGATACAACTATCCTTCCAAGTAGTGTATATGTTATGTGCAACCGTATCCATATGTATGGGTATCTCCTAAAAAATCCATTGATTCCACGTTCCAACTGTACCAGTGAAAATATAATGGGACAGAGCCCATCTATGACCCCAAGTCCAGCCACCATCCCGCACAATCTAGTGTGTCAGTGAACAGTCTATATGGGAGCTTCAGAAGGGCAAAGATATCTTCCCATACCTTTATAGAAACACAACATGAGTATAAATGAATATTTTCCTATGCCTCCTTACCACAGAGGGTGCACCGACCAGGTCCAATAAAACGTCGCTTGCATAAATTGGCCCAGGTAAGATTCTTGTTACACCATACAAGTTAGTAGAAAAGGATAATCTTCACCAGGATGTTATACCGCCATATATTCTTGAACCAACTATGTGGTAATGTGTAAACAAACTCACATGTTTCATGTGTCACCACACAATTATGTACAAGGGTACCCCCTCAAGTCAGAGGATCTCCCATAGCAATGCGTTGAAGACCTATACCACACAATTCTACAATATATTTGTTCCATTCATAGGCCCATGCACCCGATAATCCCAAATCCAAGTGTCCTTTCTAGATAGGCATGGATTCCTCCCAATGCTTAATAACCTGGTAAAAGTAGAAATACCCCTGAGCGTGTAACCTCCCTATCAAATCTTGAATTGACCACAAGAAATTAGAACACAAACTTGAATTGACCACAAGAAATTATTAATGCGACATAACAAAGTTTCAATATTGTAGTGATAAATCCGACTTTAGAAAAAAGTGTATTTGTTTTCAAGTGAATAATTTTATACAGTTCACATTGTAACTACATTGAGAGTCTTATGGATAACAATAAGAACTAATATGGCACCTCTTGGCCATGAATTTGCTAAAGCATAGTTGATTCCAACTTATTTTTTCTTGACTGGGCATTAAATGACACATTGGAAAATTGTTTGCCCACACAATATGCAAAATAGGGGTTAAAATAACCAGTAAAATCTACCATACCGCAATGAATTTGAGGAAATCACTTGTGTGGAGCTAAATTGGGTTTATTCTAAAGACAATCCATGTTTTCATTTTTCAAAATTTGTTTTCATTTGCTCAAAAAATGCGTCGGAAGTTGATTGGTAAAAATTGTTGTGATTTTCCTTTGATCTCTTGCTGGAGGTTCACGAGTGTGATTTTGGTGAACTTTGACAAAAAAAAATACATGTTGGAAGTTTGAAGCAAATTCCATGTGCCCAATTTCCTTCTTGAATGGTGTTACTAACTTGATCATGGATATAGCTACAAAAACTTGGACGGAGCTACAAAATTTGAAATAGCCAAACTGTCATTAGGACAACCAATAAAAATCCTAATTAATTCATTAAAAACAAAGAAAATGTATGAAAATTAACCACTTTGAGCATTAGAAATGTTTTTGATGCTTTTGCGAAAAATGTAGAAAATAGGGTAATCAACAGATGAAAGAATGACACAAATATTTAAAAGGATGATTGTAAATAATTGTGAAATGATGAAAAATCAGTGGCCCAACACCCCTTTTCCATGAATAATGGGGTATGATGTGGCATCCTCTCAAATTATGGTGGCGAAAATAGGAAGGTCAACCTCTGAGTGGCATAACTTCCGCATAAGGATTTTGATTGATGTGATTCTTGGGCCATTGGAAAGTTCTATGTGTGTATAATAGGATAAAAATTTGTGGCACTAAAGTGACAATTTTTTACCCCCAAAAATTTTGTTAGATGCCTCAAAATTCTCCTAGAAGGCTTTAGACCTCAATTTCCCAAACTGGTTCTCGTCGGTAAAAATAGTTATGAGAGCTTATTCCTCTCATTTTTCCACTCTAAAATAATCGAGATGGATTAAAACAAATATAATGATCCAATATAGATCACGTGATTGTATTTGAAGTTTCTTTTCTTTGCTCTATAGTCTCTCAAGAAATCCTACCCCTCTGTGGGTGCTCTTAATGTTGCCTAAAAGGTTATAGTCTGGGACATCAATACAAATTGGGAGAATATTATACAATTGTATGGTGTTATAGGCTTTCCATATCCAACAACAATATGAATTCACATGATGTAGGATTTACCACTTGGGAAATTTCATTCATGGCCTATGTTCATATACATAATAAATTATATAAACTCAAACTAAAATTTATTAAGAAAATGACAAGCTAAAATAGCTCTACAAGACGGAAAATATCTCCAAAAATTAAGGAGACAGAGAATCTCCAAATATAATAAATTAGGATTCATACACAAAATAAAGTATAGGTTGAAAAAATTTCACAGTCATTCCCATAAAAATCTCAACTAGACCCTAATACTAGAAAACAAAAGATGATTCAACAAATGAATACACAATAATAATCTCCTAACCATAAATATTGGAGATGACAGTACATATGTAAATCATAGGGATTAGAATCCTGGGACTCACCAAAACTAATAAATTAGGACTTGTACACAAAAAAGGTATAGGTTGAGCAAAGATCCTAGCCATTCCCATAAAAATATCAACTAGTTCCTCAATTTGGGAAAACAAAAAGGATTCAAAAAATGAATGAATGATAATATATATATAGATGCACACACACAAACATGCAAATAATAAGGATTATAATCCCTATAATCACACATGGTTACCTTCACTTCTATAACAAGATTAAAGCGCATGTCATGCCTTGGCTATTTCTAATAACTGGCACAACATGAAATGCCAATTATTTCAAATGAATGCATTCCAAATATTAAGTAACTTATAAATGTCTAAGACTTTCTAATATTATAGCACCATGTGGAATATCATTCACAAAAATGCATTCAATTTATCCGATCATATCCATTCATATATCAAATTATGCTTAAATCAATTCTTACCTAAAATTTCCTTTAGCATTGTTGCAAGATAAACACACTAAATTCATAAGTGCATGGATACCATCAATTTATTGGATCTCACCTAATAAGTTGGTGCATTATAGAGGCTCACACACTCCTCTCACCAAGTTTCTCTTGATCAACATTTTGTTGTCTTTGTCTTTTCTTCATAAGGTTGACTATCGTATGCAATAGTGTCAGTATCCATACATAACCATTAATAGCCTATTTATTGCATATATGACAATAAAGTACTCTTGGTATATGAAACACATAATAGATGTGTAATATTTCGTATATGAACTCTGCATCACCTCTCAATATGCTTAGTAGTGGATATTATTTCAAGTTATCTAATTTCTTGCAATTCCAACATTCTTATGCTTTAGAACTATCAACATATAGTAACTTTTTCAATATGCAAGAAATATATAAATTTAGCAAGGGATGTGTTAAGAAATTATCCCTCATTATCATGGTTGTCTTGCTATCCATGTTCATTATTTGTTGTAACAACCATTAATTTTGGCATCTATAGCTTCATGTAGCAACTTCTAGCCACTAGACTATTCCTTGTTGTTTTTCAATCCCACTGGATTCATGCACATTTTATGTTGGCACTCTAATCATTCACACATTGTTTTTCCTTTTTTTAAGAAATATCTATCCAATTCCAACTTTCCCCTTTCACATTTTCTAGCCCATATTTCATATTGGTATTAGTTATTCAACATATGCTTTATTTTCTAGGTCAATATTTTCAAACTTTAGTTTTGTTTCACGCTTTCTTGACCTATTCTTTAGTTTTGACTTTTGATTTTAATTCACCTAGAGGTGACAACTAATATAATCTAACTTATTACATATTGTAGTGTGCTTCCAAGTTTATGAACATCATATTGATATGAATATTGTGTCCTAATTTAGGTCTCTAAATTAGCGTAACACACACACTCATAGAGAGAGAGAGAGAGAGAGAGAGAGAGAGAGAGAGAGAGAGAGAGAGAGAGAGAGAGAGAGAGAGAGAAGCATTAGCCAACATAACATCATGAATCCTACTACTTAATGAAAATATGTATAATGTCAAGGATACATATAAACCATCATTAAATTAATAATTAAAGGTTGTCACTAATGTTGGGTGAAAATAGGATTATGAATCAAATTACAATGTCATATAATGAGTAAAACGTGAATTACAACTCTTCCATTTATGAATTTTTACCACATTTATCTTTAGCATGACTTTTTTATAGAAATTTGTAGGCCCAACTCAGTTTCAAGTTTTAGGAATCACATCAGTTTAATGCCCATCCCATCATGGTTTTATGCTGCTTTTTTTAAAACATGAATATATTTAAAAAACATGAAACACATAAGCCTACTCCACTTAATTTTTTTGTTGAGAACAACACAAATTATCCCAAACTTTAACACAATGATTTTGGGTCCAAAGACCTTGGAAAATTCCTGAAGTGAAAACTAGTGAGGAGAGAGAGAGAGAGATATTTTTATTACTTACAAAGAAATTATTACAATGTTTAATTACATTAAGTGTAATGGAATTATCTCCTTGAATTCAAGCTTACAATTCCATGGAAACTTTGTTGCAAATGATCGTCGATTTTTGTTCCCTCTTTCTCAGAAATCTGTACCAACTTTAGTGTAGTCTGATAGCAATAAATGTTATTGTAAGTCCCCTTTAATCACATCCCAAATAACCTGTTAGACTCCTGTAATTCACAGTATCACAAGGTGACTGATTATTTCCTAGATATTTCATATTGAAAATAATATTCCATGGCTTCATTTATTTTCAGAAAAGAAGGGAAGCCTGAATTTCAAGAACTTCAAAGGAATCAATCTGCTTTTCAGCTCAGGGAGGGAGGAAAATGTTGCTGAAAAGCGTAATAAAGAAATTAAAAAAGGAGAAGGTTATTCAAAGGGTTATATGTTGCTTAGGATGCTCATATATCCTAGGTTATTTAACTCTTATCCTAAATTTCAAAACATATATACATTACTCCGCATGCTTTCCTTTTCATTTCATCCCCCTAAGCCATATCCTTTATATCATTCCTGGCGCCTTATTTTATTAATCTCGACCCCACCATTCCACATCACCTTTTCCCTAATTTGTATCACATCACAACTTTATTTGTTTAAATCATATTGAAAACTTATTCGATTATGATTTCGATTTGCGATGCGGTTGGCCCCACCATAACTGTTTAACAGTTCTTCCCTCATCTTTCGGCATTTGAAGGCTCTCACAGTCTCCCCCCCCCCCCCCCCCATTCACCTGACTGTTAAAAATCATCGCACATCGCAAAAAATACCTCATCGCATATCACAAAACATACCTCATCGCATATCGAAAAACATACCTCATGACACATCGCAAAAAATAACTCATCGCACATTGCAAAAAACAACTTATCGCATTTTCGCCAACCTATAAATTTTGCGATCACCGATGTGCGATATTTATCCATCACACAAATTTTAATTTTTCACTTTTCACATCACAAATATCTTATCGTATCACAAATTTGTTTGTTTAAACATGTTGCAAACTTGTATCTAGTCCCGATTTCGATTTTCGATGCAGTTGGCCCACCATAACTTCCCTTCGCTATACTCTACCTTACCGCCATCTCCGCTCCTCATCTTAGCATCCGATGGTCGACACATCTTTTCAGCACCCCCTCAGCCTTCAAACTTTAACCATTGGGGGGGGGGGGGGGTCCAAAACGGGTGGTATCCTGTACCACCATCCCTGCTACGTGTCGCGCCTCCACTAATTCACACCCCATTTCTCCAATACCACTTTACCCTCACCCCCCTCCAAAAAAGGTTTTTTCTGTTCGAAAAAAATCACCACCGATGTCCCACGTAGCACTCCTCATCATCAAAACCATCACCCCACCCACCATGTCACCTTTTCACTTCGCATTGCATCATCGATCCCGTTCGTCTTAACATAAATCTTAAAATATGTGATGTGCGATATTGACATGGATGTGATGAAGTTAAACGCTAAAACCTATAGAATTTCAAGTCCGTGTGTATGGGCTTTATACATTGTTTCATGAAGAAAGAGCTAACACGACAGAAGGAAGCGGGTAGGACCCGACAAGGAGCAAAAGGCAGAGTAAGGCTGAAAGTTGTGGTAGCAAGGATATAGATAGAAAAGTTTAAGTTGGGAAAAGTTATTTGTGCATAACTAATTTTGATATAACAACAAAAATAGAAGGGGCAGTAAACACATCAACATGACCAGTGATCCATGAAAAATGCCAGCACCTCATCAATAATAATCCAGCAAAGGGCGGTCCAAAAGGCAGAGCCAAGATGTCAAAGCCATCCTTGTCTCTTCGACATCATTCGAGTCAGATTATGATCACTTTGAAATTAATAACAGACTGCTGAAGGCCCCTGTTACGGCCAAACTTGTCTTATCACTACCTGCATGGTTCCACTTGGAAAAGGTTTAGCTTGAATGTAATTAATAACTATCCTTAAAACATACAGAGCAACTGACTTAAGTTTTTATATAAATACTGCATGCATGAGCAGTATGAGGGGACTTGGGAGAGGCCTGGAAGGGAAAAAACCATTGTAATAGACTCATATGGTTGTAAGCACTCTCTTTTGGATGAATAAATGAGTATGTTGTTTTCCAGATTCTTGTGTTATGATCTGTGGTGAAGTGCTCCTTTTCTTGTAATCTGTCATCTCTAGTTTTACATACAATTTTCTTTCTTTATTGTGGATAGAAGTTTTTGTGTAGGATTTACCATGGGATACCCTACTTAGTCTTGAAACAGTACTTTATGTTTTCCTCTGAGACCTGAATGCAGAATTCAGAGATGGTCTGCTCTGCATTTATGTTGAGCCTTAATCTCCTCCTCCTTTCCATTTCAAAAGCTTTTAAGATCCATTGACATGGCTAGATTTCCTGGTTGCATATGATATCAGTTATTCATCCATTTGAATCTTTTTACACCTGTTTGACTCCATATCCCAATGGCCCTCTTCTGCTTCCTTAACCATAAATCTTCAAACAAACCCTTATGCACTAATAGCTAGCCTAAAATTCCCCTATAAACAGAGTTATCTCTAACAGAGAGAGCCTTCTCTGAGTCTAGGAAGGCTAGGTCGTAGATTCCAAAGAGGTTCGATGTTTCCCCTCCATAGTTCTATCTTCAACCTTTGGAAATTACGGGGAGCTAACATAATGGCGAGCATACTAGGGACGAGTTTCATCTTCCTCAGTAACACTTATGAAGTTCAGTTTGGAATTTGATGGTGAATAGAAGTCAAACACCAGAAGGTTGTTCCATTCACCTGGAGACTCCATTGGCAACAAAATCCAGAAGATTCACTGGTGACTCCACAGTTTTCAGTTGACCTAAAGGCCCCAATGGTAGAAGAATCTAGATTTTTTGTGAACATATGGGGATTCCATTCTTTGATTGGTTGACAAGATGAATTCAAGAATACAACGCAGGTATGCTCCAATGAACCGAGATCACATTCCTGGGTTTCCACACAAAATGCCTCAAGTAAATTGGGAAAGAAATCTTCCTATTTTTCAAGATGAGAATGTTGATGATGCTTGTTACATCTCATTAAATTTCATATACATTCATGGGAGTTGAAATTCGAATGGAATGAGGATTTTCCTCA
Organism: Pinus albicaulis; assembly: GCA_034641835.2. Lineage (NCBI taxonomy): Eukaryota > Viridiplantae > Streptophyta > Pinopsida > Pinales > Pinaceae > Pinus > Pinus albicaulis. Next base: position 549,533,090 of record CM076569.1, read on the forward strand.
TGAAGATGTTCATGGCAACATTAGAAGGGAAAGTGAGGGAATGGTATGAAGGTTTGAACCTTGGTAGTTTGATTTCTTTAAAATATTTCCACAAGGTGTTTTATGAGCATTACAAAAAATATTATCCATCTCTATCATTAGCTGAAAATTGTTGTGATTGGTCCGAGGATCTCATACAATACCTTGTAAATATTGATGAAGATCTAGGAAATATGCATGAGGAGGATCTCTTAGAAGCAATTTATGAATTTCATTCTCAAGTTAACTGTCATGATAACCAAGAGAAGTTAGTTGAAGAAAAAAGCAATAAGGAAATGAAAGTAGATACAAAGGATCTCTCCATGGAGACAAATGATAATCCATCTGCTCTTTTGTATGAGGCTAAAGAAGACATTCAGTCACATGATCAGTCTTCACAAGAGAAAGAAAACAATTGTTGTTTAATCCAAAGAAAACAATTGTTGTTTAATCCAAAGAAAACAAAGACTGCCTCCTCCTTTAACTGAAGAAGAAATTAATTAGATTCTATGCATGCAGCTAGCCTCTCAATTTTTATGTAATCAGGAGATTAATTCTATTTGTTCTACTGCTGATTTATGTACTGAAGTATTTCCTCCTAAAGAAACAAATGTAGAACAAATTGATACTAATGTTGATTTAGATTCTCAAGAAGGATTTTGCTAGAAAGTGCTTCTGTTCATCAAAATGGTGGCCTTCAAACAAAATTCAACAATGTCAATTAAGATATATCATATTTTCTTGATGATAGCATATTGGTATACAATGAAGATTCCATATCAGATAATCATGAAGAATGTTTTAGATATTCTCTTTCAGAAAGATCCTGAGCATAACATATTGGAACAAAAAGCAGTCCTAGATGAAGCTAGTTATTTGAATCCTCAGGACCAAGTTTTGTTCCAAGATCCTTTTGCTGGCCTTTTAGAATCATCTAAGGAAGGAGTATGCTATGCCATGAATGGTTTGCTGCAGATTTTAAGGAAAATTTTGAACATTGTTGTTCAATGGCAAGTAAGATAGGAGTAGTACTTTTGTTTTCTTAGCCTACTAGAAAAAGTGAACAAGAATCAATCATGTAGTCATTTACTTGATTGGTTACATTGGAAAAAAGAGTTCACTTAGTATATATATCATCTCCAAGTTAGATTAGGATATGTATATGTGAAAATAAGCTCAGCACTTTGAGCATCTTTCCAAGTTTTAGTTTCGAGTTGCTTTCTAGTTTTTAGTTCAAATGTGTCCCAGACTTTAGTTTGCAGAGAGTGTTGATTTCAGCTAGAAGATTTTCTGCCACAGAGGCGTGGAAAAATATTAAGTTGTAAATTTGGGATTGGCCCAATGGATCAGGCCACTAGTCTATGGTGTTCTTGACACCTCTTGAAGGAGCTGCCATCCCTAGCTAGAGCCACTATTAAACTCCTGTAATTCATAGTATCACAAGGTGACTAATTATTTCCCAAATCTTTCATATTGAAAATAATATTCCATAGCTGTCATTTATTTTCAGAAAATAAGGGAAGCCTGACTGTCAAGAACTTCAAAGGAATCAATTTTCTTTTCAGTTCAGGGAAGGAGGAAAATGTTTTTGAAAAGTGAAATGAAGAAATTACCCTAAGGAGAAGGTTATTCAAAGGGTTATATGTTGCTTAGGATGCTAATATATCCTAGGTTATTTAACTCTTATCCTAAGTTTCAAAACTTATATACATTACTCCGAATTATTTCCTTTTCATTTCATCCCCCTAAGCCATATCCTTTATATCATTCTCGACGCCTTATTTTTTAAATCCTGACCCCACCATTCCATGTCACCCTTTCCCCGATTTGCATCGCATCGCAAATTTATCTGTTTAAATCATATTGCAAACTTATCTGGTTCTAATTGCGATTTGTGATGCGATTGGCCCCACCATAACTGTTCAACAGTCCTTCCCTCATCTTTCGGCATTCGAAAAATCTCATAGTCTTTCGGCCCCCCTTCACCTGACTGTTAAAACTCATCGCACATCCCAAAACATACCTCATTGCATATCGCAAAACATACCTCATCGCATATCACAAAACATACCTAATCACACATCGCAAAAAATAACTCATCGCACATTGCAAAAAACAACTTATCGCATTTTCGCTAACCTTTAAATCTTGTGAATGTCGATGTGTGATATTTATCACATCACACAAATTTTAATTTTCCCTTTTTTCATTGCAAATATTTTATCACATCGAAACTTTGTTTGTTTAAACATGTTGTGAACTTGTATCCAGTCCTGATTGTGATTTGTGATGCGGTTGGACCACCATAACTGCCCTTCGCTATACTCTACCTTACCGCCATCTATGCTCCTCATCTCAGCATCTGATGGTCGACACAACTTTTCAAACTCCCCTCAGCCTTCGAACTTTAACCACAGGGGGGGGTGTGGGGTTCGAAACAGGCGATTTTCCTTACCACCATCCCCACTACGTGTCGCACCTCTGCTAATTCACACCTCCCTTCTCCTATACCACTTACTACCCTCAACCCCCTCCGAAAATGGTTTTCGTTGTTCGAAAAAAACCACCACCGCTGTCCCATGTAGCCACTCCTCATCATCGAAACCATCACCCCTCCCGCCACATCGCCGTTGCACTTCGCATCGCATTGCCGATCCCATTCCTCATAACATAAATCTTAAAACATGCGATGTGCGATATTGACATGGATGCGATGAAGTTCAAAGCTAAAACCTACAGAATTTCAAGTCCGTGTGTATGGTCTTTATATGTTGTTTCATGAAGAAAGAGCTAACATGACAGAAGGACTTGGGTAGGACCCGACAAGGAGAAAAAGTCAGAGTAAGGCTGAAAGTCGCGGTAGCAAGGAGATAGATAGAAAAGGTCGAGTCGGGAAAAGGTGTTTGTGCAGAACTAATTGTGATATAAAAACAAAAACAAAAGGGGCAAAAAACACATCAGCACGGCCAATGATCCATGAAAAATTCTAGCACCTCATCAATTTAATAATCCAGTAAAGGGTGGTCCAAAAGGCAGAGCCAAGATGTCAGAGCCATCCTTGCCTCTTAGGCATCATTATAGTAAGATTATGATCACTTTGAAATTAATAACAGACTGCTGAAGGCCAATGTAACGACCAAACTTGTCTTATCACTGCCTGCATGGTTCCACTTGGAAAAGGTTTTGCTTGAAGGTAATTAATAACTATCCTTAAAACAAACAGCGCAACTGACTTAAGTTTCTATATAAATACTGCATGCATGAGCAGTATGAGGGGACCTGGGAGAGGCCTGGAAGGGAAAAAACCATTGTAATAGACTCATCTGGTTGTAAGCACTCAATTTTGTATGAATGAATGAGTATATTGTTTTCCAGATTCTTGTGTTATGATCTGTGGTGAAGTTCTTCTTTTCTTGTAATTTGTCATCTCTAGTTTTACATATTGTTTTCTTTCTTTACTGCGGATAGAATTTTTTGTTTAGAATTTACCATGGGGTACCCTGCTCAGTCTTGAAATAGTACTTTATGTTTTCCTCTGAGACTTAAATGCAGAATTCAGAGACTATCTGCTCTGCATTTAAGTTGAACCTTAATCTCCTCCTTCTTTCCATTTCACAAGATTTTAAGATCCATTGACATGGCTAGCTTGCTTGGTTGCATCTGATATCAATTATTCATCCATTTGAATTTGTTTACACTTGTTTAACTCCATAGTCCAATGGCCCTCTTATGTTGCCTCAACCATAAATCTTCCAAAAAAAATCTATGCACTAATAGCTAGCCTAAAATTCCCCTATAAGCAAAGCTATATCTAATAGAGAGAGCCCTCTCTATGTCTAGGAAGGCTAGGTCCTAGATTCCAAAAAGGTTGGATGCTGCCCCTTCGTAGTTCTATCTTCAGCCTTCAGAAATTATGGGGAGCTAACATAAACCTCAAATTTATGCCTAGAATTTCTAGATTTTTGTGTTGTTGTAGCATCTTTAGTAGTGAATCTGACAAACCCTCGAAATCATGCCTAGAACTTCTCAAAATTTGTGCAGCAATACCTCAATTTTTTTGCTTGAGGTTTGTTAGTCTAACAACACAATAGTAATGCTGAAAATTCTCGATTTTTTGCATGAATCACTCAAAAAATTGTGCAGCTTCTGTCTGCAACAAATACCCTCAAAACTCATGTTGGTACAATGGCTGTCTCCTAGAGGTACCTTGAAATTTTTATTGTTTTTCCTCGATCCTACACTTGTTGCACTCTCCTTCTTTTTCTAAATTTTTCCTCTTAGCCTTGTTTTCTCCTTCTCTCCAATTCTCATGAATAAAATTCTTAAAATAGTGTCTTCTCCCCTTTCCTTTTTCCATTTTTTTCTCTCATTAAGATTAGACACCCAACCCTAAGATCTCATGGTTGAGATTAGATCTTAGCCAGTTAGATCAAGGGTGGAGATCTAATCTCTTATTGACCCATGGGACACTTTTGCACTTAGTCCCATTTTCATTAATTACTCAAAAGGTACTTTATGAATTTATGTTTATAAAGTCACTTTATGGCTTTATACTTTATAAACTCAACTAACTTTATTTCCCATAAATTTAAGTGAAGGGGGTAACATTAGGACACTTTTTACTATGGTAGACACCCAGCCTTAGGAATAATTGTCCTTGGTACTCCTTTTCTAACACTCCCTCTAACCAAGGAAATTATTTCTCACCACTTACATCTTATCTTTGAAATAAACATGCTTTCCCCTTGCTGGCTTGAGGGGGCCTAAATTCAGGTTCAAAGATGGTTGTGTGAACCAAAAATACCCTCTATTACCAGCCCTTTCGGCAACGATCTGCTGCACATACCAAATTCTCACCCGAGGAAATATTAGGGGATGCTAGAACCAGGCTTCTGCACCCAGAGGGGCTATGGAGTGTGGATTTAGGGCTTATCTTCTCTTAAGACTTATTCAGAACTTCACAGAACTAGTATGAAAAATATACAAACATTGTTCAACAAATATACCTAACCACTTTACAAACTGCACTTTTCTACTTTAACATTCATTAATCATCATACTGAACCATATTCAAGTCTTCGTGGTGCAATTATAGATAAAAACCCTGATCTAGCATAGATAATCACAGAACATAGATAAAACAATCATATAAGTAAAGTACACATATTTTTCTTCAAATTATTCTTTTATTAGCTTAGATATTCCCAATACAACACTTCTTTCCCTACACACAAAGATGTAGGGGTCTGTGCACTCAGTTGCAGACTTCCTAAGGTATATGTGCACACAGCTACATGAGCCTTATATTTCGCACAAAACAACATAATACATACTTAATTCAGATCTAACATGACATCCATATGCATGTTATGATATCCGAAAGACATCCTTAGACTCCTTATATAGTTTTTCCCTTTACAATACCATGGTCTGAAAACCATGGGCGGAGCTCAATGTATACATAATTATCCCATCCCTTTACAAAATAAGGTTCTTTGACCCGCCCCAAATTCCTTTAACTCTTTAGACATCTACGTGTAGTGTGCTCCGCTCCTCAAAATACATATTATTTACCAAAATTTTAGACATATGGGTACCTTGTCCAACAGGCCCCCAAAACAAATATGTGACTCGTCCTGAGTCACTCAGCTGGTGCACCCTGAGTATTTTCTTTCATGTTTCTCAATGCATCCTTCAGTGGTTGGATTGTCTCAGCGCACTGCTTCTCAACTTCACGAAATTCGTTCAGCACATTCTTTGTAGCGGGCCAGACTCTTTTCTGAAAAAAAAAATCTTTTTGTGTCTCTCAGAGTTCTTTTAGCTGGCTATCTGCAGTCTGAAATATCTAGCTGGTTTCTTCTTCCCAAGGCTTCGTTCTAGTGGTGATAATCTATTCCTTCTGTCACAGCTCATCAATTTTTCCTTTCAACAACTAGACCTTTTGAAGATAGGAAAATCATTGTGCTGATGCTAGGTCTGTGCAGTCATCTTTATCTGATTATATTGTTGTTGCTTGTAGCAGATTTTGGTTTCAATTTTCTGCACACGGGGGTCCTCCTGCAATGAGGCCCAGACTTCCATAACATCCTCAAATATATGGTTGCATTCCTTAAAATTCATGTCAATATTATTCATGGCAACCTTAATATCTGCTTCGCATTGCTCCCGGACTTCTAGTGGAGTATTTGGTTGCAATTTCATTTGCAGCTCAAAGATCTGCATTTGAAGCTTAAACCTTACCTTATCCAGTTCTTCTTTAGATTCCTTAACCACCATCGCAAGCTTCTCAATATTTTATTTCGGTGCTGCCTCGACTTGAATCTACAAGTCAGGTAGTTTGCTACAAACCTTGGTGATTTTTTGCTCTAACCGCTGCCTGTGCACTGCTACCTCATCTCGATCCTGCATGGCCTATTTCTTTTCCTTGTCCATATGCTTTTGATATTTCTTGACATCTTTGATGACCAGCATGGCACGCTGGTTGCAGATATGCAATTCATCTGCAACTCCGTGGTGGAAGTCATGTAATGTTTTTATTGGGATTGAAACAAGGTTCAATGTGGTATTTTTCCATTGTGATGCTTGCGTTTGATTTTTGGTAGTGTCAAAATATAAGGCTCATGCATGGATCTGTAGAGCTCGAATTTCAGAAGTAAGTGCCAACTCCAGACTTATTGTGCTCACACTTGTTGGTGTCGCACTTGCTTGAAACATGCTCGTTTGGGCTACCCTTGCTTGAACTGTGCTTGTCTACATCTTCAATTCTTTGAGGCCCTTGTGGACCTATGCCAATATGCCCTTGTATTGGTCCTCAATGTTTCCTGAGATATCCTCGGTAATGTGTCATACTGTATCACCAATATTGTTGAAGTCCCCTTTAATGAGGACCATTTTTTCTCCTCTAGTTGACTTATCTAACTTTATCTTCTTCCACACACCTCCTCCACCGAGTTTTTACCACCTCTTGAGAACGAAGGGGGAGGCGGGGTCCTTTGGATGAAAAATCGGTTCATCGCCACCCAGATACTGCCTTCAATCTCTTGATTTTCCTTCTCAGTCATTGGCTCAACTTCTTTTACAGTTTCTTTCTCAGCCTCAAAAGTGACTTTCTTCTTCGGCTACTTGGGACCCTTCGTGCTAGTTTATGCACTTGAAGTATATTTCTTTGCTCCACTAGTGCCTACCTGCTCTATCTCCGCCACTTCTGTGGATGGAGTTAACCAATCACTTGGCCACTAACTTACAATTTGCGCGATTTCATCCTAGGTTACCAAGTACAGAAGCTCGTACCATATTGCTGCAAGATCCTTCTTTACGCATATGTGTACATGGTGAAAATCTGCCTTAAAATTGAAAATCCGACGATATTCTTCAAAAATACTCGGGGATAGCCTTGGCTTCTGACCAATCACCATCGGTAGAATCATCTCAAAACCCACCCAAAAGAACTTATTCTCCATCGCCCTTGTTTATTCCTTTGAATTCCATAGCAAATAATACCTCGCAGCCTCGTAGATGTCTGTGTCCACACTGGGGAATTGTGACTTATATGGCTCTTTCCACGCCATTAGCACAATTATGAGAAATAACCACGCATACTATAATTTCTTACCCTCCTATTATGCTTCTTTGCAATCATACAAATATTATCTCCATAAATACCCAGCCAAGTTGAACTAGACTTCTTTTATGCACTGCGCAACCAAAGATACTACAGGCGTAGGTACCTCCTTTGCACGACTCTTCTGCATAATTTTCCTAGCTAAAATATGTGCAGCGAAACACACAAATTGATTCATAATAGAACTGATGATGTACCCCTATGATCCTTTTGTGAGGCCATAGTATTTATTCATATTTTCTACCACCTTCTAGTCCTAATCCTTTTCGACAAATGCGTCGGCGGGGTTCAATCCTTGGCACGGGAGCGCAGTGATCCAACACATTAGAATCTCATCAATTGGGACTCTTTCACCTAGCCAAACACAATCATCAAGGAAATGGCCAGAAATTGTTGTACACAGATGGTATTTATATTTTTGTGCTCGAAATGTGGATTGTATATAATGTTCAACAACCATTCTTGTTGAAGTCATGTAGCCCACCTAAATGCCTCTACCCTTTTCACTTCAGCTTCTTCATAGTAAACTGACTGCAGGTACTTGCTTGGCTCAAATTATGGATATTTACTGTGATCATTGAAATCTCAGTCTTCCATGCGTAGTTGTGGCACTTTTGCCAATGGGTCTCCCTCCACAAGTACTTCGTCTGACAGTAATGGTGTAAATATCTTGAATTTTACCGCGTCTGGGTCCTTTTTAGGCTTCGCAACGATCGAATTCCTTGGAGACATATATGGTGGTAACCTAGAAATCAGTTCCACATCCTCTGCATCAATATATTCGAATACCCAAGCCATGACTTCTTCTTCGAATTCTTCGACCTCCACTAGATGATTCTGTCTATCCTACCTTGCCTTAGTCCGTTGTTCTTTGGCGATTTTCTTCTGGGGAAAATGTCGAATTGCGAGCTTCTTTAGCCTCTTCAACTGCACTTCTCTTGCAGCAGATTGTTGCCTGGGTGAAATTGGTTTTGTTACATTCATTGGTGGCGTAGTAGTCATTGTGTGTCCTAGTCCTGTCTCAATCAGTGCCTCTTTAAGCGCTAAAAAACTATAATCCGACATGCAACGGGCAGTCGGATCTCTCTCTAGCGAAAAATCACAAGTCCAATTCTTAGAGTGCAAAGTCTCTGAATGTGGAGCGGGACACCATATTTATAACAATTTTGAAATCAAAATTTCATGATCCCCTTCATATTTTCCTCATAAATCCAGATTTGGTAGCATATTTGCCCAAATATGCTCATTAAATGCATTTCTCCTGCTCCCTTCAATAGAAAATTCCCTATCAAATCCAATATTCCTGCTCCAATGATCATATTCTGAATGAACTTCGTCAAACCCTCCTTTGTGTTGCAGTCCTTCCTCCTTTGGCATGGTTTCCTCCAACTGCGCCATATCCCTGCATACCATGCAACACTTCTTCTTCGACAAAGATTTCCTTCGACAGAGTATTTTATAGTCCTGTGCTCTCTTTCAACTACGTGTAGCACTAAGACTCTGCTCTGGCCATATAGTAAATGCGAAGCCCCAGGGAAAAATTCATCCCTGTATAACTTTAACCTGCTACAATTGATAACTCCATGAAACAATTCGTCATTCAACTTCGCAAGCTAAACTGTGCCACCATCCGAGATATTCCTGACGATGTATGGCTCTAACCTGTGCATTTGAAGCTTACCCAGGATCTTCGTAAACTTGTTGTCATAAAAAATAACTAAGTCTCTATTCTTAAAAGTCTTATGATTAATATTACTGTCATGCTAGGCCTTTTCCTTCTCCTTCTACATCTGTTGATGAAATCCAACAATGAACCAATCTTCTTCGAGCGCGAGTAGTTGTTCCAATATTTCCTCCATAATATCGTTGTCCTCCATATATGTAACTGTTGTGATTCTGAAAATAGGCACAATATAATCCATTGGCATCATCGCTTCCTCTCCATACACCAATATACACAGAGTTTAATGATATTTGATACATGCCCCAGTAGTGTACTTAAAGGTACACAAAGGATGCATTTCTTCAAGTTCAACGATATTTGATATTGCGTAAATGTGTCCAACATTAGCCTTAAGTTTGCAATATGTTTCTTCAAAATTCCAAAGCCAACCCAATCATCAAAATAAACCTCCAAGAACTTGTGGATATACTCCTTAAAATCAATAATTACTACTCTAGAGAATATTGTTGAAGAATTCTTCAATCCAAAAGGCATGATTGTATATTGAAAGGATCCCCATTCTGTGGCAAAAGTAGTCTTACTCCTGTCTTCTAGTGCAATTCTAATCTGATGGTACCCTGAAAACCCATAAGTAAAAGAGTAGGCCTCCTTCCCTCCAACATTCTCCAAAAATTCATCTATAAAAGGTGTAGGGAATAGGGCATGCACACACGCATCGTTCATCTTTCTTAAATCAACACAAATCCTAATTTCACGTTTTTGTTTCTTATCTTGAACAACCATGTGACTTACCCATTCAGATTCCTCCACAGGTTAAATTATTCCAACCTTAAGCATCTTGTCCAATTCTTCCTTCACTTTTTCCTTATATTTGGGGTTTATTCTATATGGTCGTTGTTTTAGAGGCTTCGCATATGGCTTCAAGTTGATCCTCAAAACTCTGAGATCTCCTACTATTCCTTTTAGTTCATAGAAATTTGTGGGAAACAACTCCTAATATTCATGTAACAGTTCTGCAACCTTTCTAACTCTATATATATCCCAATAATATTCAATAAGCACATAATTTGGTTTCTCGACTGTCCCTATATTCACCTTTTACATTCTTACCGGTTATGTTGTGTCAATCATCTTAGGTTCTGGCCCAGCAATATCATGTTGTCTTTCTAATTCTGGAATATTAATATTGCGTGAATCTTCCTCAGATTCTTCCGTAGTCATATTATAGAATTCCACTACCTGCTCCAACTGCACATCCCAATCAGGCGATGTCCACGTTATCACAGTTGTGGTCCTGAAAACCTTTGATCTAACTGCTTGAAGATAGGCACATATGTACTGAGGGTCATCTTCGAAACTAAAATTCAGTGAAAATCCTTCAACCATGTCTTCCCAATTCGTTGTTCCATGGTGCAGTTTTCTTTCAAGATACCATTTCATAGGTACCACGTCTAATGTGTGAACGAAGGTATGTACCTATTCTGGTGTTGGATCTTCGCCCCACATAGTAGCCCATTGGTAGATATGTCCTCTAAGGTCATCCTTACCATTATATTTCCCTCCAAGTTTAGTATTTACTTGACCAAACCTGAGGTGCATAAATCTATTGTATTCTCCCCAACTTTTAATGTTTCCCTTATGTGTACCCCACCATCTAGCGGGTGTGGATCTCAACACAACATCCAGAGCTTGAAACCTCTTTTCCTTAGGTACCGAATCTTCAAATATATTAAGAAACAAATTAACATCTCTAGTCCCATCATAATAGGGTAAGTCACGTACCTTTGATGCAATGTAGCGGAGTGATCTGGTAATTTTGTGACATCACTCGGTAGATACTTCATGAAATCGATTCTTCCAATTCTCCTTTTCTTCATCAAAGTTTGTTAGGTCCCTATATTACTAGTGTAGTCCCTTATTGTTGTTAGTATAGCCCCCTTATTTTTATTGTTCTACCCCTGTAACCCCCATATTGTTATTATTGTGCCCTTACATTATTATTGTTTGGTCGGCTAGGATTATATTGTGACCCCATGGACTCTTATATATAGAAAGGAGGCTTTTTCATTTGTATCATCCAAGAATTGCTCATTTATGTAATGTAAAGGAGGTTTCCCCCTCGAAGTGGCTTATTTCTAAGGCATTGATCTCTCTTTTCTTATATTTTTGGAGCTGGTTTCATAACATTTGGTATCGGAGCTTTGGATTCTAGGGTTTCGCTGCTCCAAACAGGTCATCGTGGAATTTTCACTATAACGTTTTTTTATATGAAGGTTCAGAAGCTGAAATTTTTACCATGAGAAGCCGAAATCCCGAGGAACTTCGTGTAAACATTTCAGATCTTGGTTCACAATATTTTCGGAGATATGATCTGTGGAAGTTAGGGTTTTCGCAGGCTCCCGAATTTCATCTAAAAGAGGTGACCTTGGAAAAATCATCATAACTCTCTCTCTCTCTCTGAGGATATGATTTGAATTCTGTAAAAAGTGGCTAAAAGTAGACGAACTGTAGTTTCCCGTGTATAAATTTCAGAGCCTAAGGAGGAAAACATTTACACGTGGCATGCCGTACAATTTCTCTCTACTAAACCAATCCATAATTAGGTCATTGTGGGAGTGTAATATTCCCATTTATCAGCAGTTGATTGTCAATATTAAATTTTGGCCAATTTAATTTTATAAAGTTAAGTCAGTTAATAAAGTGGGTGAGAAGACACTCAACCTACACTTAGGAAATAAACATTCCCTAAAGTCACTTGAGCACATTATTATTTGACAACATGGAGCCCAGGGGTCGAAGTGGCAGTGTGAGGGAAGTGGTAGCATGGGCAGAGTGGGCCCATGACAGTGCAGAGAGAGAGGGACAGTGTGGCCTAGAGGGACAACGTAGTTTCGATGGGGCTTAGGTGAGAGCAAAGCTCTCCAAGCATAAAGAGAGGAAGAGGCTCCTCATTCAGGGATTCGATTATGTATCTATGTTTTGTCTCTTTACATTGAGCACACTTTTGTTGTTGAGAAAAGTCTACAAGTGTTGTTCAGCACACCAAGTGTCTCCGAGCAGAGATCCCAACCTCAGCCCCGGGGGACATCGAGTGCCTATTCGGGTGAGGAGTTCTATGCATTGATTTTCAGGTGGGAGTCACAGCATCTTCAGCCAGGGATTACACACTTGCTTGGACAATGTAGTCTTGAGGAGAGATCACGCAGTTCTTGGAGGAGGTAGTGCCGAGGGTGGAGATTTATATGGGGTTTTAGCCCGAAATAATGAGAAGGGGTCAACCCTTAGCTATTTCTTTATCTTGGTAGAGGAGGAGGCCACCATTTGTAGAGATACATTTAGGGCCAGGGTATTCCACTGGGATAGCGTTATTCCTCAAGGGAGGTGATTTTCCGAGGTCATCCATTCTGAAAACCCTTTTTGGGCTTTCCTGGGTATTAGGAGGAGAGCTCATTCCCATAGTCTCGTATTTTTTTGAGAAGGGGAAAAACCCCAAAAATCCATCCTATTCGAGCAGTAGCAGCATTCCGGCAGCAATAGCAACAACATTTGGGAGATAACATAGTCACTGATAGAGCAGCCATTCTGGGAGTATTTCTAGCTTGCTGTGTGTAGGCCAAGGTGCCATCATTATGATCACCTTTGTACTCATTGTATCTTTCAGTTATATAATAAAATGTCTCAACATTCCCCATATTTTGCATTATGTATGTGATGTCTCTCTATTTTTTGTATTTTCATGTTATGTTGCTTTATATTGTTGTTTATTTCTACTCGGAATATTACACTGGCATCAGAGCTCACATAATTGGCTTAGCAAGTGGAGCAGATTTTCTATGACACCAGCAGGAAAACCATATATCACTTCCCAGGGAAGGAAGTACAAGGACCAAGATCGTAGGCTTGAGACCACTTTTGGAGAGGGAGACTGCATTCCAGTTGTGGACGCAGATGTAATGTTCCCAATTTTTAGCCTCAAGCTAAAAGGAACATTATAGTTAGCAGTAGATGAATAAAATGGGTAGGAAGGCCCACTAACCTCTTTAGAAGAGAAAATAACATTCCTCATGTGAAAAGGGGAAGAATAAAGCAGCTGGATTGATCACCTATAGGTATGAATAGGATTGGATCATGTTGATTCAGTCATATTTGACCAAGTCCACATGCACTGTCTAGATACATTGTATCTCCATGATGGACTGTGCAGTTTAAATGGAGGGAAACTTACATGGGCTAGGTGGCACATATGGATGGGACCCATTGTGGAGAGGAGAATTTGCTATATATGGAGAGGAGCACAACCATTATATTCATGCTTGGATTATTATTTGCTTTGGCCTATTGAGACTTTGCTTCCTCTTGCTGTTTAGTAGGGTTGTAGTGCTGTTTAGCACAAGGGTGTTCCTGGTCAGGAATCCCTACCTCATCCTCAAGGAAGGAGAGGTTCTTGAGCTTCATTTCCTCATTCTGGAATTTTGGTCAAGCTACCTCCTTCAGCTACAGCACAGTTTCTATTTAGAGCTGGGTTGTGTTGCAAGGTGCAGCAAAGGAGGATCTCTTTGAGCCATTTCTGGGCTTGTTTTTTAGTGGAGAGTTTGTCTATCCATTAGAGGATCAGCAAGGGAGGCTCCCAGGATATTTCCACCTATTGGCATTGGGCCAAAGCATCTCTACACTTTTACAGTGCAGTCCCTTGCAGGAACTGTGTCATTTTTCAGAGAGTAGCTACAACAAGGTTTAATACCTTGATTTTTGGCTAGTTTCCTTGGGCAAGGGCCAACCCTTCCCCCAGAAAGCTAGGAAAAGGGATTTTGGCCCCTATTGTACTCATTTCAGTCATATTCATGTAATTTTGTAGTAAAATACATTATTTTTCAAACTCAATATTCAAATCTCCTTCTCTTGTACTCAAGCTGTCAAGAAACCCTTGCCGAGTTATCTCATTTTGTATAAAAGAGGTTAGATCTATGTTTTTCTCTATGTATTGATGTAATAAAATCTATATCTTATATTTATATCATATTACATCTAAAACCCTCATAAAATCATGCTATGCAAGCTTCAGTAATTTCTACATACAATAAGTCATGGGATTTGGCCCTTTTTGAGTTGTATCGGGATCGGGAGATCTGTTTAACATAGCTAGAGTCATTTGTTTCTGATGAAATTTGGTATGTGAGTCCCACATGACCTAAGCTAAAGGATCCTACCGTCATTTTCCCTTATTATTACGCAAATCTCAGAAATTAACATTTTTGGTGCCGGAAATGTTGATTTTCCCCACTTTTGATTGAGGGAATGGATCATCTTTGTTGCTGATGTATATATGATTGATGGAAATGTGATCTAACACATTTTATGAGCTATATTGCTGCATCTCCAACTTAATAATATCTTCAAATATTCTTATTGTTGTAGAAATTCCCTATTTTGGGATATTACAGTGGTATCAGAGCATAATCTTGGCTCAGTCTGTGGAAAACAACCATTATGCTATTCAAAGAAGGAAATATGAGCAGAAAGAAGACTCCATTATATGGAGGAAGAAAGGAGGATAGGCTTTCAAAGCTTCTTCCTAAATCTATCAAGAGCATTCATGAAGATCTAAAGAAAATAAGAAGGGAGATGTACAGAGAATATCCAAGAGGGTTTGAATATGAATCAAACTCTAGATTTTAATATGAGGAGTGTGAGCATGCAGCCACACACTTTTTTGCACAGTGCAGTCAAGAGCCCAGAGCTATCAAGAGTAAGATGAAGGACGAAGGAATGCCTAAGAGGGAAACTCTTAGTGGTTTGTTGCAAGGTTATGAATCTCAAACTGAAAGGTTTAGAGATCATCTTACTTTTTCAGAGTTTTTCAAGATCAAGGTGAAGGGAAGCAAGTAGGAGGATATATTTCTTCTGTCTACTTTTGATGGTTCACCTGCATGTTTAGCCAAAGCTTGGGTGGAGGAACTAGACAACTTTTTGCAGCAGCACCAAATTTCTGAAGATGATGCAATCAAAGTTGTAGTGCTGCATTTTTGAGGTAAGGCCTATGCATGGTGGATATTTTAGTCTTTTTCTTTAAAGAATAAAAATACTTCTTCTTATGCAAGGTTCGTTAAAGCATTGGTGGGAATATTTGATGGGAATATTTTTGAAACACATGTGGAGAAGAAAAACAAACTCAAACAAACATAACCCTTGCATGTGATGGATGAAACTATAAACTCCATTCCACTTTAGAAACCCATGGAGGAGGATGATTTCTTTCATCATACCTTGCTAGAGGAAAGACCTTTATCTCATATTCTTGAGTAAGGAGGTATGGAGATCCCTTTTTCAAAACAGGATCCAATCATTGGGAGGTTGCCCATTCATGTTGCAGAAGTTGAGGGCAACAACATTGTCACATCTAGAGATTATCTAGTGCCTCATGCAGAGGAAGGAGGAGCACTTGCTCCAACAAGAGGGGTTCTTGTATCATTGCAAGGGATTCCCCAGGATCTCATGTGTGGAGATCAAGGCACAACCTATGATCAAGATGTGACTTTGTTGAGAGATTGTAAAACCATGCATATGGAAGGAGGAGATAGGGAGAATGACCAACATCATTTGATGAGGAGCATACACACCTATCCATTTCAGAAGGTTGATGCACATAAGAGGGAGACTGGATTGTGCAGTGAGAGTAGAGACAATTCTGTCCATCCATATATTCAGTCTACTCTTGACACTGATGTCTCATTACACGGAGGCATTCCACCTGGGAGGCCACCAGATATAGAGTTGGTGGGAGACACCTTGTCATTTGGTTCAACACTCTCAAATTCAGGAGGGGTGAAGATTTTGGAAGATGACTTTGGCATGGGGGATGTCAAAGTAGCAAGTAGTAGCATGAGGAGAGCTTCATATGCTAGATCACCAGCATTGGTTCTTAGGAGGATTGATCCATATTGGAGATCTCAACTCTTAGTAGAGTACTCCAAGGATCTTGGTGTATGCATGATTTTGGATGACCTGGATGGAGATGATGATTATATGGTGGATGATGTGGTCATATATTCTCATGGCTGTTGGGGCCCTTGTTTTGAATTTTGAATAAAGAATAGATTTTGGGTTGCGAATCGACACATGGCAGGCGCAACAACGGTAGGTAACGGAGCTGCCAAGGTTGCAGAAGAACAAGAGATAGCTGATGAGGCTGACGCAGATAAGTGCAGACGAAGAGAAGATACGGCAGAGAATAGATAACGGAACTCATAAGCAACAGAAAGAAGCCGAAAGCAGCTGAAGAAGAACACAAGAGGAACTAGCAGTTGCGATGGTGGGTGAATAATTAGGCCATCACCCAGTCGAAAAGGAGATCATGCACAGATGTAGAGGGATTGAAGAGGATCGAGCAGATGCTGCAGAAGAGCTCTGTCCTGAGCACGATATCCTTGTAGTTCCTAGGCTTCTATTGATCTATCATGGCTGTATTATCTATCTCTCTGTCCTAGGGGATGTCTGTAACAGAACTGTAAGCTCTTTCTGTTGAGCGATGTAACTGCGTATCCAACTGAAGGTTATTAATATATTTGGAGGTTTCTGTCTTGTTATATGAGTTGCATGCATGCATGATGTCTGTATTACCTTAAAATTTTATTTTCTTAGTATTTGCATAATGTTTTGAGACGATCTTCTATGTATGATGTTATGTATGCAAATGATTCTATGTTAACTTCGAGTTGTGGATCAATCCGCCACTACCAGTCTGTTCCCCTTCTACATGTGGTCGCAGCATGCCTCGGGTGAGACTCTCTACTCTCTGGAGTAAGGTGAAAATTTTTGTGTGGTTCTAGACTACAGCGGACTCCTTTGTTAGCCCCAATCCCTAAACCTGGGTCTTGCCCGCGAGACCTGTTTTCTCGCCAACAAATGGTTCCGTTGCCGGGACCCTAAACTTCATTAGGGGAAATAGATCGTGGTATCAAGGATCTTCGAAGGAGGAATACGGAGATGGTGAGATAACCACCTGGACCAGTTTATAGCTCAGCAAGCGAAGCTAACGAATCAAAAGGAGAAGGTGCTCAAGGGTCTAGTCCTCTTCTCAGATTTCGCCAGTGATACCTACGAGATCCTCTGGGAAAAATTCCCTAGCGACCTCTATAATTGGTTGCGGAGGTTGTAGACCAAGGTGACTAAGGATAAATTGCAGAAGATCAACCACAAGTGGGTGCACAGAGATCTGGTGGCCCTGCATCGGCTGGATATTGAGTTGACCAGTGTTGTAGATTTCTGGGTAGAGTCTACCTTGGACAGGTATATTGTGGAGTTTGTCGCAAAGTGATACCAGTCCTTCTCCAAAGATGAGGCTATCTTCCGATCTGGGCTAAGGGGGAAGTTGCTTAAGGAAATTCCATTGTGGATTAAGGCCCTGATGGTGGACGAAGGGTTGATGGAATTCAAGAAATCGAGCATGGAAGCGTAAACCTCCAGTGCTGGGAGAAGGGCCTGAGGGACAAATGCTACATGAAAAGTGAAGCGGGGGAGTGGGGGAATGGATGCTGAGACCGCAAGGAGGTTGAGGGAGCGACGTGCACATCGGAGGGCGCAGATCGCCGACAGGTGGTGAGAAAGGGTGATGCAGGAGTTAAAACGATGAGGGAGTAGTAGGAAGGATCAAGAGGAGGCACCTCAAAGGATAGTGGATATGGAAGGCCAGGTGGGTCCCCAGGAGATGGAAGGGACCGTTGTGGGAGTGTAGTGGGTGCATGGGAGCCCAGCCAGGAGGAAGAGGGAGATGATGTCTGATGAAGGAGATGCAGATGTGCGGCCCGAAGAAGGTTTCGATGGCGAGTGGTACGTTGCAATGCAGTGGTTATTCCAAGAAAGGACGACATTCATATCTCTAGGTATTCCGACTTCCCAAAGTTTGAATGGAAAGGATCCCTACCTTCCCCTGGTACTTTATAAACCTTTAAGTGATATTTTCGTTAAGTTACAAGAGTTGAGTCGATTGCATAGCAGTCCATTGTCAGCAGCGATGCATGCTAATAGCAACATTACTGGTAGTATAGCAATCACTAGTGGTATAATTATGCAACCAGGACCCGGAGGGTTCATTCTAGTCACACCTCCCCAAGTGAATATGGCGGGGTCATTCACCCGGTACCCAAAATTTTCTGGGCAAGGTAATGACGATGTGGAACAACACTGGTACCTCTGTGAAGCCATATGGAGGGCTCGGAAAATGCCAGATGCAGGAAAGTTAATAGAATTCCAAACCACGCTGAGAGAAAGGGCATTGCGCTGGTTCATAAAGTGGTCAGAGGCCCACCCAAATCCAGCAATTGCGGACGTCAAGCGAGATTTTGTCCGAGAATTTAAGCTTCCCCAAACAGACCAGCAAGGTCTGTCCAAACTATGGGAGATCAAGAAAAGGGAAGGAGAGACTGTGTGGGAGCTGATGTGTAGGTTCAAAGATGCGATCGGGAAACTCAGCTACTCGATCGACCCAAACCATCAGAGGGACTGGTTCATAAGGCCCTGCTTCCCTTGACACAAACCCCCCTCACCCAACAAAAGATCGACAACTTGTAGGATGCTTTGGAACAGGCTATGAAGATAGAGGCAATGGCAGGCTACCCTCAGGAATATAGGGGAGGGCCGGCCCCACAAGACCCATCCCTACTGGGACTGCAACATCAGATTTCCACTATGACAAAAAAAATTAAGGAGATGCATCCTATAAGACCAGCCAGGCCGAATTTCTGGTGCACACACTGCCTGGTAGAAGGGCACGTGGCAACTGAGTGTCCTTGATTGCGTAGCCCGGGAGTGGGGCCCTTAGTCGTAGTAGTACAGGGGACTCCACCTATCGGGGTGGTGCGCCGATAAACCCATAAGGGGTCTGTCTGCCACAACAACCGTATGCAGGGTTCCCACAGCAACCAACCCAAGCCACAACAGAGTATTGCGAAATTTTCCGGACGGTGGGTCATCAACCTCGGACGTGTCCGATTTTGCAGAAGTACTCCAATGTTTCGAACAATGTATACTGTGAGTTCTGTGCTTCCACGATTCACAACACCGAACAATGCAGAGCTCTAGACGCACTAGCAAATGATTGGACTGGCCCTCCTATAGGGTGAATGAGGCTCCCCGAGGTAGAGGAGGCGGTATGCGCTGGGGCCACACAGGGGGACGAGGTACGCTGAAATGCTACAAATATGACTAGGAGGGTCACGTGGTCCGTGAATGCCCCCTACCCAGAAGACTGTGGTGTTCCTAGTGCCGCGTGAACACCCACGCGACAGAGGACTGCCCTGAACTTATTAAGAAGTGGGAGGAATGAGCAAGGCAGAGGGGCATGAATCTGGTAAACGCAGAACCTCGAGGGATAGCGACTCCAACCATGTAGAACGTAGCCATAGTGACGCGAGGAGGAAAGAAAACGGGGGAGGACGCTCGTGAAAAGGAGTTGGTCCTGGTGATTAGGCCCGCATCCCCGAAACAACTAATCAGGCCGGAAACGCAGAAGAAATATTTCCAGGAGGCGGTAGAGACCTTTGCCCAACTGGGGGGAGACAAAGGTATTGAGTTACCCATGAAGACCGATATTGGAGAACAGAGCGCTATGGGGGCTCTAATTGAGGAATGGCTCCACCTATTCCTCAAAATTGTTGACAATGCTTCGATGCGGGAATAGCTCAAGCATACCCTGGAGGACGTACTGCAGGGGAACACAGGATTGAGGGAATCCTCAAGCACAGACCCCAGTATGTACAGTGGGTCAAGCAGAACAAACGAAGAACGGGAAAAGAGTTCCGGCTAAACACGCAGGTTGCGGGATTTCAGATCAGAGACACCATGCTCGACTTGGGATCCGACGTCAATATTTTGCCGTGGAAGACGTGGGAGGCTCTTGGGCAGCCATGACTAACTTACTCGCCAATCCAGCTTAGGATGGTGAACCAGTACTTCATTGTGCCGATTGGCCGACTCGAAGATGTCAAGGTCGACATTGTAGGGGTAAAGACTTACACGGATTTCGAGGTCATTGATATTATGGAAGACAAAGATCCCTACCTTGCATTGCTAGGAATCGATTGGGCTTTTGAAAACTACATTATCATTGACCTCAAAAAGGAGCTAATGATTTTTGAAGATGGAGAGGTCCGAGTCACTCAGCCTCTCGACCCGTATCAAGGTCCGAGATATACAGAAACTATGGATAATAGGGAGGATGCTCAGATATTGGACAACCTCTATCAGATGACTGCAGGGAAGCAGGAGGATTATATTAACTCGACAGCAACCGTCTCCGTAAGCTAGCGTAATGTGCAGAGCTTGGAGCTGGGGTTGGAACTAGCTTGGGAGGACTGGCAGCAAGGTGGGTATGATACCAGCATGAGGAGATGTGCCAATATTTCCAGAGTCCATTGGATTGGAGCTGAGATAAGAGAGTACCCCACTTTGTCTAACATGCAAGCAGTAAATACCTTCATTGCAAAGGTGGAAGATAAGGTATCGGAGAAAAATAGGATACCACTCCTGGACGTAGCACTCTATTCCACATCAGCCAGGTGGTGGAAAAATCACTGCAACTCCCTGTCGCGGTGGAGTTGTGTGGCGGAGGCTTTGAGGGCGCGGTTCAAGGAAGACGAAGGACCTTGAAGCAAGCAAAGGTACAAAGGAACTTCTGATCCAAGAGACCACCTGAAAACCTGTCAGGAGCAGTGGCAAAGCATAGGGTACCCGGAGGAGCTGTGGGTACATCGGTTTGTCCACTCCCTGGATACCATCCCACGTGCCTGGTACTTAGAAGAAGAAATAAAGAGAGGGACTAGTTCTTGGCAGGAGGTTGCGAACAAATTTGTTTAGTGCTTTTCATTTGAGGGGAAGACAGAGCTGGTGTCCCAAGAATTACAAGCCATAAAAGGGGTACTATTTTTCCATGATCCAGGCACCGACGGGGGGCCATTAGTACTGAATCTTGATGGCAGACGTAAGGTGGCTTGCCAACGGATTGATAGCGAGCTGGATGATGACAGTCTAGAGGACCTGAGGCACCTATAATTTGAAGAGACAGAAGGCGAGCGGAACATTAAAGAAGAGCCTACCACTGAAGGAGTCCATCTACTTCCGCCGAAGACAAAGAAGCTAAACATCGGTATAGAGGAAAAACCCAAACTGGCTACAGTTGGGGACTACTGGGATGAGGAGACGACAAAGGAAATTTTCAGTCTCCTCCAGGAATACGAAGACCTATTCCCTTCATTGGTTGCGGATTTAAAAGGCATCAAAGGGGACCTCGGAGAAATGTGAATTGTGCTGAGACCAGACGCCAGGCCCATGAAGCATCGACCTTACCGACTGAACCCACAGATCAAGGAAAAAGTCAAGCTGGAGATCGATAAAATGCTGAAGGCAGGTCTAATCTTCCCTGTGGAAGAAGTGGAGTGGGCGAGTCCCATCGTCATCCATAATAAGAAGGATAAGTCAGAAATCCATGTCTGTGTGGATTACCGAAGTTTGAACAACACCTGCATTCATGACCCATTTCCCACCCCATTCAGCAACGAAGTATTGGACAATGTTGCGGGGAATGAGGCCTACTCCTTCACTGATGGGTTCTTAGGAACTATGTGAAGATCACTGCTCCTTTGGAAAAGTTACTACGAAAGTCAGAGGTGTTTCAGTGGATGGATGACTGTAAGTTGGCCCTTGACACTCTGAAGGAGAAGCTGGCAACGGTGCCCATTCTGGTTCATCCAGATTGGGATAAGCAGTTCCATGTGCATATCGATGCTTCCGGTATTGCACTTGGGGCTGTCTTGGCGCAACCAGGGGAGACGATAATTGACCACCCAGTCTACTTCGCCAGCCACAAACTGTCCAATGCGGAGCGAAATTACACCACCACGAAGAGGGAGGCCCTCGCAATGGTGTACTCGCTCCAAAAGTTCCGCCACTATCTCCTAGGAGGTAATTTTAAGTTCTTTATTGATCACTCCGCATTGAAGTACCTAGTCAATAAGCCTGTTTTGGAAGGACGAATATGCCAATGGCTTCTACTCTTTCAAGAATTCACCTTCGAAGTGATTTTCAAGCCTGGGAGGTTGAATGTTGGGCCCTATGACTTATCCAGGTTGGAGACGGGTGAGAACGAGGGCTCTCTCAATGATCAGCTACCTGATGCTGATCTTTTCCAGGTAGAAGCCATACCAGATTATTTGGCCGACATTGCAATTTACCTAACCATGGGGCAGTGCCCTCACCACTATACTCTGATCCAGAAATGACACCTGGTCGTCCGCACCACTGATTATCAACTGATTGCGGGGCAGTTTTATAAATTATGCCTTGATGAGATTCTGCGAAGGTGTGTCCTCTACCATGAACGCGAAGCTGTGTTGTGGGAGTGCCATAGCAGCATTGTAGGAGGACACGTGGGGGTGAAACCCACTGCCAAGAAAGTGCTACAAGCTGGACTATGGTGGCCAACGGTCCATGCAGATAGTAAATCATTTGTCAAGAAATGCGATGTTTGTCAGAGAACAGGGAGGCCATCTCACAGAGACGAGCTACCACTACACCTGGTGAACGTGTTGCGCCCATTTGAGAAGTGGGTTGTTGACTTCATCGACCCCATAGCCTTGGTAGCCAGGCATTCCAAGGCTCGGTACATCATCACCACCACATACTACCTCACCAGATGGGCCGAGGCAGCGGCGGTATGGGACTGTACAACATATACGATAGCTAGGTTCATCTTTGAATACATCATCAGCAGGTTTGGCTACCCACAGAGCCTAACCAGTGATCATGGTACACACTTCATTAATGAAACGATCAAATCGATGCTGGACATCTTCATGATCCAAAATCACAAAAGTAGCCTGTACCACCCACAGGCCAATGGCACTATTGAAGCGTTCAACAAAATCCTCGAAAAGGGTTTGACGAAGATCTGCAATGCCAAGCGGGATGATTGGGACGAACGGTTGCCAGCTGCACTGTGGGCCTACAAAACAACGGTGAAGCGTTTGACTAATCAAACACCTTTCTAGCTGGTGTATGGCCATGAAGCTATGATTCCCGCCAAGTTCACCATACCGAGTCTTCCGATCGCCACCTCCCTAAAGTTCTCGGTGGAGGAATCACTACAGGAACCCCTACACGAATTACAAGAACTTGATGAGGCCAGGTTCCTTGCCAAGTTTCATCAAAAGGTTCAGAAGGACAAGTAGAAGGTGTGGCATGATCGCCACATCAAGAGAAAAATGTTCGAGTTTGGAGGTGATGTTCTCCTATACGATAGCAGGTTTCAGAAGTTTTTGGGAAAACTGCAGATGCACTGGTTGGGACCCTACTTCGTCGTCGAGATTAAGGATTCCGGAGCCGTTCGATTGGCTCAATTAGATGGTACTGTTTTACCTGGGTGGGTGAATGGCGCATGCCTGAAGCCCTACCATGAATAAGTTTCTTTCGCTTTCTGTTAATAATTCTCGCACCCGAGAGAAGTCCGTAGCATAGAGTAGTTGAATAACTCTCCCGCAACCGGGATGAGCGTAGGTAGTGTTCGTTGTCCATGCATAGGTCGTCAATAACCGCTAGGTTGCGGGGACCGAACCTCAACTAATTGTGGTCGGGGAGGGGTGTGTCCAGCGTGTCATCCCTGTAGGATAAGCAAACATGTCAAGTTTCAGTCCCTATCATTTCATTTAGCACTTGTGTCAGTCCGTAGGATCGGCTAGATTTGCAACATAAATTTCCATAATTAGAAGTAACCTTGCAGTAATCATTTTTCCATAATTCGAAGTAACCTCAGCCATCGTGTCCACCCATTTCCCCATACCACCATCAACAGATGTCAAAACACACCTCAGCAGGTGACTTATCACACGATTATCGCCGTGGAGGATGCCAGCAGGAATTAATTTGTTATGGGGTCTCATCAACCTCACTTGTGCTGTTTAATTACATAGCCTGCATGAAGAAAAGCGCGAGAATGCCGGAGAGATCTGAGTTAGAGTTAGAAATTTCTGAAGACGCAAAGGAAATTGGAGCAAAACCAGAGCAGCAGAGGTGTCCCGACACAAAGAGCCAAGAGAAGGGGCTGAGAACTATTCTGAAAATGTATCAACGCCGCGCAAATATGACAAGAGCCAATCCAGCAGTAGTGGAACAGCGTCTCAACAGCCGGATTCATAAAATGGAGTCCCTCGTCGGGAAGTATGACAGTGCTGCCCTCATCGATGCAGACCTCATGGACTCTTTCGAGTTCCCAATGCTTAAACGCTAGGTGTATATGGAGAGCTCTACCACAAAAGCAAAACGAGTAGCAACAAGGATTTTTCCTAAGTTTCGAGGCATCCAACAATCCTCCATTCTGCATTTGAGGAATCTGCCAGTATTTGAGACGACAGGAGCAACCATGCAATGTACCAAGTTCTTTCTCAGTCGAATTCAGAACAGGTCCTTTTGGTTGGGCAAAGAAATTCCAATCCATGCCGAGGATATTCACCGGCTCACAGGGCTCTCACAGGAAGGCCCGGATGTATCCTCTGCATGCCAGACCACCTCCAAAAGAGCAAAGAAGTCGGGGGACACAGATTAGTATGTAAAATATGGCACTCGGCGGGTAGTAAAGGGAGCGAAAATGGAACTCATCAACAAGCCTGAAGTCAGGTTCGCGTGTTACCTCATTGCGAGTAAGACAATGAGGCACTACACCAAAGGGGAATGTACCCTAGATACCATTTCCCTTATGGAGCACTGTGTCTAGGGGGCCAAGCTGAATTGGTGCTCCTTCCTACTAAAGGAGCTGTTTGACGCATGCGAGGATAATTACAAGAGGGCCACGAGCTTCATCTATGGATGTTTGATAGTCGCACTGGCCATGTGGAAGTGGCATGCTCCCCTCATCAGGCTACCGGAAAAAATAGTGGAGGGTCAGCCTCTGGCAATGAAATTCGTCCCATGGAAGGTGTCAGTGGATCCCAGCACCAAAGAGGTCAATGCAAAGGCCTTCTGGAGTTGGTATGGTGTAATGAATGATGTGGTGGCAAGCCAGCAGAGGATTCCCAGGAATCTGCTGGACGGATACAGCGAGCAAGTCTGGTTCGGGGTTAGCCAAAAGCACACCTTCCTTCGACCTACTTGCGTGCCGGAAGAGACATTTCACATGCGGCCGCTGAAATTCCAACTCGACGATGCAACCTTCCACAATGAATTTTGTTCGTGGCTGGGGGTCGTGATGGAAGTCTGAAGCGGGGTACCCACATACAATTTCAACAAAATTCTACCACAATAACTGCCTGGGAAATCAGAAGCAGAGGCGGCACAAAGGGTCTCCAACTTATAGCTCTTCCCACTCATTCTCCAACTAAACACAAAGGTACAAAGCCTCAAAGAAGTGGTCCAAGTAGTCTCAAGCGGTGCCACTCCTTTCCCTGTTTTTTTTTAATTTCAGCTTTCTCAGTCCAACCCGCTTCTCCGCATGACCTCCATCACCTCCCCCATTCCTAATGTTTTGTTTACTTCACCAAGTCCAATTACCACCCCCCTGGGGGAAAAGAGTAAGTCTGCAAACCCCCTATAGGCTCCCAAGGCCAAGAGGGCCAGAACCATAGAGTCAAGTCCGGTGGTTGACCTCACTGAGGAGGATCCACCCTGGCCACTGAGCCTAGGGGTACCCATCCAGGAAGAACCACTCATCGAGACAGGGGCAATAGGCAGGATTCCACCTCAACCTCCCATTGACCCCTCCGACTTCATAAACATCCGTATTTCACCACCTTGTACCGACCCACTTCCACCTACCACTTCATCCGCACCATCCAACTCATCTGCCACCGTATCAGAACCCAAAAATCCAGGATCTAATCAATGGGGACCACGGAACCGAGGCTGACTCAAGTATAGTAGTGACACCACCAATCAACCCCGCTGGGGACACCCAGATCAGTTTTTCTGATTTAATCACACAGATGGTGCAAATCATTCTAGACATGGCTGGGACACAGCCTGAGCCTACTCCATTTCCGCAGACCGTCCAAACATATCAAGGGGAGCGGTCGGACTTAAATATGGCGAACTCTACACCCCATCCAACTCCACCACCTTCCCCTCAAGAACACTCCACTAGATCAGTTGCCAGTGGGAAACCACTACAGGAGCGGCGGCCGGATCAAGGTACTTCAGGGGCCGACAACATGGAGACGTGGGGCACAGCTCAACTGTACCACTTCATTCAGAGAGCAGCCCAACAAGCGGAAAGGATCCACTCCGAGATGCAACATAGGTGTGAGAAACAGCAGCAGCAGATAATTACGCCTACTAAATAGTGCGAGTAGCTCACAAAAACACACGGGCAGCTCCAGGACCAGATGAATGAAGTGGCCAGGGTGTTCGCGGGACGGTGGCCTGCAGTAACGGCTCACTACACTCGGATGCCCAAGGATGTGCCAGAAACGGATGTATTACAGCGAGCAACCCACCTCAGGGTGGCGTTCAGTGACTTCCACCAGAAAAATGCAGAGCTCCAGGCAGTGTTAGCACCATGGGCAACACTGCCTGACCCAGCGGCAGTCTACACAGCACAGATTACGGAGAAACAGGGCCAAGTCACCAAGATGCAGGAAGCTCTCAGTACTGCATCTCGAGACACCTATGACATCCTGAAAGGTCTACAGGAATGCTCGATGGCCCTTACAGTGAAGACTCAGCCCATTTCAGCGCAGCTACAACAACTCTCAAAAGAAATTAAGGATGCCACAGACCCCTCGCAGTTGGACTAGCTGTACGCCCAGGCAGATGCTCTGGAGATCCAGATCAAACATACAGAGGCCAACTCGGAAATGGCCAAGCAGGCGATTTGAGAGCTTCGCCAGCCCCTCCAAATCAGCGCCTGAACAATGCAGTAGTTAGTCGCCAAGGCTGGAACCCAAATCAGCACAGTATTTAGCGCTATACCGGCGACCGTCGGGGAAGAAGCTGTCACTAAGATTTCCATGGAGACAGACACATTATTACAAGGGTGGCAGCAGGCTATGAAAACCTTCAACAAGCTTAAGGCCTCAGCGTTGAGCAAGGTCTCGGAGTTGGGGCCCTTGTTTGGACAGTATAATGAAGGTGCACAGCAACAACAGGGCACAGGGTCCAGCGGAGCTATGGAGGTGGACATAGTGATTTGTGATTGACTCAGGATGAGTCAAGAAACTGTGGTCAAGGCCTGTTGGGGCCCTTGTTTTGAATTTTGAATAAGGAACAGATTTTGGGTTGCGGATTGACACATGGCAGGCACAACAACGGTAGGTAGAAAAGCTGCCAAGGTTGCGGAAGAACAAGAGATAGTTGATGAGGCTAACGTAGATAAGTGTAGACGAAGAGAAGATATGGCAAAGAATAGATAGCAGAACTCATAGGCAACAGAAAGAAGTCGAAAGCAGCTGAAGAAGAACACAAGAGGAACTAGCAGTTGCAATGGTGGGTGAATAAATAGGCCGTCACCCAGCTGAAAAGGAGATCATGCACGGATGCAGAGGGATTGAAGAGGATTGAGCAGAAATTGCAGAAGAGCTCTGTCCTGAGCATGATATCCTTGTAGTTCCTAGGCTTCTATTGATCTATCATGGTTGTATTATCTATCTCTCTATCCTGGGGGACGTATGTAATAGAACTATAAGCTCTTCCTGTTGAGCAATCTAACTGTGGATCCAGCTGAAGGTTATTAATATATTTGGAGGTTGATGTCTTGTTATATGAGTTACATGCATGCATGATGTCTGTAGTACCTTAAAATTTTATTTGCTTAGTATCTGCATAATGTTCTGAGACGATCTTCTATGTATGATGCTATGTGTGCAAATGATTCTATGTTAACTTCGAGTTGCGGATCCATCCGCCACTACCGGTCTGTTCTGCTTCTGCATGTGGTCATGACACGCCTCACGTGAGACTCTCTGCTCTCCGGAGTAGGGTGAAAATGCCGGCGTGGTTCTAGACTACAGCGGACTCCTTTATTGGCCCCAATCCCTGAACCTGGGTCTTGCCCGCGAGACCTGTTTTCTCGCCAACAATGGCAGGATCTTCTTGACTAGAGCTTCTAAGCTCAAGAAGAAGTTTCTTCATGCAGCACATGAGGACTTCCTTTCCATGCATTATGATGCATTTATTTCTTTTGCAGAGGAGTTCACTTGGGAGGGCATCCAGCATGACATATTTCAGCATATGGAGATATGCATAGCCCGGATGGTGATAGAGAGGAGATCATAGCCACTTCCCTACTCATTGGAGGTGAGGGAAAAATTCCAGTTGAGCCATTTCAACTCAAGATCTCAAGTACATGATGGAGGAGGTATAATTTCACATTTTTTATTGTACTTCTTTTCCTTGTTTGAGCAACATGATGTATCAATAAGAATTATCCCTTCTTTCATATTGTATGATGATGTACTTGTAGCTACTTGTAGCATTGATTTTGGCTACCTTATTGGTGGTTTGTGGGGGAAGCCACATGATTCTTGGTGTGCACCATTGACACCACATTGTATCTTCATGTTTCCATCTTATGAGATGACTGTGGCAGAAAACAAGTGGCTGGTGAAGCACTTGTTATTTTTTGTTTTGAGGCAGGCATGGAATGCACTACGTTGGTTCCTTGTTGGGAACAATGATTCACTCTCCGATTGTCATTTGGAAACTTGTTTTCATAGTATTTTGCTTCCATATATTTCTGATATGTTTATACTCATGGGAAGCTTTGTTTGGATATTGGAATGTGAGATGGAGATTCCCATTGGGAGTATGATTCTCCGTATTTTACATGTTGTATGTTTCAGGAGAAACAATGGGCACACCATGATTGCCACAACACACCTCTTTCCTTCATGTAGGAGGAGCCCTTGGGTGAACTTGCATTCTTGGAGGAGGCACTTCATGGTTGACTTATCTTGTGGGGTAGCTTGGGCCATTTTTGAAGGCCATGAAATTGCAGCCCGATATCAGCAGCCCCCTCATACTTACCATAAATGGAGGGAGAAAATACTTGGATGGGAAAACATAAACTCTCCATTCAGCCCCAACACATTGCATAAAACCGGGGTTGCAGATTTATTTGATGAGCTACCTAGGATGGCTCATTTCATTTGGATGATAGCATGGAATGAGATTTCCCATCTGTATCATCACTCCTACCTTGAGGAGGCCATGAGACAGCAAGAAGGTTTCCACTTACACCTTCCACCTTTTCATGATGTGAGCCATTTGGTTATGCATCTTTAGGAGGAGACATTGGAGGGCAGATTTGTTGCAGATTATCTTGAGCAATGGTGGGGACTATTGATGAGGAGGCCACAAGAGGGGAAGGGGAGAAATTTTTCTCTCTCTATACAGCTTCTTTAGGAAAAACAACATTTTGGAGGGTAGGACTATAATGTTCCCAATTTTTAGCCTCAAGCTAAAAGGAACATTATAGTTAGCAGTAGATGAATAAAATGGGTAGGAAGGCCCACTAACCTCTTTAGAAGAGAAAATAACATTCCTCATGTGAAAAGGGGAAGAATAAAGCAACTGGATTGAGCACCTACAGGTGTGAATAGGATTGGATCATGTTGATCCAGTCATATTTGACCAAGTCCACATGCACTGTCTAGATACATTGTATCTCCATGATGGACTGCATAGTTTGAATGGGGGGAAACTTACATGGGCTAGGTGGCACATATGGATGGGACCTGTTGTAGCACAATTTTACTCAGCCAAAAGTTGGGAGAGATTTCCACTAAATTACATATAACTATGGACACAGATCTTATCATGACATTTGCTTCCTTGCCATTTTTGTGATATTTGTGCTGGCAACATATGCAGGGGGTGTGTTTTCCATTACTAACCATAACAGCAACTATAAGCATGCGGGATCCTTTGACTATCACCATGATTCCAGCAGCTGTGTCAGAGAAGCTGTTGATCAGAGTTTGGCATCACCAAATGATGATTCACTAATGATTACCAGAGATAAATTCAAGAATGAAGAAATAAAGCTACCCATGATCTCTATTAAACTACAACTGCAATTTCAACATCTAAGGCATCTTTCCAAGGAATTGTCAATCAACCTTGCAAAGAATATTTTAGCCTTGCTCTCAAGATTTCTGCATTTTTGTTTATATTTTCATTTTATGGGGTCATTATTTTAGTCATCTATTCAAACAGAGACAGCATAGAGCTGAAAATTAGAATTCTTCACACTTCTTCTGAAGCTCTTAGAAGAAACATGGCGTTGTTATTGGTTCTACCTGGGTTAAATTTATTGCTCTTTCTGTACTGGGGATCCATCATTGTTTTCCTCTAATTTTCCCAAATGAATGGTAAAGTTATACCCAATTCAAAGATTGAAGAGTATGAATATTTATGTGGGCTAGTCGGTGGGATTTATTGTTGTATATGGAAAGAGGATCCATGGGTACTTGCATACTGTGGAGTAGCCATTTTCACAATTATATGGTCTGCAACAACAATGTTTGAGGGTCAAGCATATGTAATCAGTGGTACAATTGCACAATGGTACTTTCAAATATCTGGGACCTCTTCAACTTAAACCATCAGACATTCTGTTAGGAATGCATTTGGCCCTTCTTTTGGCACGGGCTTCAACAATTTCCTATGGTAATCTCCGACAACAATGAGCAAATCTCATGAATCTATTCATAATTATAAAGATTTAATAATTCTGCAAGAGGAGAGCCTTGTATCCAAAGAAGTTGTCATTCGAGCTGTCTTTCAGGAAAAAAATGTGTATGCTGGGAATGAAAGAAGTAAGGTTATTGAAAAGGAGGGTGTTTGTCTTACATCTATGTCAAATACCGGGAAAACCGAGGAACAACAAAAAGAAGGGACATATTTGCTTCGATCTGGACATTGATATCTTAGAAGAAATGCATGAAACACGAGAGGAATTACAAAGGTTATCTGGGATTTTCGATCCAAGGCATCAAAAGCACAAATATTGTGACATTGAATGGCTTACAAATGATGCTATAGAGCACACCTCTCTGAAGTTGCTGGAAAGCAAGGAGAGGTTGAAACGTGTGTTTGGTTTGATTGTAAATGACAGCTAGAAAGAGAAAGTTGTTGTTGACAGCACCGTCCAAATCACTGAATCAAAAATCAAAGCATCTCCCAAAATATTGTCAACAAACACTGGCTCGTTATGTCATGCAGATATACGCACCTCTTGCCCATGCAATAGGCATTGGAAGCTTATCATTAGAGCTTGAAGACCTTGCTATTTATATTCGTGTGTACATACATGGTTAAGAAACCATGGAACATGAGGTAAGCGCCATGCAGGTGTTGGTATTGATGCACTGAAGGAGTTATCAGTTTGCTGCCAGATAGAAATAGACCTGAACGCAAGCTCCTCTCGACACTTGTGAACAAGCTTGGTGATCCAGAAAGGAAAGCGGCCTCAAATGCTGGGTATCTCACGTCATGTCTACCAACTGCTCACCCAAATATGAAGGCAGACATGGTTGATGAAGTAGATGTTTTTGTGTTTCGTCCCCACGTTGGACTGTGGAAACCCTTTGATTTTAATCATAGCTAAAAGCACCAAAAGCGCTAAAGTTCCGGGGTATCTAGATAGGCCCAAATTTCTGATTGGGTTAAAATCAAGGAAAGTTCTCACTTATGACGAGTTCCATTTGCTTCTGGAGGACTTCGTTCAGAAGCAATGGCGTACTTCAAGCCTTCATACAAAGCCGTCGTTCCTCAACTTAAATCTACTCTGCGCTGAAATTTCTAGATCTGAGATATACGATGCTTTGTGTTGGGGAATCAGCTTGGAGGAGTTTTGTATTCAAAATTCGGTGATCAAGCACAAGCTCTCGCTAAACAAAAAGTGCTAAACATTATTTTCATAGTATTAAACCATCAGGGATGAGGAACTCCTAACGGGTGTTAATAGTGCTTTTTCTTATGTTTCAACTGACGAAGCTGATGTTATCATAGAGAAGGAAACATGTGTGCTTTTTCAATGGGTGTATGCCAAGAATTTCAACATTTGAGTGCAAGTATTGATGTCACTATATCAACTAAACTGTCAGTGATCGCTTCTATCGTGCTCTTTATTTCAACACTTTTGACTCTTGCTCTCATGAAGTCGTCAAAAACAGAGATGCTTCTGGGGTTTATGTTCAAGGCGTTGAAGTCTGATATAAGCTCAAAGTGTGTTGCTGCATTTTCAAAACGGTTGTTGCAGTGCTTGAGCCTGCGAATGATTCAGATTAAGTTTCACAGTCGAAAGAAGTTTGGGAATGATGTGTACGCTGGCGAGAGCCCGAACTAGTTTTTTCACTTAGAAAGGGGTTTCTTTCTTCCTGCCCAGATCTTAATTCTGTACTAGGGCCAGATGCAGTTATATACGTAATGAGGTGGATGTGTAGGATTGATGCAGCTGTTCTTGACCTTGTTGCAGATGACAGTGGTGGTTTGCTAAGCAGAAACGAAGAAGTGACGGCTTGGATCATCCAGTTCGATCCAACGGTTTGCGGGGGTATAAATTAAACGAAGTTTATGAGGGCTGTTACCCCCTGCAAAATGGTTTAATTGAAACCATTATTCACAAAATCGATGGCTGTGATGTATTATGGCCCCTCCGATCCATTTCTTAGAAACCGCTATCATTACCCCCCGCAGGTAGTTTTGGGTTTTCCAAAACCTTGGGTGACTTTGTTGGTACGTATGGGTGTAGTGGGACCCAAAATGTACCATTGGTTCCTCTTGCTTGCGTTAGAGTAAGGTTTTATTTCAATTTTATATTATATATTATATATATAATATTAAAACAAGCTTTTTGTAATTGTAATTAATGCCAAATTTTTCAAGAATCAGTTTTAAAAACTGATCATAACAGTTAGTTAGATAAAATAGCAGATATAAAAGAAGAACAAGGAAGAGGGGCAGGGGTTCGGAGTTTTAGAAGCTTGAAGCCATATTTTTGTAATAAAGAATACCAAATCAATGATGAGTACGCAAGTTCCTATTATCCTATTTGTGCTGAAAAGTTTTTCCAGTTTACACAATGTTTTCTCATCTGTGATTAAAATAGAGTAAGAGAAACAGGCCTCTTTATACATATGTATTTAAGATTCAAATACACCTTAATGTGCACTCCTCTATTTTAGCTTTGTCTCTACTTAATTATTCTGGGTTTTAAAATGACAGATTCTGTTAGAAGCAGCATATCATATTAAAATATTCTTCTCTTTTTCTTCCTTTCATCCATTTCAGCATAAATGGAATATAGCATTGCAGAGAATCCATGTTTTGATATTTAAAGGTTACATAATAGATGTTTGTGGGTTTATAAGACAGAGACACATATATAAATTCATTTGTGACAGAATCTGATAATGTCTTGAGCACGGATTCCTTCACACAGCAAGGAATTGTTTCTCAAGGAACAACAGGACCCATTGTGGAGAGGAGCACTTGCTATATATGGAGAGGAGCACAACCATTGTATTCATGCTTGGATTATTATTTGCTTTGGTTTGTTGAGACTTTTCTTCCTCTTGCTTTTTAGCAGGGTTGCAGTGCTGTTTAGCACAAGGGTGTTCCCAGTCGGGAATCCCTACCTCATCCTCAGGGAAGGAGAGGTTCTTGAGCTTCATTTCCTCATTCTGGAATTTTGGCCAAGCTACCTCCTTCAGCTACATCACAGTTTTTGTTTAGAGCTTGGTTTTGTTTCAAGGTGCAGCAAAGGAGGATCTCTTTGAGCCATTTATGGGCTTGTTTTTCAGTGGAGAGTTTGTCTATCCATTAGAGGATCAGCAAGGGAGGATCTTGGGAATATTTCCACATCTTGGAATTGGGCCAAAGCATCTATACACTTTTAGAGCATAGTCCCTTGCAGGAACTGCGTCATTTTTCAGAGAGCAACTGCAGCAAGGTTTAATACCTTGATTTTTGGCTAGTTTCTTGGGCAAGGGCCAACCCTTCCCCTGGAAAGCTGGGAAAAGGGATTATAATCCCTATTGTACTTATTTCAGTCATATTCATGTAATTTTGTAGTAAACTACGTTATTTTGTAGATTGAATATTCATATCTACTTCTCTTGTACTCAAGCTGTCAAGAAACCCTTGCCGGGTTATCTCATTTTGTATAAAAGAGGCTCGATCTCAGTTTTTCTCCATGTATTGATGTAATAAACTCTATATATGATATTTATATCATATTACATCTGAAACCCTCATAAAATCATGTTGTGCAAGCTTCAGTAATTTCTGCATACAATAAGTCATGGGATTTGGGCCTTTTTGAGTTGTATTGGGATCAGGAGATCTGTTTAACATAGCTAGAGTCATTTGTTTCCGATGAAATTTGGTATGTGAGTCCCACATGACCTAAGACAAAGGATCCCACCATAATTTTCCCTTATTTTTATGCAAATCTCATAAATCAACATTTTTGGTGTCGGAAATGCTGATTTTCCCCACTTTTGATTGAGGGAATGGATCATATTTCTTGCTACTGTATATATGATTGATGGACATGCGATGTAACAAATTTTATGAACTATATTGCTGCATATCCAACTTAATAATATCTTCAGATATTCTTATTGTTGTAGAAATTCCCTATTTTGGGATATTACAACAGAGGAGGAAGGGTCGATGGCAAGAAAGAAAGATGAAGGAAGGGAGTTCGAGGAACTCCCCCTAAAATTTGTGCAGGAGATATTGAGGAGAATAGAGGAGATGGGGAAGAAGTTTACCGCAGGCTAGAGACAATGTGAAACGCCAAGGGATTTTCACATCAGAGAAGGGTCCAACACTTCCCACCAGTTGAAGGAGTAGCTCACAGCTACTCCCCCACGTTCCATGATGCCCACATTTCTAGCTACAGGCACGAGAGCAGGATCATCTCAGGAACCATAGTCGGTTCATATGGGGGATTATTTTTCCGAGTATCAGTCCTATGGGAAAGAGTTTTGCGAGGCTCTCTCTTTCCATGATTTTTTTCATCTTAAGAAGGACAACAAACACCGTAACCAGAAAAAAGGGGGAAAATACACACAGGACGGGGATGTACAGCATACAGTAGGCAGATTTTTCCTACCAACATTTGACAGATCCTCCAAATTTTCGGCAAAGGCTTGGGTGGATAAGATGGATATATATTTCCATCTTAATCAAATGGCAGAGGGAGAGGCCATCAAGGTGGTGACACTACACCTAGAGGGAGAGGCCCATGATTGGTGGTTCCAAAAGATGGCCACACTGGGTCACTCAGCGGTGAGATCATATCCAGAGTTTACATGGATATTGGTAGATCAGTTTGATCGGAGAGATCCGAAGGAGCACTTTTTTGAGCTGACCAAGCTCAAACAGACCGGGAGCCCGAACACCCACATTTCCAAGTTTTTGAGGCTCTCTGTGATGATACCTAACTAGTCTTCGGCCAGGATGATATACATGTTCATTGATGGGTTAGAATAACCTCTGTGGGGTTAGTTGGATCTACGAGGCCGATCACATTTCACGATGCAGTAGGGAGGACCAGGGATTTGCAGAATGCCTTGCCCAGGACTAGAGCTCCTTTCCCCCAAAGACCAAAATTTCAGCCAAAGGAGAAGGACACAAGGGGTCCACCTCCAAAGGGGAATGAAGGCCGGGTGCCTTTGGATAATGAGATCCGGAGAGACATGAGACGGAAGAAGCTATGCTTCACATGCCAGGGGCCGTGGGCACCAGGACATCGTTGTGCTGCTGGGAAGACACACTACATAGAGGTCTTCTCCGGCAGTGACGGGGAAGAGGATGCATATGAGGATATGGAGGGAGGAGGTAGCGTTGTAGTATAGAGAGGGCATCATCCACCACCTCCACCACTAGGAGTAGGCAGGGCAGCGTTTTCACCTACTGGGGGTGTTAGCCCCCCTATGGAATTCTCGACAAGCAAGCTGGGGGCTAGATTGTGCTAGAGCCTCCAAGGAATGCCTTCCCCCTGAAAATTCATCCTCCTTGGAGTCTCTTTGTGCTGTGCCTAGCATATATCCCCTCTGCTGATCCATTTCTCAAAAGGGCCATTATTGCCCCTTTTTAGCCCTGCAAATACCCTCATTTCACCCTCCCCTTTCCTTTGACAAAATCCCTTTTCTTCGTTTTATCCCCACCATCACCCTCTTAAATTCTCCAAAATCCCCTTTAAATTTCCCCATCTCCCTTTGTTTCCCCGAATTTTCCCCCCATTCTCCTACCGTTACCCTATTAGGCCTAAAAACACATGAAAAAAGGTTTAAAACCCACTTTGACTTTATAGTAAAGCCTAAGCCCCTTTTACGTCGGCTCCCCGCTCCTTTTCCTCCCATGAGACCCAGCGTCGTGACCATCTCTTAATCCGCCGGGTGCTTAAATCCTTTCAAACCTTTTCCGCGCCGGAAGATCGTTCAAAACCTTTGGAAACACATATTTTTGGGTTTTATACATAGTTTTGGATCGATAGATCTCCGCCGTCCGATTGAAAGCCAGATCCAACGGCGCGGAGCGCGCCCGAAATGGTGGACCCCGCCAGCCATACGTCATCCGCCCTGAACCCGCCGGTATTTTCCGCACCACTCATCTGCAGCAGGTGGTTTTTCCCGCGGACCCAGCGATTCCATACACTGGGTGACGTGTGTCCGAGCGCACTGTTCTGAAAACCGCCATTTCGCGCATTATTCTTCGGTCCAAGGTCGCGCAGTGGAATTCATGATCACCGTCCGATCTCGAGCACTTCATCCTACGGTCGTAATTCATCGAAGCTACGCCCCCCATTAACCTGCCTCCTCCGTACCCCGGGTCCACATTCCGTTGTGTTTCTACTGTAGATCTCCACCCCATCGATAACCCAGATTCATCCGTTCGTCGTTGACTATTCTCGGGCCTCCGCTCTCCCCGCGCATTAAACTTCAGCCCAAAGATATGCAGCGGAATCAATCACCACCATCTGATCCTACGCGCTTAATCCAACGACTGTCATCTCCCGAAGTTGCACACCATTTAACACTCGTCCAGCGTGCCCGCGGGCCCGCCTTCCGCGTTCTCGCAGTTGATCTTCGCCCGATCGATGGTCCAGACCTATCCCTCCATCGTTGACCGCTCCACTGTCCCCGGGCCCCCACCTCATCCATCCACCGGCTGTCCGTCTGCCACGTCACCTCCACGTATCCTTGCCATATGTCCACATATCTTTCCACATATATTTGTTTCCGATGTCATTTTACGTGTTTCTTCCATGAAAACTGCATCCGCCTCTCAGACCACTTGTTGTCGAATCCTCACCATGAACCTAAGCATTTTGGCCCCTCAGCAATCTACATGGTCGCACTCATCATATTCGTCACGACCGCCATCCCTTCGTTTGTTTCCTCATACAGTTCGTTGTTTTGCAGGGTTTCCAAAGGTGAATGACCGCCATGATTCTACCTGGTAAAGATGTACAGACAGAATTAAATGCAAGGGCCGGCGCTGCTATAGATTTGTCAAGGAAAGCAGCTGATGGGATTTGCACTAAAGAAAAGCACGATTTCGAACTCTGAAAACCTCCCATCACCTTTAAAGCTCGAGCTAACTCGACAGAGGCAGTAATGGAGCAGCAAAGAATCTCAGTACAGAGCAGAGGGATTAGGACGCATCAACGAAGATCCAGAGCCTTAAATCAGTGTTTTCAAAGGAAGAGCAGCAGATCACAGACCCCGAGGATCGATCAAAGGATCCTGAGCACAGTGACAGGTACCATCGGGTTTACTCAACAGCAGAATTTTTTTCTTTATCAAGTACAGGGCGCCCATACATCTTTTATTATACGCAGCATCCCTGAAGAGATTTCCACCCTAACTACAGCTCAAACAGTTAGACATTTATGAGACAGACCTTCCAGGCAGTTTATTTCATTTTTTGTTCAAATCGCCTGGAGTACAGTAAGCCAAAAGTTCAAAGATCATATCCAAAGCAGATCATTCTCTCACCAGGAAGGTGACAGAGATTAAATATACAACATGTCAAGCAGAATGGGTTTCAGCCCTGCATTCATTGTCATGGTTAATGATACATTCAAATTTCACCTACCTCCTCAGTCGATCTTCTGTGTCTCTTCTGCTATAAAGCACAAAAGGAAAATTTGTAATGGTTGTTGATGAGATATCAGTGAAATGCAAGTATTCTCCTCTTGAGATAAGTTCTCTATGTATATTGTAATAAAGGCTGAGATTTGATGTATTCAGACTAAATGTTCAAGCTGTGGGCTATGATGTACCTGATTGGTGTTGGTTTTAATATAACAAGCATGTTTCTTTAGATCCTGATCTAAGGCAGCTGGTGATGTTTCCTCTTTCTCTGGCTTGCATTAGAACCTTGACATGAGATTCACCCTTGCTAGGTGCCTTATGTCGCTGCTCTCCTTGCCTTTAATGTTTTCTGCTTAAATGTGTATCTGAATATTGATTTCAATTGGTTTAACCAGTATAGTGGATGTTATTGCCTGCTTACTGATGTATAAATTGATGAAATCTATGTTCAGATGTTCTTGTTAGGATTTAGCTGGAAGGT
The DNA here is from genome assembly GCA_034641835.2 of Pinus albicaulis. Lineage (NCBI taxonomy): Eukaryota > Viridiplantae > Streptophyta > Pinopsida > Pinales > Pinaceae > Pinus > Pinus albicaulis. The sequence goes on from CM076569.1 coordinate 549,571,981, forward strand.
TTGGGAACACTGGGGATTAGAGTCAGCCCTGTCCACTAGGATCCTTGCACGACCAGTTAGCCTTTCTAAGATCCCTTGTATTGCCTCTGATTTTGTCCAAGCAGGCCTGGAGTTAAATGACCTATGGTCTGATCTATAGACGGAGTTGGTTGGTTCCCCTCCTTTCATTTTCTGTCCTTAATGTCCCATTCCAAATATCTCCTTTAATATCCAAATGCTCTAGATGACTAGCCCAACTGAAATATTGCACATTAATTACAAGTAAATCCTTTCTTGACTCCATTGCCCAATGGTTTTGATGTTCCCTGAGTCATCTGTCTCTGCCTAAGCTTCCTCCTTGCGCATCCTTGTCTTATATTGGACCTTCTTTTCCTGATTCCCTCCAACCAAACACAAACAATCAAACCAACAACCCTGAGCTTATAACTAGCCTAAAACCATTATCCTTGAGCCCCAAAGACACATCCTTTGACTCACATAGAGAGATCCCTCTCTGAACCCAGGAGGGCTAGATCCTGAGGTTCCAAAGTGGTTCTATGTTGTCTCATCTTTTGGTCTTGCCAACCTGGCCAAAACATGGGAACCCCAACATAATGGCGACTCCACTGGGGATTGAAGAGCCTATAACCGACAACATTGCTATTTTGTGACCTAGCATCGTCCCCAACATAATGGCGACTCCGCTGGGGAAAGATTGAGTGCATCACATTTTGAGACATCCCTAGGCATTCAAACCCTCGATCTCTGGTTAGGTTGGCAGTTAGTCACACCTTTTCTCGGACAGCCTCTGTGTCATCTGTTGTGTCTATTGCACTCTTGGACAGAGCCTGGTCAGGGCCAGGTAGCCTCCAGATCTCATTCTCTTTAGGAGGTGGCATATCTGGTAAATGCTCTACCGGTCAATCTCTGGTTAGAGTTTGTTGTGTTCTGAGGTTATCCTTGAAAGGTGATAGTGCCTGAGCATTGTGGTGGATAGTGAAATCCCTAGACACACCCTAAACCTTCCACCTGGCGACTCCATAGCTCCTAAACGTCCAAAGACTCCACTGGTGATCAGTAGGCCTGCTGATTGTCTTGGTTTCACATTAGACTCCACTGGGAGACCAACCTTTGAAACAACATTAACCACAGTAAGAAGTAACAAGTAGGGTTAAGTTGCTTGGCTAGAAAACAACATTCTGGCTTTCAGAACCATTCACACAAGAGCCTTCCCTAATCCTAATCCACCAGAAATAGTTGATAACCCTGAGAGTATCCTCAAAGGAGATCCTGCACTCAAAAGACCAGCTATTTCTACCCACATTCATAGAGCTAATTCTGCACTAGAAAACCTAACAGCTCTATCACACTTTATCCCTGACCTAGGCTTACCAGACATCTTACCTAGAACTATGTCATTCAGTGTTTCAGACCAGCCAGACCCTAGGGACAGTGAAACCCCTCCTTCTACACCACCTGATATACACTTTGTCCAAAACTTGGGGCTTTCTCACCCTAGATCTGCTCAACAGACTTCTGCTGGTCCCATTATCCCTGTCATTCAAATACCAACTATTCAACCTAACCCTTTACCCCATCAGAATATCATCATGGCAGCCTGGTATGCGCCTCTAGTCCTACCTCAACCCTTGCTGCCCCTACCCAATGATTATCAGTCAAAGATCCCACACTTCACAGTGAAATAACCCATCACAGCTCAACAACATGTGGATAAGATGGAGGATTCTTTTGACTACATGGAAATTGATGATGAAATAGTCAAAATGAGAATCTTTGCTCAGAGCCTGGGGGGTGATGTGAAGAAATGGTTTAAAAGCCTACCTGCTGGTAGTATCCAAGACCTCCCTGCCCTATACCAGACTTTCATCAACAAATGGGAAACTAGGGCAAACCCTCGTCAGCTCCTAGCTGAATACCTGAGCCTTAAGAGAAATATAGGGGAGAGTGTCCATGATTACACAACTGGGTTTAACAGCATTTACAATGCACTCCCCCCACATATTAAACCTCCATAAGGCATGGCCCTAGCAAAATATCCAGAAGGCTTTGATGCTGACATGGCCTATGAGCTTAGGGATAAAGAGTATACCACACTGGAAGACATGCAAAAAGGAGCCATAACCATAGAAGCAAACCTGACTGAGAAAAGGGCAAGACTAAGGTCTGAAAGGAGGGTAACCTATAGGGATGACAATGTAGCATCCACATCTGATCCAAACTATGAAAATTTGTCTAAAAACTTGGAGGAGCTACAACAAATGATGAAGAAGATGGTTGTCACGGTTAGCAATCAGAATAGAAACCAGAACCAAAATCAAAACCAAAACTTTAGAAGAAATAACAATACCCCTCCCAACAGACAAAAAGAATCAGATCAACAAGTTATCCCCCCATTCCAAAAAATTTTAGATGAGGATGAGGGAATCATAGAAGAGTGTGAGGGGAATGTAATTAACATGTTTGAAACTAAAGACTCGGTCCTTAACTGTGATTCAGAAGAATATCGGCCCTTATCCTCTTATTGGGATGAGGAATGGTTAGAAACTGAAGATTACAGATTGGGATTTGAAAATTCCATGTTACAGGTCAGAGAACAATATGAACTTAGGAGCAAGAAAAGCCAAGATACCCCCAAAGCCAAAACTCCTGAGGTAACCATCAAGAAAAGACCTGACAAATCTTCTAAAGTGACTGCTGAGAATTCCAAATCAGCAGCTGAAGGTTCTGGTAAACATAAGGAGAAGGACAACTAGGACCCTGGAAAACAAGGTCAACCAACTAGCAGTACTATCACTTCAGTTAGTACTCCTGATACAACTGTTCCCAACCCTGTACATAGTGAAAAGTCACAAATTGATTCAGCCACTAAGGTAGTAGCGAATAAAACATAATTGAGCATCACAAAGAACCAGTCCACTTTCAATCTAGAGAGTGAGATTGCAAAAATCAAAATCTCTATACCATTATCTGAGCTGGCCACTCAGGATGTATATAAAGGCCAAATTTTGAAAGCATTGAATCTGGGAGAAATAAATGATTCTGTAAATCTAAATGATGATCAACCAGCCCTACTCTTTGGTCCAAAAATTGAGGGAAAGTTTCAGGCAGGGGTAGTTCCACCTTTTTATATCAGTCTTAACATTCATGACAAGATCCTTCATAATTCCATGCATGACTCTGGTGCATCACACAATCTAATGCCTAAGGTAGTGATGGAAAGGCTAGGCCTAGAAATTACCAGACCTTACAAAGACTTATACTCATTTGACTCTAGCAGAGTAAAATGCCTAGGCCTCATCAAAGACTTATGTGTGAGTTTAACCCAAATTCCTGCTAAGTGTATGGTCATGGATGTAGTGGTGGCAGATGTGCCGCCTAAGTATGGCATGTTATTATATAGATCATGGGGAGCCAAACTGCAAGGAACAATGCAGATGGATGGCTCCTATGCCAATATCCCTATATTTGGCCAACTTAGAAGACTGTATAGAGAGTCTCAGATGAAATTTTTAGTTAGTAGCCCCGAGAAACCTGAAAACTCACCATTATACTCTGTACATACAGATCTAGACTCTTTCATTCTCTACAATGACCAATCCTCAGAAGAGCCCAGATCAGATAATGGAAGCACAAACATACAACCCATGGATTTCAACATAATGGCTACTCTAGAAGAATATGATGAAGAGGACCATGGGAAAAATACTGAAAACGTAACTCTGAATGGAACAGAAACAGAACAAAAACAGCAAGCCAGCCACCTCCCTGATCCCCATGCCCATAATGAACCACAAAATGACCCCCCTCCTAGCACAAACCTCACAACTCAACATAATGGTGAATCCAGCTGTAGGGGAGGGGATGAAGACAAAGTAAACAATGAACCCTTGTGGTAAATTAACTTTGATGGGTCCTGTACTAGGAAAAACGCTGGAGCAGGAGTATGGCTGCGTAACACAGGAAATGATCATGCAGAGAGCCACGCTGCCAATCTGCATTTCAAATGAACAAACAATATTGCAGAATATGAGGCTCTCATCCTGGGGCTGAATCTGTTGAAAAAGTTAGGAGCCCGTAAGATAGCTGTGAGAGGAGACTCAGAGTTAGTGATCAAACAGGTGAATGGTGAGTATTCAACAAAACATCCCAGACTAAGAGCATATAGGAATGATACTCTAGATTTGCTTAAAACGTTTGTTTAATATGAATTAGTGTTCATTCCTAGGGGTCAAAACACAGTTGCAAATGGATTATCTTGTCTAGCTAGCTCATATCCTAAAGCCCCAGTTGACCAAGAAATTATCATTCAGACCAAATTCAGGCCTGCAGTGCCAGACAATGAAAAATATTGGCAGGTCTTTGAAGGAGACAAACAGATCGAGGATTTCCTGATAGGCAGAAATGAGTTTGAATTTTCTGATTCAGACTCCAAATCTGATAGCTTCTGCCTAGATGAAGATTCCTTAGATGAAGAAGAAACACCCTGTAACATAGAAACACCTTGTAATATAGAAATAAATTATTTTTTTGAGCAAACTAGAAATTTTAGCGAAAATAGTGAAAACGCAGAAAACGAAGAGGTCGAAGTGCTGCAGGCCAAAGATAAGAACATACCAAGAGGCCTGGCACCCTTAGAGGACCTCTTTGATTTTGATGACGTAGCAAAAAATCCCACAATTGAACATGCTGATTCTGATGTGGAAGAATGCAACATTGGCACTGAAGACAGACCCAAAGTGATTAAATTGGCTAAGTCTATACCCGCAAACATGAAAAATAAATACATTGACTTGTTTAAGGAATTCATAGATGTGTTTGCATGGATTTATGAAGACTTAAAAGCCTATGACACCAATATCATACAACACAAGATACCACTAAAGGAAAATCAGAAGCCTTTCAGATAAAAACTTTGAAGAATCAATCCAAAACAACTACCTACAGTAGAGAAAGAGATCAGGAAGATGTATGATGCAGGCATAATAGTCCCTGTAAGGTTTTCTGATTGGGTGTCAAACTTAGTGGCTGTAAGGAAGAAAACAGGGGAGATCAGACTATGCATAGACTTCAAAAACCTCAACAGAGCCTCCCTGAAAGACAACTACCCCTTGCCTAGAATGGAACATATCTTACAAAAGGTAGTGGGCTCTAAAAGAATCTCCCTGTTTGATGGTTTTTTAGGATAAAACCAAGTGCTGGTATTCCCAGAAGATCAACTCAAAACAGCTTTTACCACTCCATGGGGCACCTTCATGTACATGAAAATGCCTTTTGGATTGATGAATGCTGGAGCTACCTTCCAGAGAGCGATGGACATAGATTTCTCAGATGAGATTGGACACTTTATAGTTATCTACTTGGATGACTTGACTGTCTTTTCTAAAACTGAAGAAGAACACTTGAAGCATCTGAGGAAAGTCTTTGAAAAGTGTAGAAGGTATGGCCTGTCCTTAAATCCTAAGAAAACTGTCTTTGGGCTGCAGGAAGGTAAACTTCTAGGCCACATTATATCTGAGAAAGGGATCAGGATAGACCCACAATGAGTTGAGGGAATACTTCATATCTCACATCCAAGGAACATCAAGGAGTTTCAGTCCTTTATAGGGAAGATCAATTTCCTCAGGAGATTCATTCCTAATCTGGCAGAGCACCTTAGAAAAATGACTGAAATGCTAACGAAAGATGCAGGAATTAAGTGGACTGTTGAAGCCAAGAAATATTTTGAGTCAGTAAAACTTGCACTCACTCAGGCCCCCGTGCTTATCAGCCCTAACTTCTCAAAATATTTTCTGATCTTTTCATTTGCTTCCCAACACATGATAGCTGCAGTTTTGCTGCAGATTCAGAAGGTAATGAACAGCCTATTGCCTTCTTCAGTAAAGCCTTAAGAGATGCACCCTTAAAGTACAACATCATGGAAAAGCAGGCCTATGCCCTGATTAAGGCCTTAAAAGACTTTAGGGTGTACATTTTTCATTCTCACACCATTTCCTATGTGCCAAATATAGTGGTCAAATATATCTTGTCCCAGGACCCTGATGGAAAAAGGGGCAAATGGATTACTGCAATATTAGAATATGACATTGAAATAAAACCCACCAAACTGATCAAAGGTCAAGGCTTGGCCCAGTTCATGGCTGAATCAAACTTGCAGGCCCTTGACATTAACATGATAAATGCCCTAGATGAGCAGGAAGTATTTCCCCATCCCACTATTGAGGAGCGGTTTCAGAACTCTCCTTGGTATACTGATATCCTTTACGTGCTCACAAACCTCAATGCCCCTCCAGAACTGTCCAAAACAAAGGCCAGATTCGTAAAACTCAAAGCTAGAAACTACTGCATTATGAATGAGAGTCTATATTGGAAAAATTTGAATGGCCTTTTACTGAAATGTTTGTCTGAAACTGAAGCTGAAAGAATCAAACAAGAATTCCATGCTGGGGAGTGTGGAGGCCACCTGAGCTGGAAAGCCACCGCAAATAAGATACTCAGGGCTGGTTACTACTGGCCTACCCTCTTCAGTGACGTCCATAAAATGATTCTTGTCTGCCACAAATGTCAGATCTTTGAAGGTAAAAGAAAATTCCTCCCCCTTCCCCTACAACCCATCACTGTTGAAGGTCCCTTTCTGCAATGGGGCCTAGACTTTATTGGGGAAATTCACCCTTCTTCTTCTGGGCAACACAAATGGATCCTGACTGCCACATATTACTTCACTAAATGGATAGAAGCTATACCCACTAGGAATGCCACTGATTCTGTCATTATTAGGTTCCTAGAATACTTCATCTTATCTCGTTTTGGTTGTCCAAGGAAAATAATCACTGACAATGCTGCTGCTTTCGGATCCAAAAGAATGGTTGATTTCTGTCACAGGTACGGAATAGCACTTGGAAATTCAACTTCCTACTAACCACAGAGTAATGGCCTAGCTGAATCATCAAATAAAAGCCTGGTTACAATCATTAAGAAGCTGCTGGAAGAAAACAAAAGGTCATGGCACAAAAATTTGGTGCATGCTTTGTGGGCAGACAGGCTCACCACAAAGAAGTCTATAGGCATGTCACCATTCCAGCTGGTTTATGGGACAGAAGCAGTTTTTCCTACTAGTCTTGGAGTTCCAGTGATCAAACTTGTCCAGGAGATCCAATCAGAGGAAAACAATATGGTAAGGAGAATCAATGAAACTATCTATCTGCGACAAACAAGAGAGCAGGTTTATGGCAGAGATGTCAGAGTACAGGAAGGCATAAAGAGACAGTTTGACAAAATAATCAAAGCTTCATATTTCAAGGTTGGAGATAAGGTTCTGAGATGGGATTCGAGAAGGGAGGACAAAGGCAAACGTGGCAAATTTGACAGCTTGTGGCAAGGTCCATTTTTCATCCAGGCCACTGTGGGTCCTAATGCGTTTTTTCTGCAAGAACTTGATGGCACATAATTTTTTGGGGGTCCTGTCAATGGCAGGATGCTCAAGCATTACTTCTATTGATTTTTGTTTCCAGTTTCATTTCCATTTTACATACCATTGCAGTCTTTATTTTCAAGAAAAAGAGAAAATGTTCTAAAAACAGAATGAAAAGAGAGGTTCAGACATGCTCAAAACATGAACCTCTGAAGTAAAAAGCATGGCTCAAACCTGATCAAAATCCGAGCCAAAGGAAGCAGAATAGCTGGTCCTAATAAGCTCAAAATCTGGATCAGCAGTGAAAGAAGAACCAGCTCTAATATGCCCCAAACCAGAGCTGGAATCGAAGAAAAGAAGTGACTCAAATAAGCTCAAAACCTGAGTCACAGAGAAAGAAGGATGTTTCAAAGTTGCAGAATTCCATGCCTTCACAGTTTTGTCTTCTACAAGTTTAAATACGACAAGTCGAACGGTAGAAATGCGCTTGGCTGTGTTTAAATTTCCTGTCTTAGAATGTAGGTGAAGAAACCTGTTGGACAGTTTAATCCCAACAGGTAGTAGATTAGGTAGAGAATTGTATGAGGCCAACAGTCTAATCTGGCCTCATGGAGCAATAAGGGTAGAGTTAGAATAGGTTTGTTTTTGTTTTATAAAATAATGTAAAGGGTCTGCAAGCTCAAATGCACCCAAAGGGAACAATTAGGACCATAGTTTGGGTAGGTAGATTGGTTGGGAAAATGTTTCTGTTGATATATCATGTTTGTGGCAGCTAAAATCAAAGAAGAAAGATGGCTCATGACAGCAGGCATCTGGCCTACACCAAAATATCATCTCTAGTTTCTTGACTCCTCCAAGGAGCAGCCATCCCCATGTGGAGCCACTGTTAGCCCCCCTATGGAATTCTTGACAAGCAAGCTAGGGGCTAGATTGTGTTGGAGCCTCCAAGGAATGCCTTCCCCTTGAAAATTCATCCTCCTTGGAGTCTCTTTGTGCTGTGCCTAGAATATAGCCCCTCTGCTGATCCATTTCTCAAAAGGCCCACTATTGCCCCTTTTTAGCCCTGCAAATACCCTCATTTCACCCTCCCCTTTCCTTTGACAAAATCCATTTTCTTCCTTTTATCCCCACCATCACCCTCTTAAATTCTCCAAAATCCCCTTTAAATTTCCCCATCTCCCTTTGTTTCCCCGAATTTTCCCCCCATTCTCCTACCGTTACCCTATTAGGCCTAAAAACACATGAAAACTGGTTTAAAACCCACTTTGACTTTATAGTAAAGCCTAAGCCCCTTTTACGTCGGCTCCCCGCTCCTTTTCCTCCCATGAGACCCAGCGCCGTGACCATCTCTTAATCTGACGGGCGCTTAAATCCTTTCAAACCTTTTCCGCGCCGGAACATCATTCAAAACCTTTGGAAACACATATTTTTGGGTTTTATACATAGTTTTGGATCGATAGATCTCCGCTGTCCGATCGAAAGCCAGATCCAACGGTGCGGAGCATGCCCGAAATGGTGGACCCCGCCAGCCATACGTCATCTGCCCTGAACCCGCCGGTATTTTCCACACCACTCATCTGCAGCAGGCGGTTTTTCCCGCGGACCCAGCGATTCCATACACTGTGTGACGCGTGTCCGAGCGCACTATTCTGAAAACCGCCATTTCGTGCATTATTCTTCGGTCCAAGGTCGCGCAGCGGAATTCATGATCACCGTCCGATCTCGAGCGCTTCATCCTACGGTCGTAATTCATCGAAGCTACGCCCCCCGTTAACCTGCCTCCTCCGTACCCCAAGTCCACATTCTGTCGTGTTTCCGCCGTAGATCTCCACCCCATCGATGGCCCAGATTCATCCGTTCGTTGTTGACTATTCTCAGGCCTCCGCTCTCCCCACACATTAAACTTCGGCCCAAAGATATGCAGCGGAATCAATCACCGTTTTCCGATCCTACACGCTTAATCCAACGGCTGTCATCTCCCAAAGCTGCACACCATTTAACACCCGTCCAGCGTGCCCGCGGGCCCGCCTTCCGCGTTCTCCGCCGTTTATCTTCGCCCGATCGACGGTCCAGGCCTGTCCCTCCATCGTTGACCGCTCCACTGTCCCCGGGCCCCCACCTCATCCGTCCACCGGCTGTCCGTCTACCACGTCACCTCCACGTATCCTTGCCGTACGTCCACATTCCTTCCGCCTATATTTGTTTCCGATGTCATTTTACGTGTTTCTTCCATGCAAACTGCATCCGCCTCTCGGACCACTTGTCGTCGAATCCTCACCATGAACCTAAGCATTTTGGCCCCTCAGTAATCTACATGGTCGCATTCATCATATTCGTCACGACCGCCATCCCTTCGTCTGTTTCCTCATACAGTTCGTTGTTTTGTAGGGTTTCCAAAGGTGAATGACCGCCATGATTCTACCTGGTAAAGCTGTACAGAGAGAATTAAATCCAAGGGCCGACGCTGCTATAGATTTGTCAAGGAAAGCGGCTGATGGGATTTGCACTAAAGAAAAGCACGATTTCGAACTCTGAAAACCACCCATCACCTTTAAAGCTCGAGCTAACTCGACAGAGGCAGTAATGGAGCAGCAAAGAATCTTAGTACAAAGCAGAGGGATTAGGATGCATCAACGAAGATCCAGAGCTTAAATCAGTGTTTTCAAAGGAAGAGCAGCAGATCACAGACCCCGAGGATCGATCAAAGGGTCCTGAGCACAGTGATAGGTACCATCGGGTTTACTCAACAGCAGAATGTTTTTCTTTATCAAGTACAGGGCACCCATACATCTTTTATTATACGCAGCGTCCCTGAAGAGATTTCCACCCTAACTACAGCTCAAAACAGTCATACATTTATGAGGCAGACCTTCCAGGCAGTTTATTTCATTTTTTGTTCAAATCACCTGGAGTACAGCAAGCCAAAAGGTCAAAGATCATATCCAAAGCAGATCATTCTCTCACCAAGAAGGTGACAGAGATTAAATATACATCATGTCAAGCAGAATGGGTTTCGGCCCTGCATTCATTGTCATGGTTAATGATACGTTCAATGTTCACCTACCTCCTCAGTCGATCTTCTGTGTCTCTTCTGCTATAAAGCACAGAAGGAAACTTTGTAATGGTTGTTGATGAGATATCAGTGAAATGCAAGTATTCTCCTCTTGAGATAATTTCTCTGTGTATATTGTAAGATAGGCTGAGATTTGATGTATTCAGATTGAATGTTCAAGATGTGGGCTATGATGTACTTGATTGGTGTTGTTTTTAATATAACAAGCATGTTTCTTTGGATCCTGATCTAAGGCAGCTGGTGATGTTTCCTCTTTCTTTGTATTTGTGATTGACTTGCTCTTATTTCATGTTTCATTTCGTTTCATTTCTACTGGCTTGCATCAGAACCTTGACATAAGATTCACCCTTGCTAGGTGCCTTATGTCGCTGCTCTCCTTGCCTTTAATGTTTTCTGCTTAAATGTGTATCTGAATATTGATTTCAATTGGTTTAACCAGTATAGTGGATGTTATTGCCTGCTTATTGATGTATAAATTGATGAAATCTATGTTCAGATGTTCTTGTTAGGATTTAGCTGGAAGGTTTGGGAACACTGGGGATTAGAGTCAGCCCTGTCCACTAGGATCCTTGCGCGACCAATTAGCCTTTCTAAGATCCCTTGTATTGCCTCTGATTTTGTCCAAGCAGGCCTGGAGTTACATGACCTCTGGTCTGATCTATAGACAGAGTTGGTTGGTTCCCCTCCTTTCATTTTCTGTCCTTAATGTCCCATTCCAAATATCTCCTTTAAGATCCAAATGCTTTAGATGACTAGCCCAACTGAAAGCTTGCACATTAATTACAAGTAAATCCTTTCTTGACTCCATTGCCCAATGGCTTTGATGTTCCCTGAGTCATCTGTCTCTGCCTAAGCTTCCTCCTTGCGCATCCTTGTCTTATATTGGACCTTCTTTTCCTGATTCCCTCCAACCAAACACAAACAATCAAACCAACAACCCTGAGCTTATAACTAGCCTAAAACCATTATCCTTGAGCCCCAAAGACACATCCTTTGACTCACATAGAGAGATCCCTCTCTGAACCTAGAAGGGCTAGATCCTGAGGTTCCAAAGTGGTTCTATGTTGTCTCATTTTTTGGTCTTGCCAACCTAGCCAAAACATGGGAACCCCAACAGGGGGAGTCCTTGCTTCTTTGCGAGGGGTTCCCAAATACTTGACACTACGTGTCCAGGGTACTGTGCAGGGACAGGGGGGTTCAGTATTAGTGGAAAACGGGGCTACCCACAATTTTATTAATTCATAGTTGGTAGAGCAGAGGAGCATACAAACAAAGAGCTTTGATGGATTTTCAGTACTGGTACCAGGTGCAAGAACCATGCAGTGTGCCAGGTATGTGCCAGCCTTGGCAGTGACTATGGGGACTTACACTCTGACAGATCATTTCTTTGTGGTGGACATTCCAGACATCAATGTGATACTGGGAGTGCAGTGGTTGATCACGCCGGGGAAGGTTACTACAGATTGGGAGACCTTGGAGATGGAGTGGACAAACAAGAAGACTAGGAAGCATGAGATGATTCGAGGCATGCACACTTATTTTCCCCAGTCAGTTTCAGCACACCGGATGGAGGCTCACTTTCGAAAGGAATATATAGAGTGGGTAGTAGAGCTGCATGTTTTAGAGGTATGGTCTACAGGGTAGGCCGTACACCCAGATGTGCAGTCAATTTTGGACAGGTATGCCACAGTTTTCGGAGATATACCCCCAGGGCAGCCACCAGATTAGGGGTTTGAGCACACCATCGAGCTGGAGCAGGGAATCCAGACTATGATTACTACACCTTATAGGCATTCTAAAGCCTACAGGGATGATATTGAGAGAGCTGTCCATGAGCTCTTACCGCTGGGACACATTCGACCCAACACTAGCCCGTTTTCTTCTTCTATTGTACTAGTGAAGAAGAAGGATGGCACACTGAGGATGTGCATCGACTATAGGGCTCTCAACAATAAGACCATGAAGAACCGATGCCCCATCCCACGGATTGATTAGTTGATAGATGAGTTTAGGGGCTCAAAGTTATTCTCAAAGATTGATCTAATATCGGGTTACCATCAGATCTGCGTGAGGGACCAGGATGTTCCAAAGGCTGCTTTCAGATGTCACAATAGCCACTTCGAGTTTTTGGTGATACCCTTTGGGCTAACCAATGCACCAGCCACCTTCTAGTCCTGCATGAACCACATATTTCATGGTCAACTAAGGAAGTTTGAGCTGATATTTTTCGACGACATCTGGATATACAATCGAACGTGGGAGGAGCACATGCAGCACATTGAGGCTGTATTGTGCATACTGGAGGAGAAAAATTTCTATTCTAAGCTCTGGACCAAGTGCAAATTTGGATTGACGGAGATGCTCTATTTGGGGCATATCATTGGTGTGGAGGGAGTGAGAGTCCATGAGGAGAAGATCCGGGCCATTCGGGATTGGCCAGAGTCGAAGAACGTGACTGAACTTCAAGGGTTTATAGGCATCTACACCTACTACCAGAAGTTCGTCAAGGAATTTTCCCAACTTGCTGCACCCCTCACATATCTTATGAAGAAGGGGGCTTTCATTTAGATGGAAACAGTGTAGAGGGCTTTTGATAGTCTCAAGGAGGTGATGAGAAACTGTCCAGTTTTAGTGTTGCTAGATTTCACACAATCATTTCTCCTTGAGTGTGATGCATCTGGAGAGGGGGTAGGTGCAGTCTTGATGCAGGGGGCCACCCCATAGCTTTCGAGAGTAGGAATCTATTGACACATGAGAGGTTGTATCCCATATACGACAAGGAAATGATGGCTATCATGCATGCACTCACAAAGTTTCGACAATACTTAGTGGGGAACAGATTTAGGGTGAGGATTGACCACAATAGCCTTTGGTTCTTTTTAGAGCACAAGCAGCTACAGGAGAGGCATCAGAAGTGGGTTAGCAAGATCCAGGCATACAATTTTGACATCAAGTATGTTAAGGGGAAGAACAACGTGGTGGTCGATGCTCTTTCACGCAGACCGGTAGCGTTGTCTCTGATGAGTTTAGACACGGATTGGAGGGCTCAGTTGTTGGTGGAGTACTCCAAAGACAATTTTTCCTGTGAGATATTGGACGGACAGGTCACAGATGAAAGATACAGGGTGATGGATGAGGTGATATATTTCAGGGATCAGATCTTCTTGACTGGGATTTCTCAACTCAAGGAGAAGGTGCTACGTGCCTCACACGACTCACCACTATCAGGCCACTAGGGGTTCACCAAAACCTACAAGGCCATCAGGGAGAGGTTCTCTTGGAAGGGCCTCAAAGAGGACGTGCTCTGGTATGTCAAGGAGTGCGAAGTATGTCAGTGGAACAAGGGGGAGATGAGCCATCTAGTAGGATTACTACAACCCCTTCCCATTCCAGAGGGGAAATGGGAGAGCATTTTGATGGATTTCATCACAGGGTTGCCCATGGTGCAGGGCAAGGATTGTATCTTTTGTTGGAATCATGATTGCCATTATACCAAAACCCACAGTGATTAGTCTCCACTACAATCGCCAGAGTTAGGATCCATGAGAGGTGGTTAGTTCATGTCGCAAAACACATGGGGAGCATTGAACCCAATGTCCAACAATCTCCCCCCCAACGCGAGTTGGGTGAGTTTCGAACTCGAGACTTGTCGCTCTGATGCCAGTTGTTGGAATCACAATTGCCATTAGACCAAACCCGCAGGCGTTAGTCTGTGCTACAATTTCCAGAGTTAGGATCCACAAGAGGTGGTTAGTCCATGTTGCGAAAAAAACGGGGAGCATTGAACCTAATGTCCAACATCTTTGTAGTTTTTGATCGGCTAAAAAAGTATGCGCACTTCTTCGCCATATCAACACGGTACACGAAAGCACAGGTGGCGAAGTTGTTTTCTGGGGATGTTTTCAGGTTGCATGGTCTCCCAAAGACCATTGTTAGTGATCGGGACAACCGTTTCATGGGCGGTTTTTGGTAGGAGATCTTTCATTTGGTGGGTACAGAGTTGACTCCGAGAAATAGTTATCACCCTCAGACATATGGGTAGACAAATATAGTGAACAAGTGGCTATAATGCTACTTGTGAAACTATATTACAGGGCAGCAGAAGGCATGGTTACGTTGGTTGCACTTGGGAGAGTACTGCTACAACACTACTTTCCATATGTCCATTGGTATGTGTTCGTTTTACACTTTATATGGATATCATGCTTTGTCTTTTGCTGACGTGATGTTTGGTGCTAGTAAGTCCCCTAGGGCCAAGGATTGGATCCAAGAGAGTTGAGATATACTCCAGGTTATTAAGGACAACTTAGCTACAACACAGAACCAAAAAAAATTGTATGCTGACATAAGACAGGTTGAGAGGCAGTTTGAGGTAGGGGACTTGGTCTACCTATAGCTTCAGCCATACTGGAAGTCCATGCTGGAGTAGAAGGGGGTCGAGAAGCTCAAGCCTCACTTCTATGGACCGTACAAGGTGATACACAGGATTGGGGAGGTTGCATATGAGCTGGAGTTACCCACAGGTAGCAAGATCCATAACATATTCCATGTATCCTGCCTGAAAAAGGCATTGGGGTAGCATGTGAATGCAACCGAGGAGATTCCACCAACAGATGATGAGGGGCATTTGGTGTTACAGCCAGAAGCCATCATAGATACCAGGGAGAAGCAAATATGGAGCAGGACGGTCAAGGAGTATTTGGTGAGGTGGAGAAACTTGCTAGATGAGGATGCCACTTGGGAGAGTGAGAAGATTTTTCAACATCCATCATTGCAGTTGCTTGAGGACAAGCAATGTTTTGGTTGGGAGGACTGTAATATTCCCAATTAGTAGCAGCTAATTAGCAATATTAACGTCTAGTTTACTTTTATAAAGTTAAGTCAATTAATAAAGTGAGTGAGAAGACACCCAACCTACACTTAGGAAATAAACATTTCCTAAAGTCACTTGAGCACATTATTATTTCACAGCGTGGGGCCCAGGGGTCGAAGTGGCAGTGTGGGTAGCGTGGGCCCATGACAGCGCAGAGAGAGAGGGACAGTGTGGCCCAGAGGGATATCGCAGTTTCGGTGGGGCCTAGGTGAAAGCAAGGCTCTCCAAGCTTAAAGAGAGGAAGAGGCTCCTCATTCAGGGATTCGATTATGCATCTATGTTTTTCACTTGACATTGAGCACGCTTTTGCTGTTGAGAAAAGTCTACAAGTGTTGTTCAGCACACCGGGTGTCTCTGAGCGGAGATCCCAACCTCAGCCCCAGGGGACTTCAAGTGCCTACTCGGGTGAGGAGTTCTATCCATTTATTTTCAGGTGGGAGTCACAACATCTTCAGCTAGAGATTATGCACTTGTTTGGATAGCGCAGTCTTGAGAAGAGATCACACAGTTCTTGGAGGAGGTAGTGCTGGGGGTGGGTATTTATCAGGGGATTCAGCTTGGAATAGTGATAAGGGGTCAACCCTTAGCTATTACTTCATCTTGGTAGAGGAGGAGGCCACCATTTTCAGAGATATATTCAGGGCCAGCATATTCCACTAGGATAGCGTTATTCCTCAAGGGAGGTGATTTTCCGGGGTCATCCATTCCGAAAACTCTTTCTAGGCTTTCCTGGGTATTAGGAGGAGAGATCATTCCCAGAGTCTCGTATTTTTCTGAATAGGGGAACAACCCTAAAATCCATCCTATTCTAGTAGTAGCAATAATCCGACAACAGTAGTAGTAGCAGTTGGGAGATAACGTAGTCACTGATAGAGCAACCATTTTGGGAGTATTTCTGAGAGTATTTCCAGCTTGCCGTGTGCAGGACAAGGTGCCATCATTCTTATCACCTTTGTACTCGTTGTATATTTTAGTTATATGATAAAATGGCTCAGTGTTCCCCATATTTTTCATTATGTATGTGATGTCTCTCTATTTTCTATAGTTTCATGTTTATGTTTCTTGATATTGTTGTTTATTTCTACTCGGAATATTACAGGGAGATTTGGCATAACTGCGTCTTGAAGCATCCAAATCAGGTTAGACCTATGGCATTTGAAAGAAGATTCATAGGGCTACTACATGACCTAATTTCAAACATTGAAGATCCGAACAACATAGATAATTTAGTTTCAATATCGAGCTCCTCAAAAGCAAGAAAAAGGTGTGTATTTCTTTTTCAAATTGCACAAGTCTTGTTTTAAAAATAAGTTTGAAGTGATTCCAAGGGAATATTGAAGCATATATATCAGTATTAGGTTCTAAAATCCCCCCTAAAAAAGAGTTCAACACCCATTATGCCCTCAAAATAATCTACTATGACTCATGAAGAGGAAGAAGTGCAACAAGATATATCAAAATTATAAGAGCAAGTGCACCAAATTTCGCTCTCGCAAAGAGCATCAAAAAATGAAATGAAAGTTTTGAAGAAAGGCATAGAAGCTAAGATGAATGTCATGGAAGCTAATATGAATGTCATGGAAGCTAAGATGGATGGCATCGAAGCTAAGAGGGATGATATCAACGAAAAAATTAAAGACAACATGGAAGACATGAAGAATTATGTAAAAGCAGACATGGAAGGTTTCAAGGAAGGTTTGACAAAATTGATACAAGAAATGATTCTTAATGGATAAAACATAGTAGAGGAAACTCATGACGAGAACAAAATAAATGTTAATTGTGATTTCATAAACTTTAATGTTGGATGGAATACCCACCATATTCCAAAGATGGATATGAGGAAGTTTGATGGAAAGGATCCCGTAACAAGGATACTACATATGGAGCAATATTTTGATCTCCATAATGTGAAAAACACACAAAAGGTACGCATTGCAACTTTACATTTAGAATAAAGTACATTTGTATTGTATCGATGCATTTTATTTCGTAAAAAATTTGTCACTTGGTAAATTTTTACGGAGGAAATGATAGCACATTATGAGGATACAAAGAGCAACACCATCTTTAGCCAATTGATAAATCTCAAACAAAAGGGTTCAATGGTGGAAAACATTGAGGACTTCCAAAAATTGAATATAAGGGTAGATGCTATTCTAGAGGAACACATGATTGATGTCTTCATAGGGACTTTAAAGGATAACATCAAACATGAGGTTCGCCTTTGTGAACCTGATTCATTGGAAAAGGCATCCGAGTTGGCAAGAAAAATTGAATGTAAAATTATGGCGACAAGGAAGCCTAGTGACTCACATCTATAAAGATGGAAGTGTTGCTACTCCTAGACTTCCACAACCTACAAGGTTGACACCACAACAACTGGAAGAAAAAAGAGCAGAAGTGCTTTGCTACAGTTGTGATAGAAAATACAATAAAGGTCATAAGTGTGCTGAGAAGAAATTATTTTACATAGATTGTGAAGAGGAGGTATAAAATGAACAAGAAAATTCAAAAGAAGAGGATATACACCAGCAACCAACCCTAGAGAAAGAAGAAATGAGTCCGACCATATCCTGTAATGCATTGGCAGGAATTACCACTCCTCAAAATCTCAAGATAAAAGGACATATCAAGAATAAAAATGTAATAGTGTTGATTGACTCGGGTAGTACCCATAATTTTATTCATTGTAAGGTAGCCAAGGAATTAAATTGCTTCCCATACCCAGCACCAGAATGTCAAGTGATGGTTGAAAATGGAGGAACTATAAATTTCTCTATAAAATACCATAATATCAATTAGCTAACCATGGGGGAATATGTATTGAATAATCCGATTCTTTCCATTCCAATGGGAGGTGTTGATGTTGTACTAGGTGTTGAGATTGCAACAAGATGATGAGCTTAGTGAAAAGAGTCGCCTTCACTAAGTGGGCCCGCAGCCTATTTTTGGCGCAAGTCTATTTTTAGACATGTCGATCATATTCTATGAGTTGCAGGATGCTATTTGTGGATGGTTGGTCAAGTCGGGAAAAATAGATGGACTTCTATTTTTAGACATATTGGGCGGAATCTATTTTTCGTTTCGGTCTAAATAGATATGTCGAATATTATTAGCTCTTTAATAATATTTGGACTATAAACATTATCTTATCTGGAGCACTTTAGTTAAGTGCCTAGATGTACCAGGAGAGCATGAAGGAATTACGCTATTTACGAGGTTAAGTATTTGTGCATGGATAACGATTAGACAATATGAACATAAGTTTGGGTGATTATTGAGGTAGTTGATGGAGTTGTGCTCGGTTCTTGAGAGTTAAACATAGTTGAGCTAGTTGTGCTCTAGTCTGGCCAGTTGATACACTAGTGAGAGTGGTGTGAATTAATTATTAATTAATTCACTAATTATTAACTCATTAATCAACTAAATAATACATCAGTTAACTACAGTGCATGGACAGTTTCAGTGGAGACCAGTGAAGAGGTAGGTGAAAGAGCAGTGTGACTATCAGTTGTGACTATATTGTTGCATAATTTTCAACAACCAGTGATAGGAGATGCCAATGAGGATTGCATGAGCAAGGATGGACCAATTTGAGTTCATTTAGATCCATTATTCAACAGTGATTGCGCAGTAGAGGAAGGCTATCAGGTGGCAGAGATTGGAGCATGTGATTTGCTAGATCGGGCTTGATTAGTGTGTAGCAATTGGAGATTATACTGAGAGCTTGTGAGGAGCTTTGTGTAATGATTTCTACATGATCTCTATGACATATAATATACAGATAGTTGGGGGTTTTCAACTTTAAGCTTTCCCATAAAATATTGTGTTCATATGTGTGATTGTTTATGGTTTTAATGTGTGCATGCGATTGTTTTTATTTCCGCAATTAATGATCAATGGTAGAAGAGATTTTGTATTGTGCATGAAGTTAAAATAGTGTGTGATCAGGAGAATATCGGTGTATAACATATCAGTTATTCAAATTTCTACATGGTATCGGAGCTATATTGATCATTGGAGCAATTGCAAAACATTGAAGCAGTTGAGTTTTGTGCTGGTCGAATTCGAATTTGCAGCAGTGTTTTCTTGTTGTCAAAGTTGAGATGTCTTTCAATGGATTGCGATTGGAGTATGCCCTTGAAGGTAGCTTGAATTATATTGCATGGAAGGATAGGATGGAGGCGGTGCTGGATGACAATGGGTTGAAGGAGTTCATAGATACAGAAATTCCAAAACCTGCTTCTAGTGATGCTGCCGCACTTGACGCATGGCAAAATAAGACAACAAAGTGTCAAAAAATTCTGTTGGAAGGTGTAAAGGATCACCTAGTGTCCATCCTTCATGGTAAGGCCTCTCCATTCTTGATGTGGAAAGCGTTGAAAGACTTATTCCAAAGCAAGAGCAACCAGAGGAAGTTGGCGCTCAAGGATAAACTCAGGAACATAAAAATGGAGAAAGGCGACAGTATGCCCAAGTACCTCACAAAGTTCATCCAATGCAGGGATGAGCTGGGAAGTGTGGGGGTGACTGTAGATGACGAGGACTTGGTGATCTTGTCTCTCCTTGGGCTTCCAAAGAGTTGGCATTCCTATCAGGACTCTGTCAATGGTTGGGAGAAATTTCCAGGATGGGAGCGACTTTGGTCGGATCTTGTGCAAGAGGAGATAAGGCGAAGTACGATGGATGGATCTTCATCAAAGAAATAAGATGAAGAAAATTGTGCTTTGGCTACCAAAGAAAGGAAGGGGAAGAGTAAGAATAATGCTTCTCAATCCGGTGCGAAAGGCAAGAAGCATGACATGTCCAAGGTGAAGTGCTTTCACTATCACCAAAATGGACATTACGCCACTAATTGTCCACAGAAGAAGAAAAATAAGCAGGCTATTGGATCTGCAGCTGGAGAGGCCTTAGCCTCGTATTTTGAGCTGGATTTTTCGTTGATCGCATGCTTGGTCTCAAGTATGATGGGTTCAGTGTGGTTTCTTGACAGTGGTGCGTCTTTTCATGTGATCGGAGACAAAGATTTGTTTACTGATCTGGATGAGAAAGATCTTGGAGTGCACATCGAGATGGACGATGATGGTAGATACAGTGCAACCGGTATCGGTACCATTTCCTTTGAGAGGGAGTTTGGTAAACCATTTGTATTGAAGGATGTGATGCATGTTCTAGGATTGAAGAAGAATATTATCTCTGTGGCCATGTTAGAAGAAAAGGGATATGATGTTGTCTTTAGCGAGGGAAAGGCTTTCTTGCGCAGTAAGGTAACTGGTGAAACTCGGAGGATAGGGGTTTGAGTTAAGAATATTTATCAATTGCAGGTAGATGGCTACACAGCAATGGCAGGCAAGGCAGAAGGAGTGGTGAGCCGGGATGAGGGCAAGCTATGGCACAGGAGATTGGGCCATCTTCACCATGGAGCTTTGAAAATTTTGCAGCAGATTTCTACCGGGCTTCCCAAAGGTACACTTGCGCAGTCATATCAGTGCAAGGGATGTACTTTGGGAAAATTTGTGAAAGCCACCTTTCACGAGAAGGATATTCATGCCACGACGATCCTTGAGAGAATTCACACAGACGTGTGTGGACCTTTCTCAGTATCTTCGACAACAAAGCACAGGTACTATGTGATATTTGTTGATGATTTTTCTCGGAAGTGTTGGATCTTATTCATGCATAAGAAGAGCGATACATACTCAAAGTTCTGTGAGTTCAAGGCACTGGTTGAGAAAAAATTGGGGAAGCAGGTGAAGGCTCTTAGGAGCGACAATGGTGGTAAATTCATCTCTGGAAAATTCAAGGAATTTTGCAGCGCAGAAGGAATTCGAAGAGAGCTCATAGCGCCTCATAACCCACAGCTAAATGGGGTCTCTCGGCAGAAGAATAGAACGATCGTGGGTGTTGCACGGGCGATGTTGCATGATCAGGGCCTTCCCATACACTTGTGGGTTGAGACATGCAATACTGCAGTTTATGTGCAAAACCATTGTCCTCACAGGATACTTGGAATGAGTACACCCAAGGAGGCGTTTTCTGGTAAGAGGCCTGATATTTCCCATTTGAGGAATTTTGGTTCACCTGTTTACATTCATGTGACTAAGGATGCCAAGAAGAAGCTGGAGCTGACCGCAGAGGTTGGGATATTTGTGGGGTACACTGATACACCCCGCAACTATCGTGTGTATTTTCCAAATAGTCGCAAGACTGTTGTGCAACAGGATATCAAATTTCATGAGGAGAAAGCCATGAAGTGTTTGCTTGAGAGGGAGCCACACTTGCATGCAGATGAGGAGCTATTAGTTCCTAAGGATGAGTCTCTGGATGTGGATCAACCACAAGAGGAGGTTCATGGAGTGGAAGAGACCACTCATGCAATGCCAAACATCAGAGGGCGGAAGCGCACTACAGAAGTTGAGCTACTGGCTCAAGATGCAGAGAAGATTGTAGGAGCACCTACATCATAGCGCAGACAGAGACAGTCACCTGACCGATATACTGGATACATGGCTCTTATGAGCAAGTGTATCGTGACAGAGCCATCCTCTTTCAAGGAAGCTGTGGAGGATCCCGCATGGGTAGATGCCATTGTGGAAGAGTATGATTCGATTGTTAGAAAAAGTGCATGGGATATTGTCCCAAGGCCAGAAGGGAAATCAATGGTGGGTTCGAGATGGATCTACAAAGTGAAGCAAGCAGCTGACGGGAGTGTGGAGAAGTACAAGGCAAGATTTGTTGCCCGAGGCTTCTCACATATTGAGGGGATCGATTATGAGGAAACCTTTGCACCTGTCGCAACGTATTCTTCCATACGGACGATTCTTACTCTCTCAGCGCAGATGGGGTGGCACATTCATCAGATGGATGTGAAGACTGCATTCCTCAACGGAGTGATTGAGGAGGAGGTGTACATAGAGCAGCCCGAAGGTTTCGAGATCTTCAGCAGCGAGTCACATGTGTGTAGGCTCAAGAGAGCATTGTATGGGTTGAAACAAGTACCTCATGCTTGGTACACACGGATAGACAGTTATTTCACTAGACTTGGATTCTCCAAGAGTGAGGCGGATCCAAACCTATACCAGATTGTGGTGGAGGGTAAGTTGCTGATCATTTTACTTTATGTAGATGATTTGATTTTTACGGGTGATGAACTATTGATACACTCATGCAAGGCTGATCTTGCAAATGAGTTTGAGATGAAGGACTTGGGCCTCCTTCATTATTTCCCGGGATTGGAAATTTGGCAGCGCAGTGATGGACTGTTTGTGTCTCAAGGAAAGTATACCCAGGAGATACTGGAGAAGTTCAACATGCATGGCTGCAAGCCTATCGACACTCCTCTTCCTGGTGGATGGAGGAAAGAGGATGCTACTTCGGCAGAGGTAGTGGATGCCACCCTCACTAACAAATATGGAGTCGCTATATCTAGTCAATACATGGTTTGACATATGCTATGTCATAACTGCCTTTCACAAGTTGTGGTTAAGCCTACCAAGCTCTTTGGAAGGCAAAGGCATGTATCGAGATATATTTGAGGCATCGGGATATGGATTATGGTACGTACAATGGATGAGGTGAAGCCGTGTGGCTCACTCGATGCAGCATTTGGGCAGGAGCCCAACAGAGAAAGAGCACATCCGGAGGGATTTTCTCGCACGGTCGACAATGGGCTGGGTACAGAGGAATCCGGTAGATCCGTGGCACAAGGCTCACAGGCCGAGTATATGGCAGCAATTTTGGCTGTATGCGAGGCTATATGGATGACGAAGATCCTCTTCGGGTTGTCCGGTTCACACTTAGAGCCTACTGTGATTTATTGTGATAATCATAGTTGCATAAAACTCTCGGTTAATCCAGTATTTCATGATAGATCTAAACACATTGACATCCGGTATCATCATATCAGAGATTGTGTGCAGCGGAAGATCATGTTACTTTCATACATTCCCACGAAGGATCAGGATGCTGATATCTTGACGAAGGCGCTCACCAGGAGAAAATTCGAATACCACAGAGGCAGGATAGGGGTGGCAGATAATCCTTATCTTGTTGAGAGGGAGTGTTGAGATTGCAACAAGATGATGAGCTTAGTGAAAGAGTCGCCTTCACTAAGTGGGCCCGCAGGCTATTTTTGGCGCAAAGTCTATTTTTAGACTATGTCTATTTTTAGACATATGGATCATGTTCTATGAGTTGCAGGATGCTATTTGTGGATGGTTGGTCAAGTCGTAAAAAATAGATGGACTTCTATTTTTAGACATACTGGGCGGAATCTATTTTTAGATTGCCAGTCTAAAAATAGATATGTCGAATATTATTAGCTCTTAATAATATTTGGACTCTAAACATTATCTTATTCTCTTGGAGCACTTCAGTTAAGTGCACAGATGTGGCACAGGAGCTGACAGAAGGAATTATGCTATTCTTGAGGGTTAAGTGGAGCTATTTCATGGAGACTTCAGTTAGAACTCATGTGACAGAGTTTGGTGGAGTTATTGAGGTAGTTGGTGGAGTTGTGTTCAGTTTAACTTAGTTAAATATAGTTGAGCTAGTTGTATCTAGTCTAACTGATTGATACACTAGTGAGAGTGGTGTGAATTAATTATTAATTAATTCACTAATTATTAACTCATTAATCAACTAAATAATACATCAGTTAACTACAGTGCATGGACATTTTCAGTGGAGAACAGTGAAGAGGTAGGTGAAAGAGCAGTGTGACTATCAGTTGTGACTATACTGTTGCATGATTTGCAACAACCAGTGATTGGAGATTCCAATGAGGATTGCGTGAGAAATTCTGGACCAATTCAAGTTCATTCAGAGCCATTCTTCAGTAGTGATTGTGCAGTAGAGGCAGGCTATCAGGTGGTAGAGATTGGAGCATGTGATTTGCTAGATCGGGCTTGATTAGTGTGTAGCAATTGGAGATTATACTGAGAGCTTGTGAGGAGCTTTGTGTAATTATTGCTACATGATCTCTATGACATATAATATACAGATAGTTGGGGGTTTTCAGCTTTAAGCTTTCCCATAAAATAATGTGTTCATATGTGTGATTGTTTATGGTTTTAATGTGCGCATGCGATTGTTTTTATTTCCGAAATTAATGATCAATGGTAGAAGAGATTCTGTATTATGCATGAAGTTAAAATAGTGGTGATCAGGATAATCTCGATGTATAACATATCATTTATTCAAATTTCTACACTAGGAGTACAATGGTTACAATCTTTGGGGACCGTAGCTTTTAATTTTCAAGAAATTTTCTTGAAATGTTTTTCGAAAGGAAAGGAAGTTGAATTACAGGGTATTGCAGGGAAGTTAGGAAAGAATAAGCTTTAATGTCATGAAAAAGCTTCTAAAAAAAGAACAACGAGGCATAACTGCACAATTATGCTCATTAGAAGTTCCAACATCAAAATCATCTATTTCTCCAGATCTCCAAAATGTCTTGGACAATCATTCCAAGGTGTTTGAAACTCCCAAAGGACTCCCACCTATTCGTGATCATGATCATGCTATTCATTTGATTCCAGGAAGTGTTCCTCCAAACATCAAGCCTTATAGATATCCTTATTTCCAAAAGAACGAAATTGAACGTATGATTCCAGAAATGTTAGAGGTTGGTATAATTCAACTGAGCCAAAGTTCTTTCTCTACTCCAGTAGTATTAGTGCACAAGAAGGATGGATCATGGCGCATGTTTCTGGATTATGGGAGCTCAATAAGCTCACTATTAAAGATAAATTTCCCATTCCTGTGATTGATAAATTATTGGATGAATTACATGGAGCATTTTTATTTTACCAAGTTTGATCTTCATTTAGGATATCATCAAATTAGAATGAAGACCGCAGATATTCCGAAAACAACATTTCGAACTCATGAGGGTCATTATAAATTTTTGGTCATGCCTTTTGGCCTTACAATTGCACCTTCTACATTTCAAGGGTTGATGAATTCCATTTTCAAACCCTTCCTTAGAAAATTTGTGTTAGTATTGTTTGATGATATACTAATCTACAACAGGTCTTGGAAGGGTCATGCTCAACATGTTGACTGGGTGCTCAAACTATTGGAGGAGAAAAAATTATATGAAAAAAACTTCAAATGTTTTTTTGAGTATAAGAGGTGGAATATCTGGGTCATATTGTATCTCACAAGGGTGTTAAGGTAGACCCTAACAAAATTAAAGCCATTAAGGAATGGAAATTCCCCACAACCATAAAGCAGATGCGAGGATTTCTCGGGTTAACAAGGTATTATCGCAAGTTTGTTAAGAATTATGGGAGTATAAAAACACCTCTAATAACATTATTGAAGAAATATGCATTTTCATGGACTCTTGAAGAAACTAAGGCCTTTGAACATCTTAAAGAGGCAATGTGCCTAGCACCGGTCTTAGCTACACCAGACTTCACAAAAACTGTTATTGCGGAACGTGATGCCTCAAGAAATGGAATTGGTGTTGTTTTAATGCAAGAAGGAAGACCCATTTCTTTTGAAAGTCATCCAATCAAAGGAAAGTATTTACATAAAGCTATTTATGAGAAGGAAATTTTGGCAATACTACATGCACTAAAGAAATATTGACCCTACCTAATGGGAAGACACTTCAAGGTAAAAATTGACCATGATAGTCTTAAATACCTTTTGGAACAAATATTATCTTCAGAAAAGCAACAAAAATGGGCCACAAAGATGTTGGGTTATTACTTTGAAATCATCTACAAAAAATGGAAGCTAAATGTTGTTGTAGATGCACTCTCAAGAAAGGATGAAGAGGTGGAAGAATTGCGTTGTGCCATTTCTATTATCCATCCAGATTGGATAACCGAAGCAAGGGATGAATGGAAAAAGGACGAAGAAGTGTGGACACTCATTCAAACATTGCAGCAAGATCCTACTACATCTGATACATTTAGTCGGAAAAATGATTCCTTGTGGTACAAAGATCGTTTATATCTTTGTAAGAATCCCCATATAAAAAAAAATATTCTTTTGGAATTGCACACTTCTCCCTTAGGAGGACACTCAGGATTTTTAAAAACTTACCACAGGGTAAAGAAATAATTTTTTTTGGATGGCCTTAAATTTGATATTCAAAAGTTTGTGGCGGGATGTTTTGTTTTCTAGCAAAATAAGGTTGAGACAATTAAGACCCCAGGCCTTCTATGACCTTTATCCATTCCAAGTCAACGTTGGGAGGAGATTTCAGTGGATTTTTTCATAGGTTTACTAAGTCTGGAGGAAAGAGTGTCATCATGGTGGTAGTTGATAGACTTACCAAGTATGCAAACTTTTGTGCATTATCTCATCCATTTAAAGCAAGTACAATTGCTACTGCATTTATGGAAACAAATAAAAAGATACATGGAAACCCAAAGATTATTTTAAGCGATGGAGATCCCATTTTTACTGGAAATTTTTGAATGGAATTATTTTGTTGTTTGGGTACTCAACTAGCTCATAGCTCATCTTATCATTCTCAATCCAATGGGAAAATTGAGATATTGAACAAATGTATGGAAAGATATCTTCATTTTTTTGTATCTGATAAACAAACACAATGGGTCAAGTGGTTACCTCTGGCTGAATGGTGGTATAACACTTCCTTCCATACTGCGGCAAAAATGACCCCATTTATGGCACTTTATGGATATCATCCACCATCTATCACATCATCTTTAAGATAAAACTGTAAGTTTCAATTAGTGGAAGATCACATCGAGCATCAACAACTTGTTTTCCAACTCTTAAAGGATAACCTAAATTTGGCACAAAATCAAATGAATTTGAATATCAACATCGCAGCGAGAGAAGTATTTATGTAGGAGACTAGGTATTTTTATGACTACAACCATACAAACAAATGTCCCTCAAGCAAGCTAAGAAGGATAATAAATTATCGCCAAATTACTATGTTCCTTACAAGTTGTTGCAAAAGATTGGTATTATGGCATACAAATTGGAGCTTCCTACTTCTCGAGTGCATCCATTTTTCCTCGTTTCATGCTTAAAGAAGGTTATAGGTGAAAAAATTCCAGTTTAAATAATATTGCCAGAACTTGATGAGGAAGGAAAAATCATATTGGAACTTGAAGAAGTCATAGAAACAAGAAATCGACAGCTACGAAATCGATCAATTTGAGAGTATCTCATCAAGTGGAAGAACTTACCCATTGAAGATTCTACATGGGAGGATGAGAATTTTATACATAAACATGCAGAGCTACTCAAGCATGGAAGACAACACTTTTTTGAAGGAGAGGGGCATGTTCGGTCCCTATATTACTAGTGCAGTCCCTTATTGTTGTTAGTATAGCCCCCTTATTGTTATTGTTGTACCCGTGTAACCCCCATATTATTATTATTGTTCCCTTACATTATTATTGTTAGGTCGGCTAGAATTATATTGTGACCCCATGGACTCCTATATATAGAAAGGAGGTTTTTTCATTTGTATCATCCAATAATTGCTTATTTATGTAATGTAAAGGAGGTTTCCCCCTCAAAGTGGCTTATTTCTAAGGCATTGATCTCTTCTTCTATTTTTGGAGTTGGTTTCATAACAGAGTCTAAAACACATGAGCTATCCCTATCCCAGCTTATCCTCCCATCTGTGGTGGGGTTGATCGAATCTTCATCTTGTGTGGTTAAATTATATATCGCGCTCCTTCAAAGGGGTCCAAAGGAGAACCGACCCTTGTGCCATTATTCTAAAATACCATATTTCTACTCTTCATATTGATTATGGCGTCCATATCATAAGCCCAATCGAATCCCAGTAAAGCAGGATACATATTTCTATCATCCAAAATCTCAATAACTTCTAATTCTAACAACACACTTACTCCGTCAATGTCTACGACAATGCCTTGCAATCGACCCATAGGAATAATTTTCTACTAATTGGCCATTCTCAGCTGAATCGGTGACCACTGTAGCTTTGGTCACCCCATTTGTTCCCATGTATGCTTTGGCAACACATTTGCATCTGATCCTAAATCAAGAATTACTTGATTCATCTCGTAATCTCCTATCTGCACATTTAACCACATTTCCCTATTGGTTCTCTACTTATTTATGTACACTTTATTTACTACACATTTTTCAGGTTGTGGTTCTTCTTTTCCAGCACAGTTGTCAAACAACTCTTGCAATCCTTATATAGTTTTTATATCCCTTAGTAGCTTCATACAGGTCTGCAGAAATGATGTCAAAATGGTTAGATCAAATTCCTTCATTGTAGTAACCTCCTTAGGTTTATTCTTTTTCAGGATTAGCTCAATTTTCATGGTCGATGTCGAAGCTCCAGGGCTCATAAAAATATTCTTTTATTCCATGAAGGTTTCGCTTTCTCACTGCAAATTACACCTAGTATTATTTTCTTCAACCTTCCCGACCCATGTATCCTCCAAATGATGTTTTCCTTATGTTTTGTCTTATTCTACGGATGCACCACTCCTTATTACTATGTTAACATGTCTATCTTCTTCATGTAGCTCAACCCTCATCATATGCAGGTTATGAGCATGCTGTTGATTTTTTTTTTCCTGCATCTTATCCAATAACATAGGACAATATTCCATCTCATGATCAAATGCTCTACAATACTTACAAGATATGGCAACAAGATTTTGGAAATATCTAGCAAAATGTCCAAGCTAACCATAGTTATAACATATAATCTGACCTTAACCTCACCCAAAGCCTCCTCCTCGTCCTTGTCCTATGCCTTGGAATCCTCCATAGCGCTATGGGTGAACCATGATCTTTGCGACCTTCAACTTGCATTATGTACGCCCTAGGAGTTGGTTGCATCGTCAAATCATAGTTACGACAGTTCCTGTCATCATGTCCCACCGAGCTACAAAAATTAAAAAACAATTTCTTTGCTGTCTGCACATTTTTCTGCACCATATGACAACATTTAGTGGGGTGGTTGCCTAATAATTTACATAAGGCACACCATACACTTGTGGTTGGGCTCAATGGGTTAGGTCCACCGTTGTTGATGTAATTTCTAAATAAAGGGCACTGATCTTTATAATGACCTTCTGCCTTACATTTGATACACCATACTTATGATCTCCTATCAGACCGAAAATATTTTCCCTTCTTCAAGTCTTGCAGCTCCATATGTAAGCTTTCCAACTGGGTCTGGATCTATTGAACCCCTATATTGGTATCTGCTACCAGCAAAGCTTCTAGTTTCATTGAAATCTCCAAAGCTTCGGCTTGGGTTGCAACCTTTTATTGTGATAATGGTAGTTTGAGATGTGGTAATAGCGTAGCTATAAACCACTCTTTGTGTTGTTCATGAGGGATCTGGAAGGCGATTTGGCTTAGAAACATCTTGAATCTTTGATCTACTTCCCACACAGATTCAGTTACCAATTGCTTGATATATTTTATCTCTGTAATACATTGTGACTGCAACTTTGGATTTTTAAATTCAGCATTCATCGATGCCTTTGTCTGATCCAACGTGGAAGTCTGATGCGTCGCAGAGTACTTCATATACCACAATAGTGCTCTTTCTTGTAGCATTGTGACAACCTGATATTTCTTCATATCTTCATTTTTGACTTACTGCGATCTCCATACTGCTTCTACAACAAACCAAAATTTCTCGGGATCCTCTGATCCCTGACCCTTAAAAATAGGCATCTTCGCTATCTGAGCCATGTTAAATGGGGGAGATGGAGGTGGAGGCGGAGGGACAATATGGGGATGGGGATGAGGTGTGATGGGAGTGGTAGGCTGGGGAAACCTAGAGGCTCCTTGATGATCTCCAAATTCTAACTGCGACGCACTTCTAGGTGTTGAAAGGTTACTTTCTTCTTCTTCGTTCTCAGATTCAAACAAGGGACTGTTCTCGTTGTCAATGTAGTTGTCATGATCTACCCTAAATCTTTTACCACTTCGCATAGCTCTAGATTTACGTCCCTTAAACATAAATATGATTACATGAACAATACACCATTATCATATAAAAAAATATTAATCCACAACTTTAAATAGTTTAAGTACTTACCTTGCGGACCCTTGAAACATTTGTGCTCGGCTTCACTGTAGGACACATATGTATTAATCGAAAACTCAGTGATAAATCCTCCAAGAATAATATCGATCTAATAATAAAAAACCCTTAAGATATTTTTATTAGTCTCCTTGATTTTCTTAATCAGCTTTGGGTTCCACACAATAGGCTCTTTGTGCTTAAAACAAGTCTTATTCTCAGCTAGTCTTGATAGCCACTCGTTCAACTCGTTAGCGAACGATGAGAAAAATATCTCATGTTGATCTGTAAAAATATATTTCTGCAACCAATTCTCAGTTGAAAAGCGTGAATTTATGTTTTCTTATACAACAAATTCTTGCTCTTTCAGAGATACCCAATCTTGAATTTATTTTTTGGTCGAATGTCGCATCCACATATCCCTCAGTTTTCAGATCTCGATCCTGAAAACGGAACCATTTATTGGCTTGAGGGGGCCTAGACCCAATTTCATAGATGGTTATGTGAACCAAAAAAACCCTCTATTACCAGCCCTTTCAGCAAAGATCTGTTGCGTAGTCCAAAATCTCACCCGAGTAAATAGTAGGGGATGCTAGAACTCGATCTCTGCACCCAGAGAGATTATGGAGTGTGTCTTTAGGGCTTATCTTCTCTTAAGACTTATTCAGAACTTCGAAGAACCAGTATGACAAATATACATATGTTGTTCAACAAATCTACCTAACTACTTTGTAGACTGCACTTTTCTACTTTAACATGCATTAATCATTATATTGAAGCATATTCAAGTTTTCATGATGAAATTATAGATAAAAATCCAAATCTAGCACAGATAATAAAAAAACATAGATAAATAAATCATATAAGTAAAGTACACAGATTTGTCTTCAAAGTCTTCTTTTATTAGCTCAGATCTTCCCAATACATCACTTCTTTCCCTACGCACACAACTGCAGGGGTCTATGAACTCACATGCAGAATTACTAAGGTATCCACGCACAAAGCTGAAAAATCCTTCTCTTTCGCAATAAAAAACATAATACAAACTTAATTAAGATCTAACATGACTTTCGTATGCATTCTATGATATCCCATAGATATCCCTAGACTCCTTATATATTTTTTTCCTTTACAATACCATTGTCTGAAAACCATGGGAGAAGCTAAAAGTATACAAAATTATCCCATCCCTTTACAAAATAAGGGTCTTTGACCCACCCCAAATCTCTTTGACTCTTTAGACATCTACGTGCAACGCGCTCTGATCCTCCGAATATAAATTCTTTACCAAAAATTTAGACATAGGGGTACCCTGTTCAACACCCCTTAGCAAGGATTTGGTGAGAATGTCGATCGTTTACTCATTAGTAGATATATACTCTTGCTTCACTACTCCTCTCTAATCATAATCCTGGATGAATTGTTATATGATATTGATATGCTTTGACCTGGCATGAAATACTAGATTCTCTGTGAGTTTGATACAACTACTATTATCATAGTAGATCATTGTTTGTATCTATTTTTTATCAAGTAATCAATACAACATATTGCAAAGAAAAAGAGCCTCACAACTGGCCTGACTAGCTGTCATATACTCCACCTTTGAAAAACTAAGTCCTACTAATATTTTTTTCGTGTTGAATCATGGCACCACAGTTGAACCCAACATGAAACATCTCATTGTGGTCTTCTTGTCACTAGCATTTCCTGCCCAACTCAAGTATGTGTAGGTAGTCAACCTGACTCCATCCCCTTGGAAATAGTCCAATCCATAATCTGAAGTACCTTGAAAGTATCAAAACACATGATTCACAACTAACCAATGCACCCTCTTGGGCTCCACCATGAGCTAACTAAATGTATTGACTTTAAAACAAATATCTGATCTGGTATTGATCAAAAACATCAACAAACCAATCAACTAGCTATATAAATTGGGATCTACCAACTCGGAATCTAAATCACATATATTCTTCTATTTGGTAATCATAAGCGTGGTCATGGGCTTTCAGTCCTTCATATGAAATATCCTTATTATGTCCCTTGTGCACTATCCTTGTCACAATAAGATATGCCCATCCTCCTACCAAACCTCCAACCCTAGAAAATTATGCATCAATCCTATTGTTAGCACTAAATTGAAGCTGATGGGCTACTTCAACAATCAACCTAGAGTAATTATTTCAAACCTAATTTTAGCTGAAAATTAGCCTTTCCAGCTTGAGGGGGCTCTCTCAAATATATTATGTAAATGAAGCTCAAAATATGGCTAACTTTGAAATTGGGTTTTATGTAAATGAAGCTCAAAATATGGCTAACTCTGAAATTGGGTTTTAAAAGTGTTTTTGTGCGGGTGAAAGATGTGGGTAAATTACTACCATTGGACATATGGAGTCAATATAAAAAACTCCATGACATTTGAAACTCCTCTCAAGGAAGCTGAGGCAAATAGATCTTCTTATGAAAACATAACATTAATAATAGGCTAGGTGTTTGAAGGAATTTAGAGCATGTAAGCCATGAACTCTAAGTAATCAAACACTAGAATACTGAAGATAAAATTGCATAACATGAAAGACAAATAGTCATGATAATACCAATGAATCTCAAGTAAAGAGAAGTAAGTTGCCACTATATATTACTGATGAAAAGTATTTACAATAGTAGTCTGTAGTAAACATCAATCAACCCCCTCTCCATTGAATATCTTCCTATTTATAACTTTAGGCATCTTTACATTGATTCTGCCAACAAGGTTGGACCTTCGAGTACCTATGATGACACCTAAACTAACTAAAAACAAATTACAAGGAGATAATACAGACATGTGCTATTTTTAGAACTTAGAAACGTAATAGGACTCTACAAATTCTTTATTACATTAAATTTTTTTTAAAAGATGCATATTTAAATCGAGAATGTCATGTGCCTGAGGTGGAACTGACCATGAGTGAACCATAAATACTCCCACCAAGTCAGGAGACCTGTCTTCTGAATTTTTAGGAGATGGTGTCATAACTTTTTATGTGGCTTTCCATGATAAGTTGGAAACTTGAACATATTTGTCAAGGAGTATGTCTTCTTCTAATAATTCAGCTGATGAATTCTAATCTTTCCAAGTCGCTAACTTATCCAAAAAGACAATTAAAACTTGAAAAATCTCCAAAATCCTCTCCGCTGCAGAAACATGAGACTTTTAGGCAAGTCTATAGCGAGAGTTTGTAACACCTTTAACTTTGACCATCCCTGAAAAATATCTTCTCCCTTTGCTGATTTGAGGTTGTTCAATGAGTCAAAATAATCAAATACATGCCTTTACCTACCTCCTTCATGAAAAAACCTGTGATATATAACCACAAGAATCTACAACGAGTTCATAACATTTTCTGGGCTTCAAGCCTGAGACACGCTACAAACTTGCCTAATTGACAACATATTTTGAAATTGTCAATTTCCACTTCAAAAAAATGTCCATGTCTATGTAAGATGATAAGATGAAGCATGATAAGGAAAAATTGGTTCAAAATACATCTTACCCTCCTCAAGAAGCAGCATTTTTACCTTCAGCAAGTTCATCTACCAATAAAAATGGAGTTTTTATTTTTTCCTGAAAACTAGGGCTCATAAATTTGCTTCTATCTCTAGATCCTTGATAGTTGTTGCAAAATGAGAGGATGTTTTTGTGAATAATCTAGTTCTGAAGAAAAAACTCTCTTTGGTTTTTGAAAACCATCTCCAGATGTCCATAATCTTCATTTGAAAAACATGTCTAAAAAAGGGAAAAAACGAATTCTAAAAATAGAGTCCAAAGATGTTTTTGAATATCCCAATATCTAACACCTTGTGAGAAACATGAAAGAGGTTAATTCTATTTGATCTGTTTTTGACAATAACCTCTCTCATTTTTTTAGAATTTATCTTCTTTTATCCAGAAACTATTCTTGAAGTTGACTGCTTAAACAGTCCAAAAACACAGTAAATCCCCTTGTAACTTCTGATAAAATCTCACGCAAATATCTTTGATGATTTCCTCTGCAATAGTAGGGTGTTCCATGACCAATTTTAGGTCCATAGCTTCATACTTGACCACTGATCCTCCCTTGTTGGTGTTATTATGTGCTACCATCTCCTCCAAAACAGTGTTGCCTTCCTTAAAAGTTGACACCTGCAAAAAGTGTATATGAAAACAAGTTGTTTGTTGACAAATGTGGAAACTAACCTATGCTAACATCTATAGATAGACAAAATAGAAAAGGTGGTAGCAAGCAGCTCACAAGGATAATTTGAAAAAGGTAATTTTGAATGCAAGAGGAAGGAGGCCAAATAAGGAAAGCAAAATAGAATGATGGGATGACAATGATGATCACACATGCACCATGACTCCAAACAACTCAGCACATAACCTTAGACTAATCTATATCCATTTGAAAATTGAAACCTCATCCATTATCTTTCCGATGCAAAGAAAACACGATTTCGTAGCATTTTCTATTATGAGTTTAGCAGATTCGCTACAGACTTGTCAGGTGAGTCTGTAGCGAAAACAACATGTTTTCCATAGAATTCATTGTGGACTCAGGAAAAATCAGGCAGGTGGCTAAGACCGAATTTGAACCAATTCATGCAGATTTTTATTTTTATTTTTATTGATATGACCATGATGACATGACATGTGGGACTCTAAAAAACTTAGGATTATAACCTAATTCATAAAATTTCATCAATTTCATGAATAAATTTACCAACACAATAAAACCTATACCAAATGACCTTCCTAACCTTGATGAAATTTTATTGGTGATAACAGTGGCTCCACTGGGGATGGTGTGCCCCTGTGGTACAACAAAGAACCTATAGCTCCAATGTCTTTCTTAGAAAAATAGAAATTTTCTAAAATTGATAAAATTTTCTTCAAACTTATATAACCTTCTCCTCAGGCCCGAGCTTCTTGAAAACTCCAATCCATGCTGAAAACTAAATATGTACAAGCTGAAAAGATGCTCAGAATAATTGAGCTTATTCACACACACACCTACCTACCCTAAGAGCTGCAATCTTCATGCTTGATTCAAGAAACATGAAACCTCCAATAAAGCCAGTCAATGAGTTGATTTGATACCTAAACTCCTTGACTATGCTTAAACCAAATAAAAACTAGATACTGTAATGACAAGGGAAATAAAAAATGGGTCTGATTTTCATAGTGAAAACATAATTGAAAAGTTGAACTGTAGAATTCTTCCATGTAGTCATCTCATGGGTCATAGAAGACATAGTTTGTTTGGTGATTCTCAAGACATTCTGAAATTTTAGACAACTCATATATGCTTTCTTTAGAAACATAATATTTCAGTTGTGTGCTATCAAACTCATTTTCAAAAAGAAGACATTCCTCCTCAATCTCAAAAGAAAAAGGTAGCACCACCTTATCTTTGTGTTTTGGCATGAAATAGCTTTCAAAAGACTCATCTTGACAATGAAAACTATAGGACTTAATTTGATCTTCTAAAACTTCATTTATTTCTCAATGTTCTTAGAAAATTGATCCAAAAATTGAATCTTATCTTCCGACTTGCACACAAATGACTTTAAATAAGAAGCCAAGGCCGAAGAAAAATTTTCATCCACTTCCTCATTAGTGTGCTCATAGTTCCATTGCTTAAAACCTTGAATGGAAAGAGAGTCTGCCACTAACTCTATTTTTTCCATCCGTGTTTCCAAAAATATAAGCCAAGAATCTGAAAATGAATTAATAGATGTGACAAGCAAACTTTCAATCCATTGTCTACATTTCCCTTGAAATGAATCATATAACAATCTGATGAAAACATCTTCATGTCTGACGCTAAGAAGCTCGGTAAGTCATGAAAATTTGATATATGCTTCAAGGTAAAACTCAAATATTCTCGATTAAATTTTGGACCATTCCTTAAAAAATATGCATCCTTGGGAAAAGGATTTGGGAAACCATAATTTTTTTTAAAATCCACACATGAATACCTCGAAACAAGAATGGAAGCATCTGAGTTCCTCAT
The DNA here is from genome assembly GCA_034641835.2 of Pinus albicaulis. NCBI lineage: Eukaryota > Viridiplantae > Streptophyta > Pinopsida > Pinales > Pinaceae > Pinus > Pinus albicaulis. The sequence goes on from CM076569.1 coordinate 549,608,404, forward strand.
AAGTCCAATGGAGTCACCATGAAGTTATGAATTTCTGAATTCTTTAAGAATGGAGTCACCAAGGTAGAAGTACAACCTTCGAATTTTCTGATCTCATACTACCTTCAAGAGCTCAGTATTCATTTTTGAGCAAAAAATTTCAGGAAAATGTGTCTTTAGACTCCCAACAGACGCACAAAAATGTTAACACTAAATTGAAGCTGATGGGTTGTTTCAACAATCAACCTAGAGTAAATATATTGATGATATTATGTAAATGAAGCTCAACAGATGGATAACTCTGAAATTGGGTTTTAAAAGTGATTTTTGCAGGTGAAAGATGTGGGTAAATTACTACCATTGGGCATATGGAGTCAGTATAAATAGCTCAATGACATGTGAAACTCCTCTCATGGAAGCTGAGACATATAGATATTCTGATGAAAACATAACATTTACAACAGGCTAAGTGTTTGTAGGAAGTTAGAGCATGTAAGCCATGAATTCTAAGTAATCAAACACTAGAATACTAAAGATAGAATTGTAGAAATGAAAGTCAAATACTCATGAGAATATCAATGAATCTTAGGTAAAGAGAAGTAAGTTTCCACTGTATATTATTGATGAAAAGTATTTACAATAGTAGTATGTAGTAAACATCAATCAACCCCCTCTCCATTGAATATATGCTTATTTATAACTTTAGGCGTTTTTACATTGATTCTGCCAACAAGGCTGGAACTTCGAGTACCTCTGATGACACCTAAACTAACTAAAAACATATTACAAGGATATAAAACAAACATGTGCTATTTTTAGAACTTAGAAACCTAACAGGACTCTACAACTTCTTTATTACATTAACAAACTTTTAAAAGCTGCATATTTACATCGAGAATGTAATTTTACCGAGGTGGAACTGACCATGACTAAACCATAAATACTCCCACCAAGTCAGGAGACCTGTCTTCCACATTTTTAGGAGGTTGTGTCATAACTTTTGATGTGCCTTTCCATGATAAGTTGACAATTTGAACATCTTTGTCGAGGAGTATGTCTTCTTCTAAGCATTCAACCTGTGACTTCTAATCTTTCCAGGTGGCTGACATATCCAAAAATACAATCAAAACTTGAAAAAACTCCAAAATCCTCTTCGCTGCAGAAACAAGGGACTTTTAGGCAAGTCCGTAGTGAGAGTTCGTAGCACCTTTAACTTTGACCATCCCTGCAAACTATCTGCTCCCTTTGCTGATTTGAGGCTGTTTAATGAGTCAAAATAATAAAATACATGCCTTTACTTGCCTCCTTCATGAAAAAACCTATGATATATAACCAAAAATAACCTACAGTGAGTTCGTAGCATTTTCTGGGCTTCAAGCCTGAGACACACTACAAACTTGCCTAATTGACAATAAATTTTGAAAATTTCAATTTCCACTTCAAAAAAATTTCGATGGCTGTGTAAGATGATAAGATGAAGCATGCTAAGGAAAAATTGGTTCAAAATACAACTTACCCTCCTCAAGAAGCAACATTTTCACCTTCAACAAGTTCATCTACCAATAAAAATGGAGTTGTTTTTTTTCTGAAAACTAGGGCTCATAAATGAGCTCCTATCTTTGGATCCTTGATAGTTGTTGCAAAATGGGAGGAGGTTTTTGTAGCTTCATAATTGACCACTGAACCTCCCTTGTTGGTGTTCTTATGTGCTGCCATCTCCTCCAAAACAATGGTTCCTTCTTTGAAAGTTGACACCTGCAAAATGTGTATATGACGACAAGTTGTTTGTTGACAAATGTGGAAACTAACCTATGACAGCAGCTAAAGATATACTTAGACAAAAGGGAAAAGGTGGCAACAAGTAGCTCACAGGGATATTTGAAAAGGGTAAGTTTGAATGCAAGAGGAAGGAGGCCAAATAAGGAAAGCAAAACAAAATGATGGGATGATAATGGTGATCAAACACACACCATGACTCCAAAAAACTCAGCACATAACCTCATATTGACATCTATCCATTTGAAAATAGACACCTCATCCATTATCTTGATGGTGCAAAGAAAACACGAGTTTGTATCACTTTCTCTTATGAGTTTGGCAGATTCGCTACGGACTTGTCAGGTGAGTCCGTAGCGAAAAAAACATGTTTTCCATAGAATTCACTACAGGCTTAGGAAAAATCAAACAGGAGGCTAAAACCGAATTTGAACCAATTCATGCGGATTTTTTATGGATTCTTATTGATATGACCATGATGCCATGACATGTGGGACTCTAAAAAACTTAGGATTATAACCTAATTCATAAAATTTCATCAATTTCATGAATAAATTTACCAACACAATAAAACCTATACCAAATGACATTCCTAACCTTGAAGAAATTTTATTGGTGATAACACCTGTAATGGTCATCTCGAACTTTGAACCAAGGTATCTTGCATTGCGCAATGAGTTTATCCTCTCCTATAATAAACATATCATCTACATACATTACAAGAATGAGTGGATCCTCACCAAACATAATGTAATATAGGTATGGATCTACATCTCTCTTATTGAAACCCATATGCTACAAGTAGGAATTGATTTATGTGAATACCATGCTCTCGGTGCCTGCTTCAGTCCATACAAGGCCTTCTTCAACTTGCATACATGGGACTCCCTCCCATGCACCTCAAATCCTTGTGTTTTCTCGATATGTACCTCCTCATATATTATCCCATTCAGAAAAGTGGTCTTCACATCCATCTCGTGGATCTACCAACCCATTTTTACTACAATGGAGATCACTGCTCTAATCTAAGTGTATCAAGCCGCAAGTGTGAAGGTCTCGTCATAGTCAACCCATATACATGTCAGAACCTTCATGCCACAAATCAAGCATTGAACTTCTCAATGATGCATTCGTAGCATGCTTGATCTTGTAGAGCCACCTGGAAGTCACCATTGAATTCCCCTCAGGTCTTGACACTATCTCCCACGCATCATTCTTCATGATGGAAGCACACTCTTACACCATGGAATCCCTTCAGACCTACTCACCTGCATCTTCCTTGTAGCTAGATGGCTTGGTTTCCATAATGCTGCCCACAATAGCTAAATAGCTATCAAATCGCTCTATTGGTTTGTTCCTGCAGGGTATCACAAAGCCATTTAGGATTCCTCTTCCCTTAAGTAGCATCCTGTACTAGGATGGGTATATCCTCCTCTATAATAAGAAACCTTGATGATAATTCCCTTGGGGTATATGGTGTACCTATACTCGAGAATCATGTCCTATGTTTCCTTGTAACCTATGGACCTATCACCCCATAATCCTGTGATCCTCCAAGCCCCTATGAACTTATACCTGAGGGTCCCATACCTTGTGGTGGAATCCCTTGTTGAGGAGTTTATTGTTGTACCTAATCCATATCTTATGACCTCCTCAAGGTTCTATCCTCCTCAATTATCACATCCTACCTCACAAAAAATTTCCTCTGTGTAGGAATATAAATGTGGTAGGATTTGAAGGTTTCACTATACCCCACAAACATTCCCTTCTTGACTGTGGGGTCTAAATTTTTATTATTTTCCTCAGGGACATGTGAATATGTCAAGAACCCTAAAATCCTAAGGTGCCCAATCTCAAGATTCTTCCCAAAAAAATCCTCCTCAAGAGTCTTTTTCTCCAACATTATGTGGGCTCATGTTTTGTAAATACACTGCATTGTTGCATGCCTCATCCAATAGAAATAATGGTAGGTATCCCTTTATCAGAAGCATGGATCTCATTTCCCAAAATATTCCATTATTCTTCCTCTCTAAAACTCCATTATGTTGTGGGGTGTAAGAAACCATCCACTCTCTCTATATGTCCTTCTAGCACAAAAATCCTTCATCTCATTGGAGGTATACTCTCCCTCATTGTATAAACTCAATACCTTGATATTATCCCTTGTTTGTTTCTCCACAAGATCTTTAAACTCTTGGAACCTCTTGAATACCTCATCCTTATTCTTCATGAAATAAATACATGTCTTCCTGGAGTAGTCATCAATAAAAGTGACATTGTACTCACATATGCCCAACGATGAGGAAGACATTGTACCACACACATCAGAGTGAATCAAGTCAGGTATCCTTGTATCCCACCTAATAGAGAAACCACTCAATGTCATCCTAACCAATTGATCATCGGGAATAATCTCTCCCATTGTAGCCAACTCATATCTCACTTGTGTGATATTGGTAAGGTATGAGGTCACTGTTTCAACTTTGGTAATCTTGGTGTTTCTCAGTTTCTCACATAACACCATCTTCCTATTTTCATTAGTCTTTGGTAAAGTTTTAACAAGGAATCCCACATCTTGTAGGAAACTTTTTTCCCTAACACATAAGGTATAAGGTGGTCTTTAATCACATCAAGAAGGATTCTCTTAGCCTTCACATTGTGCTTGTTGAAGTATGATAACTAAATAAGATCAGTGGGTGGTTGTACCGGCCTCTAAAAAACATCCCACCACTCCTACTCCTTAAGCAACAAAACTATCCTCTCCTTCCTTGGGCCAAAATTGTCATCCCCGCTCAACCTAGCCTCCACCCTAAAACCAGAAGACATTTGACCCTCTCAACCAACACAACTATCCAACACTGAAAATGTGTAAACAATCTCCCTCTCAACCACCAAAGCGTTCGGTATGTAGGCTAGTTATGCTTGATGCTCAGCACTTCTTAGTTGATAGGTTCATTGTTACTCTAATACCATGTAGAAATTTGTAGTCCCAAATTGGTTTCAGGTTTTAGGAATCACATCAATTTAATGCCCAAACCATCATGGTTTTATGCTGGTATTTTTTTTAAACATGAATATATTCAGAATGTATGAAACACATAAGCCTACTCTACTTAATTTTTTTTTTAGAATAACACAAACTATCCCATAATTTAACATAATGATTTTTGGTCCAAAGACCCTAGAAAAACATGAAAGGGAAAACCAGTGAAGAGAGAGAGATTTTTATTACTTTCAAAGAAACTATTACATCATTTAATGACAATAAGAATAATGGAATTATCTCCCTAAATTCAAGCTCAAATATCCTTGGAAATTGTTGTAGTTCTCCTCGGTTTTTGTGCCCTCTTATTCAAATTTTTTTCCCAACTTCAGTATAGTCTCACAACAATAAATGATGTTGCACTTTCCCTTAATTCTCATGTCAAATAACCCTCAAATTTATTCCTAGACTTTATATATTTATGTGTTGTTGTATCAGCTCTAACGGTGTTATAAAACCCTCGAAATCACACCCAAAACTTCACAAAATTTGTGCAATAGTACCTTGAATTTTGTGCCTAAGATTTGTTGCTCTAATATCACAATAGAAACGATGCAAATTTTCAATTTTTGTGCTTGAATCACTCAAAAAAATGTGCCTTTAGTATCCAATCACCACCCTCAAAACTCATGCTAATATAGTGGTAGTCTACTAGACGGTACCTCAAAATTTGTATTTTTTCCTTGCTCATACACTTGATGTACTCTCTTTCCTATGCAAACTTTTTCCCCTCATCCTCCTTTTCTCCTTCTCTCCAATTCTCATGAAGAAAATGTTCAAAATGGTGTCGTCTCCCCTTTCCTTTGTCCCTCTTGTTCTCTCATTAAGAAAAGATACCTAACCCTCAGATCTAATGGGTGAGATTAGATCTTAATCAATTGGATCAAGGGTGGAGATCTAATCTCTTGTTGACCCATGAGACACTTTTTCCCCTTAGTACCATTTTCATTAATTAGTAATTACTCCAAAGGTACTTTATGACTTTATGGTTATAAAGTGACTTTTTGACTTAAATTCACTTTTTGATTGCTTCTCTTAGAGTCACTTTTTGTTTAAAAAGTCAATTTTTTGACTTTATACTTTATAAACTCACTTTAACTCTATTTCCCATAAAGTTATGTAAAGGGGTCACATTAGTACACTCTTTCCTAGGCTAGACCCAAGCTTGAGGAATACTTCCCCTTGGTACTTCTTTTCTAACATTTTTTTTAAGTGATTTCCCTTACCTAAGGCTTCATATCCGCCACGATAAAGTGGTCTCTCGCACTGAACAACTGTAATATTTCAAATATAAAATTTATAGCAATATAAAGAACATGCAATAAATCAAACACATAAATTTCACTCCAGCAACACAAATACAAAGAATATGCCAGAAACACCCAATTTTATTAATAATATATCGTTGGAGTACAAAATGAGATGGAAGTTATGCACTCGGGCTTGCACATGGAAACCTATAGGCCTCAAGTGAACAAATATTGAATGGAACAACTGTTGCTACTCTGCTCCTCTGAAAGACTATGTAATCACCTAGTTTCTACAACTGTTCGCTAAGTTCGATACTGAATTTTCCCACTGAAAAATGCTCAGAAAAATCTAGGGATTTGGAAAGGTTATCCTTGACCAAAACCCAGAAAAACCCAGAAAGATCTGCTCCAAATTCCAAACTTCAAAATTGGACCTTTCTATGCTTGGCCCTACTCTAATTTCGAAATCTACTGCTGTAGATGCTACTGAAGATTTATGCACCCCAAAACACTAGAAAACCTCCAACAATACTCCTCCAATCAACCCCCCAACTCCTCAACTCAGAATACCTTGGAAAATACCCCCACCAAATGTTTCCCACAAGATGATTGCATGGTCACTAGGTGAGTGACACGGTCTTTGAAGAGATTATGCAAGGTACAACGTATCACTAATCTTGTAAGGACTGAAGTTGCTCCAAAACTCTGAAAATCCACCACTAACTCCTCTTGTAGTTGATTTGAAAGTTTTCCTTCACCACACTGCACCAACATAATAGCTACCTTCTTCCACTGCGGAGTCACAACTTCTACTACGTCCCTAGCTGCTTGAGAACAACGTTGAAACTATGGTTGCCTCAATGAATCACAAGACTGACGAAATACCCTCCTTGAGTGGCACTCGAAGTCCACCTGAGAAGGGGTGAGCTTCTCTCCTTAAGAAGCTCCTGCGCTAAACAACATAGTGTTTGGCTCAACTAAACAACTAAGGAAATTCAAAAATTAAAATATAAAAATTATGCCTAAGCTTTCCTCAACCCTTCCACTCCATGCATTTTGAATTACCCAAGGGAAATCGATTTACCTTTCTTCTCCAATAAGCTATCTTGTGGGTCCCAAATTCCACTTAAACTTTACTTTATTCTTATTTCCTATATTAGCCGCAAAAAGGTACTTTATTTTATTTTATTCAAAATGGACAAAAAGGTATTTTCGAAATATTAGAAAAATTTAGGAACATTACAATCCTCCCCTCTCGGATGTTGCTTGACCCCAAGCAACTGCAAAACTGGAGGTTGTAAGTTTTGTTCATTCTCCCATGTAGCATTTTCCTCGAGCAAATCCTTCTACTTGACCAAATTCTCCCGGACGACCCCGTTTCTTAGTCTCCTCTCCCAGGTATCTAATATCAACTCTGGTGTCAAAACAAAATGCCCCTCATCATCTAAGGGAGGCAACTCTGCTGCTGCCATTACCTACTGTCCCAATGCCTTCTTGAGGCATGAGACGTGAAAGAAATTGTGAATCCGGCTCTCAGAAGGCAACTCTAGCTCATAAGCCACCTGACCAACACGACTCACAACCCGGTAAGGTCCCTAAAATCGAGGCGTCAAATTTTCTGCACCCTTCTGCTTGAGTGAAGATTGCCTATACGGCTATAGGCGCAAATAGACCATGTCCCAAATCTCAAACTGTCTCTCCACCCTATGCTTATCAACATATATATTTTGTTGATTTTGAGCTTGTTCGTCTCCCGTATTCTACAGTATCACTAGATGATTGTTTATTTCTTATATTTCGCTGAAAATAATATTCCCTGACTAACATTTATTTTCAAAAATCTCACTGCCTTAATTATTTTTATCTAAAACTCTCCATTATCTTTCATTTTACCCCTTTGCTGACTTTCTCCTACTCTTAATTCCCATTTTTAACCCCTAAATCCCCTCACTTTAGCCTCTTCCCTTTCATTCATTCCCCTTTTCATTTAAAACAATGTAAAAAAACCATTTTTACATTGTTTTTTACATAAATTTGGTCTTTCAGGCCCATTCAACTAAACCCTGTTTAGTTAGCCCGACCCCTAATTATATTAAAACCGTACTCATCTTTACATATTAAAACCTTCGCTTTAACCTTTTCCCCCTGCCTTATACTATTTCCCCGCTCTACTATACCCCAGGCCCCACTATACACTATTACCCGTGTTCCCAACTAACCCCTGCATTATATGTTTAACCCCTCCGCTCTGTTCAAAAAGCTCGGCCCCACCTATCAACCCGACCGTTATAAAACTCATTGCTCGACCGTAGTTAAATCTTCCCGACCCGATCCAATGGCTCCCAGTCATTTTCACAACCCAAAACGCCCAATGGTTAAACTCTCGGAGGGTTGTGAAATGGGCGATTTTGCAACCGTCCCATCCACCACGCATCGCCAATTCGCTCTGTCGCGTCCCCCCAAACTGAAACCACAAACCATTCCATCACCGCGTGATAAACCATAAACCCCTTCCCCTTAAACCGCCCGGTCCCACCTCCTACCATACATCCTGAAATCTGATAGCCATTCGATTTCCCTCTTCCGATCCAACTGCCTGCATACCTTCTCGCACTCCCCGCCTATCCGCCTCCTGCCAACACTCACAAGTTATGAATTCAAACGTTTTTCCTGCAAAGCGGGAAAAGGAGGCAGTTAGGATTAGGACAACAGGAATAAAAAAATGCAGAAAAAGGAGCGGTCGGAGTTAAAAGCATGTTAAAAATGAAATACACAGTGAAAGTGACAGTGAAAGGTAAAAGAGGTAACATAACATTCAAGGATGAAGATGAAAACAGTCAAAGGAAAAAGGTTAAAATAAAGAAGATAAAACAGTAAGGTAAAGAAATAATTTACAAAGACAACAAAGGAAGTAAAGAGAAAATACAGATAAAGGCAGTTCAAGGGTTAAAACACAAATCAAAGAACACATCAATGAGGAAGACTGAGCAAAATGACAAAACCACTCAGCCTTTACCACTTCTCAACTACATAGGCCACCTCCAGCTTAATTTCAATTTGGTAAAAGCTACCAAAGTTAATATTTCAGTCAGAGATATTTTAGCATCAACTCAGAAGTTATTGTAAAAGTTAATTTTGGTGGCAGTTGGTCAAAGATATTTTAAAGTTAGCTACAAGAGTTAATTTTAGAGTTATTATTACAGTAAGTCTGTCAGTGATATTTTTGGCTTGGGCCTTGCATGGTCTCAATTGTCAAAATTCATTTACTTTGTAGTAAATGCAAATCTGTCACCCTAGATTAGGGCAACCTCCTCAGTTGCAGTTAAATACTGCATGTATTGTTCGTTATCATTGTTGGTTGTTGGGTTGGATTTTTCTTAGACTATGAGTTGCAAAGATCATTGCATTGGAGCACTGTAACTGTTTTTGAGCTGGACATCAGTAATACAAGCAATTTCACAGGATCCTTGAGCTATGTTTAATGGTGATGTGATCCCTCTTTGCTAATGTTCTTTCTTTGTTTTTCCATATTGTGCATAAATCTCCATGATAGAAAAAACATAAATTTTAGATTAAGATGTGTTGCACGAGCACCTTAATTCTGTCTGTTACTGTCATCTTAATGTTTTCCTCTGCAAATTATAGCTAAAGAATTCAGAGACTGTCTGCTCTTTAATTTCACCTAGATGTTATCTTAAGGTTTTTCTCTTGAATTTTAACTAAAGAATTCAGATATTGTCTGTTCTTTAGTTTCTCTTAAATTGTTATCTTGAGGTCTTTCTTATGTTGTTGAGTTAAAGAATTCTTAACTGCTCTTTACCTCTACTGAACTGTTGTCTTACATGTTTTCCTCCAAGGACTTGAATGCAGAATTCAAAGTCTGTCTGCTCTGCTTTTATGTTGAACTATAGTTAAAGAATTCGGATATTGTCTGCTCTTGAGCTTTACTGAACTCGTTACCATTTCATATTCATCTTTCCACATAGATCCATTTTATATAGTTAGCTTTCCCTGTGAAAAACCTTGAAAAGTTGATATAAAATTTGACCCTTTTATGACTCCATATCCCAATGGATTAAGCTTCCCACATTCTATCTATACAACCAAACAAACAAAAAAACAAAAAACAACCCCAAACTTCATAACTAGCCTAAAATCATAAGAATATAATCATAAAGATAAATCAATCAATCATAAACACAGAGAGAGCCCTCTCTGAGCCTAGGACGGCTAGGTCCCGAACTCCAAAGTGGTTTGATGTGGTTCTCTTTTATTTTTTCTTGCCAATCTTACAAATTACAGGGAGCCAACATAATGGAGACCACACTGGGGAAGCTGCGTTATTGAAAAAGCATGATATTTCCTCAGAACTCAGAAACCCCACTCAAATTTAAATGATTCAAGTATTAGCCAAGACCGGTATCCATTGCTAATGGTGGAAAACAACCAACCTCAAGAAAGTTGAAATCATCCACCTAGCGACTCCACAGCTCTCAGTAGGCCTAAAGACTCCACTAGTAGAAGAATCCAGACTGGTTGTAAAGATGCAGTGAACCTTTTCTCTGACTGATTGACAAGATGAATTTAAAGATACAATGCAAGTATGCTACAATGAACAGAGATCACATTCCTGGATTCCCACACAAAATGCCTCAGGTAAATTGGGATGGAAATATTCTTGTTTTTCATGATAAAAAAGATATGCTTTGTTACATCTCATTAAATTTCATATACACTCATGGAGGTTGAAAATTGAATGGAATGAGGACTACCTCATGAAGATTTTCATGCTAAAATTAAAAGGGAAAGAAAGGGAATGGTATGAAGGTCTAAACCCTGGTAGTTTGTTTTCTTTATCATTAGTTGAAAATTGTTGTCATTAGTCTGAAGATCTCATACAATACCTTGTAAACATTGATGAAGATTTGGGAAATTGGCATCCTGAGGATCAATTAGAAGAAATTCATGAATTTCATGCTCAAGTTAACTGTCATGACAACCAAGAGAAGTTGGTTGAGAATGAAATCAATCGGGAAATGGAAGAAGATCCACAAGATCTCTCTGAAGGGACAAATGATGATTCATATGTTCTTTTGTGTGAGGCTCAAGAAGACATATATCCTTATGATAATTCACAAGAGAAAGAGAGCAACTGTGGTTCTATCCAAAGAAAACAAAGAATGCCTCCTCCTTTAACTGAAGAAGAAATCAATCAGATTCTAAGAATACAGCCAGCCTCTAAATTTTTATATGAAGAAATTACTTCTATTTGTTCTGCTACTGACTTATGTGCTGAAGCCTTTTCTCATGAAAAAACTATAAAATGGTTGATACTGATGCTGTACTACCTTCTCAAGAAGACCTATTTCTAGAGAATGCTCCTAATGATGTCATTCAAACAGAATTCAGCAGCCTCAATCAAGGCATATCAGGTTTTCATAAAGACAACATAGTAGTATATAATGAGGATGCCATGTCATATGATCATGAAGAAGGGATAGAGGTTCTTTCTCAAGAGAATCCCAAGCACAACACAATGGAACAAGGAATAGTCCTGGATAAAGCTTATTATTTAAATCCTCAGGGCCAAGTATTATTCCAAGATCCTTCTGCCAGTTTCTTAGAAACATCTAAAAAAGGAGTATGTTATGCCAAGAATGGTTTGTTGCAGAGTTTAAAGAAAATTTTGAGCACTGTTGTTCAAAAGCAGGTAATATGGGAGTGGCCTTTTAGTTTTTTCAGCATAGCCAAAAGGCTGAACAAGAATCAATCATGTAGACATTTACTTTATTGGTTGCATTGGAGAAAGGAGTTCAATTAGTGAATATATACCTCCAAGTTGGATTAGGGTAGGTAGGTGTGCAAATAAGCTCAGTACTTTGAGCATCTTCCCAGTTTTAGTTTAAGATTTCTTTCAGTTTTTTAGTTTCAGCATAGCACGGGTTTCACCATTCAAATTTTCAAGGTATAACAATGATTTCTGTTAGTAGTTTTCAATGCATATTTCAGTGGTAGTTTCAGTTCAGGATACAATGTGAAAATAGGTTGGCTGGGAAAGCATGTGGTATATTGTTATCATTCAAAGTTAGAAGGAATAATTAGCTATTTTCTAGTCACTGAGTTGCATGAAAGATTAAGACACCAGTTATGGGATCATCCCAATGGATAAAGCACTGATTTACGAATCCAGAGATCTGAGATTCTTGGTCTCGTCTTCCTCTTCTTATCCATCCTCGAAAAATTCCAGTGGGAGTGCACTGTCAGGCTGTAGAATGTCGAAATAACCAGCCATAACCAAGGTGTCCTACAATTTTTCGAGGCTTTTGTCCAATGCTTCCCAAATGATGTTGAGGTTTTCCCCGACCACTTCCCCAATTCTTCTCCTCTCGCGAATCAGACGAACTAGGATGATCCTCGACACCTAGACCGTGTGCACCTAACCCCCCCCCCCCCCCCCCATACTCAAGTCACAGAGACTTAATCAGGTCCGCCTCCATTTTTGAAATGGAGTTGGCATCCTCGTCATCATTCTCGGTGAAGAACAGAGCCTCCCAATTAAGTCTGTCGCCCCAATTATACAACTGAGAAGAATGTGTGGTTGTTCCGCCTTTGGGTGCCTTTCCACTACCACTACCTGTTCCACAACCCACGTAGCAATGACCCTTAAATGGGTGCCCAACCATCCTCTCTTCCAGAAGGGAGCGGCGACAGATCTCAGCCACAACCACCTACGCAGCTTGAGAAACCCCTCCACCTTTCTACGCAACCACCCTGATGCACTGAAACAATGCCGCCTTTGCCCCTTTGTGCTGATATATACCCATCCTGGCATCCAAATTCTCCTATACATCCTTCCCTCTGCCCTCTGGCTATAATTACTACGCATGCGAGCGAACTAGGATAGAGGTGGTACCTCCCACCCTCGGGATCCTACATCCCCATCTCCTTTGCCTCCATTCTTCTATATTGCCTACTGCTAATCGCTATCACCATCCTTCCCCTGTTTAAACTGTCACCCCCAATCCTGCCTTCACTCACGTCGCCGATTTCATGCGTCCTCTGCATTCTTGTCCCTGGGTGGCCACGTGACACCCCTCTTTCCTCCCATGGGCCTTATTCACCTGCATCCGAGGGTGAATGTTGAATATGTTGATGTTGTTTTAAGGTTATTTGTGTAATCTTTAGATGGAGAGGCTAGAAAGTGGTTCAAGACACTTGAGGCCAATTCAATTAATAATTGAGAAGACATGGAGAACAATTTAACTTAGATATGGGGTGAAAATAAAGATCATGGATATTTCTTAACTGAATTCAATTCTATTAAAATAAAACAATAATAAAATGTCACTGATTTTATTAAAAGGTTTAATAAATTATATAATAGCCTTCCAACAAAAATAAAACCCCCACCAACTGGAGCAAAGGTTTTTTTTTGCTGGAGCTTTTGAATCAGACTGGTTTCACTCTAAGGGAGAGGAGGTCTCCCACTTTAGATCAAATTCAAACAAATGTCTTGGAGATTGAGGCAAATTTGACTGCAACACGAAAGACCAAAGGAAATCAAGAGACACAAGATAAAGGAAAAGGAAAGGGAGAAGTTTCTCATGACCAAATATTGGAATATATGACTAAATTCATTAAAAAATTATCAAATAAATTAGTAAAACTAGAACTGGAAAATAAAAACCCTCCCAAACAAGGGGAGCAAGCCCAAAATCGAAATTTAAATCCATAGTTTAGAAAACAACCCTTGTGGATCCTGCAAATGGAAAAGAAAGATCAAGATGAGATCCAACCTCCTTTGTATATATAAGATGGAAATGAGGAGGCAGAAGAAGAAAGTGCAAAGGATAAAGACAACCAAATATCAATATTATATGCAGGTGAAGTAGAAGATGGTGATAATGAGAAAGTCAATGCTAAAGCAGAAGAATCCCTGACTGAAAAAGAAATTGAGAAATGTTGTAAACAATTTACTAATCATGTGGAGGCTAAAATACATAAAAAATATGATATGAGATCAAGGAAGATATCTAGATCATTCAATAATGATGAGGTGTCAGAAGACCCAGTACCTCAACAGATGGCGACTCCACATAAACCAGAAAAACAACTTGACAAAGGGAAGTAACAAATTGATTTAGTAACAAAAACTACTTTTCAACAAGGGGAGAGTTCACCAATGAAGTCAAAAGGTGACAATTTAAACAAAATTTTTGTTTCATCCAAACAAATTTCACATTTGAATAAGAAAAATGAAGATCATGAGAAGTTAATAAAACCAAGTAATCCTTTTAATTTTTCAAAATAATTGGAGAAGATAAAGATACCAATCCCCTTGACTGAGCTGGTCAATACTCCAATGTATAAAAAGAAGTTTTCAGATTTTATTAATCTTTCTCAAGGTGACAATGTGGCAAACACTGAGAATTTGCAAGAAGATATACCAGTAGTGATATTTGGTCCTCACGTGGAAGAGGTGGATTCATATACTCCTCCTTTTTACATTTATTTATTGGTGGATTCTTTCATGTTACACAATTTTATGTTGGATTTGGGAGCTTCTAACAATTTACTGCCATTATCTGTAATGAAACAGTTGAATTTACAAATCACCAAACCTTATAAGGATCTTTACTCATTTGATTCCAAAAAGATTAAGTGTGTAGGGTTAATTAAAGATATGGTTATTGTTAGTCATCAGTAATTTTTTGCTCTTTAGATGACTAAATGCTTATCCTAGATTTCTAAAAACAAAATTAATGAATGTTGTGAGTTTGAGAAATCTCACTGCCTTCATTATCCTTAGGATAACGTTTTAACTATTTCACTACTCTATCATGTCATGGTCAGCCTACCACTCCTAGAAGACCCATCATGGGCTCATTCCACTCATCTTGATCAAGTTTTGCCACCTATGACCTCAGTGCTCTGTTTTTCCTTTGCCTCACCCCTCCACTTGCCACCTAGGATCACCAACCAACTTACTCTTTCTTATGTTTCCCAAATGACTCAACCATTGACGGTCTCAAAACTATCTCTGTAGGCTCTTTAGATAAATCAAGTACATTAGATTTTGGATCTTTAATACATCGAATTGTCAAAAACTCTATTTTTCATACTTGAGGACCCTAAGCCCAACTTTCAGTCAAAGGAAAAGTCTAAAGGACCTCCCACTAGGTCACTAGGGTTTCATAGGTTGTAGGTTTGTCTTTAATGTTCCAAATCACTTTTTTCTTGGGTTAAGAAGATGAATCAAATGGAAAGAAGGTCAACATATGTTGTTCCAAGACAGATCAGAAAAACCTTCAAGGAAGACATCCTTAATCAAGTACAAATTCTACAAAGAACAACTCTCCATTTTGACATTTCTGCAAGAGTGTCAAGGTGGCTATCAGTAGGAAAATTTGGTAAGGTAAAGGGCATGATTCTCATTACAGATACAAACAAGAAAATGGAAGAGGAAGCAGTCTATGTTCAAGGAAAATCAGGGTTTCTAGAACTAATTGGCTAAGCAGTGTTGCCAAGCAAGGAGCCAATGCAAAAAACCACAAGGACATATGGCACATCAACACAACCAATCATGAATTGAAGATTTTTAGAAGTTATAAATGAAGAATGGAAAAAGGTGAGGTGAACTGGGCAGAAATGAATGAACTAAAAAGGGCTATAGAGAATTTAGAAGACAACACTAATTATTCTTCTCTAACAGCCCTAAAACCTAAGGTTTTGAGAAGATAGGCAAAGAGGGTGAAATGAAGACTATGAGCCTCCATGATGACAGCAGGTAGAAAGTTTTAAAAAGGTTGTTGAAGGTGACTTCTAGGGTTTTCCAAAGTAACAATGCTTTACTGCATCAAAGGGAAAGAATGTGAAGAGTATCAGTGTGAGGGAGATCAAGCCTCATTTTCAGTCATAGCCCTCAAAATGGACAAAGGAAATAAAGCATAGGGTTAAGCTTCAAAATGGAAGACCAAGGTGAGCATGAGTTTATTGTTGTGTGATTAAATGTGTCAAACACCAGAACATCAGACAGAGCTAAAATCAGTATGTCACAGGCACCTGCAAAAATCAGAAGTGGCCAAAAGGAGGTGGCATGCCTGAGTGTGAAGACCATTTGGTTTGTCAAAACAAGTTGTATCATGCCGAAAGGATGTAAGAAAGATGAAAATATGTTTCTTAGTCACCCATCAAGCAAAGGGAAGTTTGATCTTCAAGGCAAGAACATAGATGTTTTTTAAGGGGTGTTGCCACCATGCAAATGCCTAAAAATTGTGAAAATGATCAACAAACAGAAACAGACCAAAACACAGTGAAATATGGTGACTCAAACAACCATCTGCAAAACAAGTTTTAAAGGCATCAATGAGCTAAAGAGAGCCAGAATCCATCATGTCAACTGCCTAAAGAGCAACAAAGAAAATTATCAGGAGTGAAAAGGCACCATTTTTGTGTTTTAAGGCACTGCCTGCAAAAGGTAAAATGAATATCAGTGAAATGACAGAAAAGGTTAAAGAAAATTATAAAGTGGGTTTGGGAAAAAGTAAATTTGTGTGCCCAAGACTATAAAAGTCAATTTTCTTAAAACACTTGACTTATTATGCATTTAAGGAGAGAAAAAAAACCCTTCAAGGAATACATTTCTAAGTTTTGGACCATTTCTGGGCCAAGTTATCGGCGCTACGCTCAGGACCCGGCGCTGCACGAATAGGGGTCTCCACATCGCATTTTTTGCACTGCGATGTGCATATAGTGGGAGGTGCTACGTGTACAGCCCAACGTTGCACCCAGGAAAATCTGACACACCAGAACCCCGATGGTGCGCTCAGAGGCTGACCCAACATGCGCGACGCTACACACAGAGGCCCGACTCGCCTAGGAGTGCCAGTGTTATGCCCAGACAGAGGCTCGACTCACCCAAAGCTCGGGCAGTGCTGTGCCCAGAGAGACCCGACAGGTCTTTTCTTGCTCGGCGCTGCGCCTAAAGGCCGATAGGACTGCACGAGGCGTGTAGCGCTACGCGTAGAGGACCCGACTCGCCTAGTTTCTGCCCGGTGCTACGCTTGTGCCAAAATCCTCCAAATTGCAAAAGATTTGCCAAAATCTCAAGGAAAGCACCCTCAAATTTGCCTTCAAGAGCCTGGAAAGGAGTAAAAACTGGTAGGTGGTCTTTTTCCCTCCTCCTCAAGTGTTTTTGGTGATTTAGTGGTTAAAATAATGATTAAACCCTAGGCTTTGCAAACTCTAGGTCTTCATGACAAATAAACCTCTGTTTTTAACCTCCAAGAAAATAATTATCTTTTAAAGGGAGGTGTGAGTTAGGGTAGTTACAGTCCAGTTCAAGTTAATCCCTCATCAAGCTCAAAGCACTCAGTCATAAATCCATCTCCATATCACTCATTTGCAAAAGTTTCCCTCACCATCATTTCCATTTCACTCCTCCTGCCTAAGTGTCACAAGAAAACCTAAGTTTGTCCAAAAACAACCCTAATCACCATGTCAAGAGAAGAAGGAAGTATGAGGAGTCAAGAAGGTCAAGTGCCTATGAGAAGGTGAATAGGTTTGAACCCCAAAGCACAATGGATATCACTTCATCTCCCATGATCCTCACATGTTTTCAGAATGTATGGTGTTTCTAGTTTTGTGAGAGGGTCAAACAAGTGAAAAATCACACAGAACTCACAATGTTGTTCATTCTTAACCTACACAACCAACAATCAAGCCTTGGAGGGGTGGATTTTGAACTATCAATAGATTCCATCTCTAATGCTACAGGTATACCCAATATTTGTGAAAAGTGGTTCAAGAAAGCAAGATTGAACATGAGCTATTATGAGCCATTTGTCAAGACTAGGCATAGAGAAGGTTGCAAGTCTATTTTCCCTTTCTCACACCTGAAATAGAGGTTTGCACCCTTGATGAGGGTCATTATGAAATAATTTACCTGTGAGGGGAGATACTCCAGACTCTACTCCTACCATGTTAGATTTCTCATGAATTTCACAAGGGTCAAAATGCTCAATTTGCCCTATTACCTCTATAGGAGCATTGACAAAATGTCATCTGTTGTTCGGAGAAGGAATAATTCCCAAAAAATTTAGAGTTTGTTCCACCACTCCTTGATCAAGATGGTGGTCCTACATTAGCTAGAGCAAAAGGGCATACCTTGGGAGGTATTCATAGCTCATGAAGTATTCACAAGCCCTCAGCCCCATCATCAACCAAACCTGCCCTCATCATCTCATCCTCCTCCCTCTACTCCTCCATCAACTCCTACAGATCATGCCTCATCATCTACACAAGTGTCCTGACCTCAGGAGAACCTCCCTTCCCCATCTTCTCCTGATTCATCAGATGAAGAAGGAAGTGGAAGTGAAAAGTATAGTGAAAATAAGAATGAAGGAAATAATGAGTTGAGCCCACAAGAAGTAGAAGACATGGAAATAGAGGAGGGTGATGATGATGAAAAAATGAAGAGGGTGAAGGTGAAAGTAAATCAATCCAAAGTGAAGATGAGGGTGATGATGATTTGATCCAATAGGAGGCAGAGAACATGGAAACAAAGAAAGAATATGACTATGCATAAAATGAAGAAGAGGCTAATGACAATCATGAAAATAATGAAAGAGATGAAGGGGCTGATAGTCAAATTGAAGATCACAGCAATGAAGAGGTAAGAAGCTTGAATGAAGAACAAAATGACAATGTAGAAATCATTGAGTTGGATGAGAGTGGTGATGATGTTGAGAACAAAGAGGACAATGATGAAGCATAAAATATGATGACTAATGATAATAATGATGAAAATGAAGAGTTTGATGACAACAGTAAGGATCATAGCCATAATAAAGACACCAAAAAGACCACAATCACATCTCTTTCATTCATATATCAGAGAGGGCCAAGGCTTGTGTTTGCTGCCTCTAAAAGGCAAGGGACCATGCCATCCACCTCAGCTCAACCACTTGACAAGGGAAAACAATAGGTAAAGGAAGAAGAAGAAGATCATGAGGTTGAAAGGGAGTTTGAAATCATTCAAGTGGACAGTGATGAAGAAAATGAAGCAAGGATCTCAGACTTGCTCCTCCAAGACAAAAAATCCCAAATCAAGGACTTGGAAGCCCAATTGGCTAGAGCTAAGAATGTGGTTAATTTTCATGAGATAGAAAACAAACAAATGAGTGCAAAACAGGCCATTTATGAGGCTAGAGCTATCAAAGCCTGGAAAGAAGCTCAAAGGGCATAGGTAGAGCTGGAGGAGTTCATGGGCACTTATGAGGAGAGTGAGGATGAAGAAGGACAGTCTAGGAGGAGACCTAGAACCATGGAGTTGAAGAAGGCATTGGAAAAACAAAGGGAACAAGAATCAACCTTAGCAGAACAAATCCCTCTAGATGAGATGTTGGCCATGGAGATAGCACATGATTTGGAGCCTTGGTTGGAAAGAGCAAACATACACTTAGAGGCCAAGTTGGAATGGGCAAATAAGGGCCTTGATCTACAAAGAAAGATGGCCAAACATTATGCCCGGAGGAATCAAGTTGCAAGGGAAAAACTTAAAAAGGCCCTCATTGAAATTCAAGCACTAAAGAAGGAAAATACCAAGAAAACCTTAGAGTCTTGGCCCGAGATTATCTACAGGTCTCTCAAACCCCATGAGGCATGCATCCACAAATTTTGAGGAAATTTTGACAAATTTTGGTTTTTTGTGAATTTGGAGGCCTATAAGTGCAACACCCCTGGCGCTACGCTTTTTCGTCAGACATCCTCTGAGGGAGAAATTTTAATTTTTGGATTTCTAATTCCTAGTACACTATGCTCATCAAATTTTAGAGCATTTGGAGCATTTTTGACCCCTCAAAAGGTCAAAAACACCTCATTTTCTATCTTTCTACCTCATTTTCTGGCTTGGCGCCGCGCTCAGAGCAGTTTGGGGAATTTGGGTTTTTGAATAGGTTATAGGGGCTCAATTAGAAAAAAAAAGGTATATTTGGAAATTAGACTCAGTAGGCTTTCCAACGGGCCATCACGGAGCAAACTTTGACATCAGGAAGCTCACCAAAACTTGGCTGCAAGTGGACCAATTTTCTGCATGTGAAGGCGCTGCGCTTATAGAATGCATTGTGTGTTTTTGGCCAAAAGTCAACAAAACACACTCATTTATTGAAAAATGATATTTTAATATTTTTTAAGGCAAACCACTCTAAAATTAGGTGCTAGAAGTTATTTTGGCATTTATTTCATGGGATATTTTGTGCCTTGGGCCTTGCATGGTCTCTTGGGCATTAATGATATTTATGAGTGATTTTGAAATTTTCCAACCCTATCTAGGAATTTTTCCCTCCTTTGTTAAATAAATTGAGCATGAGGGCTTCATTGTAAAACATTGGAATTTGATGACTCTTTGGAGCAATACGTCGTCTTTTGGAGGTTGAAGAGAAATTGGTGTTATGGAGCTTGTGAATGGCTTGTTTTTCTTGTTGATGGAGGAGGCTTGCTTGCAAGATCCCTGAGCTTGGTTAATGGTGAATTGCTTCTATTTAGTTATTTTCTTCTCATGTTTCATTATTTTTCCATCTTTCTATGTTGTAGTAGAACAAAGGATTTAGACTAAGAAATGTTCTTTAAAGGCACCTTAGCTCTGTTTGTTCTTCACTGCCTTTATGTTTTCCTCTACTTGGACATTTTAGAGAATTCTTAATTGCTCTCTAGACTTCCTAAGCTTGTTTATTTCATGAATGGTTTAATACAATAGGTATCAAAGATGATTTATGGCTATCCCTGCTTGTTTGATGTCACTAAACACTGTTCTTGAGGTCTCTCTCCAAAGTACCATTAATTAGGTCTGCCAAAGAGGATATGTTTCGATCATACCCTTTGTCCATGCTTGAATAATTGTTTTGAATATCATCATAGCTATGATCAAGGATGTTTAGGCGTTCCCTCTTCTTTGATTACAGCTATATGTGTATCTTGAATGTTTTCTAACCTTGAAGGTGAAATCACTAGTAGTTAAATGAGTTTCTCACCTTCTATATTTCATTGGAATGTTTGTCTTGAATGCTTATTTTCTTGAGTTGAATCAAAGTGTTACTGGTTTTCCCTGTCTATTGAGTACTTCTTTATGCTTTTGGTATTTAAGTACATTCTTGTTAAGAGTACATGAAAAAGGATTCTTGATTTCCCTTTGCCCTACTTGTGTTCACAAACTGTATGTCTATCTCATTTTCCATAAACCTTGAAAATCCATTGACCATGCTAGATTTTCCCTATGATGCTCCCCAATCCATTGTTTAACTTTCCATGACTTTTATAGACTCCATATCCCAATGACTTGAATATTTCCTCATTCCATCTATTGTACTTAACCATCTTACCCAACCAAAATAATCAAACAAACCCTACACTTAACAACTAGCCTAAAATAAACCCTAAAAGCAAACAAGTTCACATCCTTTGCATACAATAGAAAGAGCCCTCTCTGAGTCCAGGAAGGCTAGGTCTTAGGACTCCAAAGACTGGTCTGATGTTACCCTGTGCATTTGGTCTACCAATCTGCTAAATCACAGGACACTAACATACTGGCGATCACAGACCTTCTAGGTAAGTCACAAGCTAAAAAATTATGTATCCATTGATTCATTGCCACCTCATGAGACCTTCTAGGTAAGTCACAAGCTAAAAAATTATGTATCCATTGATTCATTGCCACCTCATGACCATTCACTAACATAATGGCGATCACGGTGGGACCCTTGAGTCAGTGACAATCTAAGTATCCCTTAGGACTTCAGAAACCCTCGTACACAACATCCATTGAGTTATCACCAACTCATAGCCTAACATAATTGGCAATCAAGGTGAGAGGCTTTCTGAAATTAGTGACAATATAAGCACTTCTTAGAACTTTAGAAACCCTTATCAAATCATAGAGAACTCAAACTATTATCCAAATAGTAGAATCTGGTTGTTTCACCATCCTAGAAAAATGATGACTCAGCTATAGGATGCTCATAGAAACCTTAGGGATACATAAAGTAACTTAGAAAACTCCAAAAAACATCCCTAGATAGGTTTTTTGTCAGTATTGGTGGTGGACCATACACACATATCCTCAAAACAACTAAAAACATCCACCTAGCGACTCCACTAGCCTCTAGTAGGCCTATTACTTCACTATTTCTCATTAGACTTCCCTAGGATTGTGTCAAATCAACTCTGAGAAGTTTGGAAGCCTAGTCCCATACTGTGTGAGTTTACCAAGAACTAAGAGAGGTCAGCCTTTCGAAAATAGTCCTAAACTTTCAACCTCTCTACATTTTGAGTTTGAAATTTGACTTCACAAAGGATCAGTACCAGATCTCATCCAGACCCAAACCCTCCCACCATAGTTGATGACCTAGAAAAGATTTTGTGGAAAACTTATAAAACTGGAAAATTAACTACTGTTAGGACCATTCATATAGCAAGCTCTGTCCCTGAACATCTTACAGCCTTGCAAGACCCCCAGTTTGACTTGCACCATACAAGAAACCTTTTCAGAACCAAGCCACAAAGTAGGATTGACCAAATTGACCTTGAGCCCTTAGATTTGTAACAAAGTTCAAGCAAAGAAGCCTCTCCTTCCACTCCTCCTGACTTTCAAATTCTCCATCAATTTAGCTCTTTTCAAACCAAGTCTACTCAAAACTAGTTTGCTGGTCCAAGTACCTCTTCCACCTCCATCCACACATTCAATGTTCAAACCACTCCACTTCATCCCCCACCCCCTCTCACAAACCCTCCCCTTGTAAATCATCCTTGGATCCCATTCACTCCCATCATGGTAGCATGGTATGACCCCCTAGCACTGCTACAACCTTTTTTACCTTTGCCACATGATTACCAATCCAAAATCCCTCACTTTACCAGAGCTGAATCCATCACTGCCCAAAAACATGTAGATAGGATAAATGATGCCTTTGATTACATGGAAATAGAAGAGGAAACCATTAAAATGAGGATATTTGCACAAAGCTTAGGAGGAGAAGCCAAAAAATGGTTCAAAATCTTGACTCCTAACACCATACATGATCTCCCTTCCCTTTACTAGACATTTATAAACAAGTGGGAAATCAAGAAAAACCCTCTCCAAATCCTCTTAGAATATAACAACCTTAAGAGAAATATCGGGGAAAGTGTCCAAGACTATTGCACTAGGTTCAAAAGTGTTTATAATGCTCTCCCACCTCACATGAAACCCCCACAAGGCTTAGTTTTAGCAAAATTTCTAGAAGGTTTAGATCCCGACATGTCCTATCAACTAAGAGAGAGAGAGCCCCTAACTTTAGAAGACATGCAAAAGGGGGCTATAAGTGTAGAGGCCAACCTGATTGAAAAAAGGGCTAGGATGAGATCAAAAAAGAGAGTAACCTACAAAGATGAAAGCATGCCCTCAACCTCCTCATCTGATGCCAAGATTGACAACCTAGTTAGAACCATGGAGAGAATGATGGAGAGGATAAGCCTAAATGAAAGAATGCCTCCTAGGGAAAACCAAGCAAATCCGCAAAACAGAAATAGAAATCCAAAATTCAGAAGAGACCCTCCCCAAAACAAACCAAGAGACAATGACCAACAAATCAGGCCCCCTTTCCAATACAATTATGTAGATGAAGAGGGAAGAGAGTCTGAAGAACCTGAAGAAAGCCATGTAAACCTGATAGGTTCTGATAATGAGGGTGATGTTTTTCTCATTGAAGAAGAAAAAGGTTTCTCTTCCTCAGATCAAACTAAAACAAACTATGAGGAATTTGAAGATTACCAATTGAGATTTGAAACTGCCATAATGGAAGTCCATAGGCAATATGACCTTAGGAGCAAAAAGAACCAAGAAACCTCCAAGAGAAACCAATCAGACACTGCTGTTAGGAAAACCCTTGAAAATACTCCTAAAAGGACAACATACAGTACCAACACCTTGGATAAGAAAGCTGATCCAAACAAAGACAAAACT
The DNA here is from genome assembly GCA_034641835.2 of Pinus albicaulis. Lineage (NCBI taxonomy): Eukaryota > Viridiplantae > Streptophyta > Pinopsida > Pinales > Pinaceae > Pinus > Pinus albicaulis. The sequence continues at coordinate 549,632,447 of CM076569.1, forward strand.
AGCTAGCAAAGTGGTGTCCCAAGTTGCCCTAGTGCATCTACTAGTGGCCCTAAAAAAACTCTTTTATCCAAAGTCCCAAATCAGATTCAACAAACTAAACTTGTGGAAAAGGTTATGGCTGAAAAACTGATGTAAATATGTCTAAAACACAAGTACCTTTCAGTTTTGAAGGAGAGATTGCTAAAATCAAGATAACCATGCCTCTCAGTGAACTGATTACCCAAGACATGTACAGGTCTCAAGTTGAAAGTTCTCAACATGGGAAATGATACCGACACTCTACACTTGACTGATGACAAACCCAAGCTATTGTTTGGACCTGAAGTAGAAGGAAAATACCAAGAAGGAGCCATCCCTCCTTTATATATCAACCTAAACATACATGACAAAATCTTACATAATGCCATGCTGGACTCTGGTGCCTCTCACAACCTCATGCCAAAGGTTGTGATGGAGAGATTAGGCCTGGAAATAACCAAACCTTACAAAGACCTATGTTCCTTTGATTCAAGCAGAGTCAAGTGTTTGGGCCTAATCAAGGATTTATGTGTCAATCTGGCGCAAATCCCCGCTAAGGGCCTGGTCATGGACATAGTAGTGGCTGACATTCCCCCCAAGTATGGCATGCTTTTATCTAGATCTTGGGGAGCCAAACTTCAGGGGAACCTTCAACTAGACATGTCCTATGCTACCATCCCTGTTTTTAACCAAACAAGGAGGTTATACTGAGAATCACACATGAATTTTATGGTTAGCAGCCAAGAAAGGCCAATCAACACACCTCTTTACTCCATCCATTCAGATCTTGACTCATTCATTTTATGTACTGAAGGAGACATTGATGAGTAGGTAAGTGAAGCTGAGACAGATCTAGACATACTACAACAGTCAAACCAGTCACTGCATGAAGAACTCAACAAACAAAACTCTAGTAGCCCTCAACAACAAAATGATGGCATAACTGAACTTAATTTTCTGCAACTTGAAAGTAAGATTTCAAAATCAAAACTAAGTTTAGAATCTGAACAAGTTTGCTCAAGTGAAACACAAAAACAAAAAACAAAAACATTAGTGGCATTTACTTGACATCAAAGAATACAACATAGGCAGCCTAGAAAGACCCAAAATGACCAGGTTATCCAAAACTCTATCAGCTCACATGAAACTCAAATACATAAGACTGTGCAAAGAGTTTGAGTATGATTTTGCATATACTGATAAGAGCTTAAAGAATTTTGACACAAACATTGTTCAAAGTATGATCTTTTTCAAGAAGAACCAGAAATATTTAGAGAAGGTTATGTCACTAAGAAGGAAAGTAAAAGGGTGTAGGCTGTATATGGACTTTAGAGACCTAGATCAAACCCACCTGAAGAACAAATACTCTTTTCTCAAGAAAAATCATATACTGCAAGGGGTAGAAATTTCTAACAAAATGTCATGGCTTGATAGTGTTTCAGATTACAACCAGGTGAGGGTACCTCCAAATGATCAGTATGAGGCCACTTTCAAAGAACCTTGGGGCACCTACATATATGATCAAATGCCTTCTGGGTTGAGGGATCCAGAAACTACTTTCAAAAGAGCTATGGCTCCTGATTTGAGTTATTCCACCATGATATATATTGATGACATCATTGTCTGTTTCAAAACTCATAAAGAATACCTTTTTCACCTAAGAGGGATCTCTAACAGAGACAAAGTTCAAAAGAAAGAATCAATGAGGAGGTACAAAGGAAAACATGACAAGTTTCAGATTTTGTGGAAAAATCCTCACATCATGCATTCAGATAAAGCTAACCATGTTTTCTATTTATAAGAGCTGAATGGAAAAGGGTTGTTTGGAGATCCTGTTGATGACAGGATGCTCAAGTACTATTACTGTCAAGATCCCTAGTTTGAAACTTTCATTCATTCTACATAACATTGCATGAGAAAAATAAAAATAAAAACACAAAAACATAGCAAGAAGAAAAGAGGGAAGATTTGAAAAAAGAGGTATAGCCCCATACCCAAAAAAGAGTACTACTGAAAGTGTGCAAGCCTAAATGCCACTACTTGTTCATAAAGGAATCTTGTTTAGTCATCTAGCCTAATCATGGTTGAACATGTTTTCAATTTATTGTTGATAGGTTAGTGAAAGATAAATTGTCAAAACATCTAAACTTGACTTATCAGTAGGAATATATTAGGAAGAGAAGATACTGGCTCTCCATGATCAAATCTGAGCCAAAGGGAAATATGGGAGGCCTAACAAATGATAGATCGCAACCCTCATGTTTTCTAGTTTCATTGCACAAAAATAATGTTTGTGTGCAGCTTGTCCCAATGCCACAACCCATGGTGAATCAGATTCCTTAATCCTGGTTCAAACCATGTTTTCAATTACATGTCAATAGCTTAGAGAATGAAGTATGTCAAATAGCTTAATATTGATAGTCAAATGGTATAGGTAGAGAATAAAAGAGTTCACTAGCATAATATGAACTCTTGAAAATAATAAGAGTACAAATAGATAGTTTGTTTTTGTTTTCAGAAGAAGAGAATGTCAAGGGTTTGCGAGTTTAAGTGCACCCAAGGAAGAAAAAAATGTTAGGCAAATAAGATGGGTAGGTAGAGATGAGGTTGAAGTAATCATGTTTTTCAAATTCTTGAGATCATACTTCAAAAGAGACATCAACAAATGAAAGAAGAAAAATCTACCCAATGGATGAGGCATTGGTTTTCATAAACCCAGAGATATGAAGTTTTGGACAACTCCTGAAAAGGATTTGCCCTCCCCAAGTGGAACCACTGTTAGTCATCAATAATTTTTTTCTCTTTAGATGAATAAATTCTTATCCTAGATTTCTAAAAACAAAATTCATGAATGTTGTGAGTTTTAGAAATCTCACTACCTTCATTATCCTTAGGATAATTTTTTCACTATTTCACTACTCTATCATGTCATGGTGAGCCTACCACTCCCAGAAGACCCATCATGGGCTCATGCCACTCATCTTGATCAATTTTTTCCACCTATGACCTCAGTGCTCTGTTTTTCCTTTTCCTCACCCCTCCACTTGCCACCTAGGATCACCAACCAACTTACTCTTTCTTATGTTTCCCAAATTCCTCAAGCATTGATGGTCTCAAAACTATATCTGTAGGCTCTTTAGATAAATCAAGTACATTGGATTTTGGATCTTCAATACAGAAAATTGTAAAAAACTCTGTTTTTCATACTTAAGGACCCTAATCCCAACTTTTAGTCAAAGCACAAGTCTAAAGAACCTCCCACTAGGTCACTAGGGTTTTATAGGTTGTAGGTTTGTCTTTAACGTTCCAAATCACTGTTTTCTTGGGCTAAGAAGATGAATCAAATGGAAAGAAGGTCAACATCTGTTGTTCCAAGACAAAACAGGAAAACCTTCAAGGAAGACCTCCTTAATCAAGAACAAATTCTGCAAAGAACAACTGTCCATTTTGACATTTCTGCAGGAGTGTCAAGGTGGCTATCAGCAGGAAAATTTGGTAAGGTAAAGGGCATGCTTCTCATTACAGATACACACAAGAAAATGGAAGAGGAAGCAGTCTATGTTCAAGGAAATGAGTGTTTCTAGAATTAATTGGCTAAGTAGTGTTGCCAAGCAAGGAGCCAATGCAGAAAACCACAAGGACATATGGCACATCAGCACAACCAAGCACGAATTGAAGATTTTTAGAAGTTATAAATGAATAAGGGAAAAAGGTGAGGTGAACCGGACAAAAATGAATCAACTAGAAAGGGCTATAAAGAACTTAGAAGACAACACTAATTATTCTTCTCTAACAACCCTAAAACCTAAGGTTTTGAGAAGATAGGCAAAGAGGGTGAAATGAAGACTATGAGCCTCCATGATGATAGTAGGTAGAAAGTTTTAAAAAGGCTGTTGAAGGTGACTTATAGGGTTTGCCAAGGTAACAATGCTTCACTACATCAAAGGGAAAGAATGCAAAGAGTATCAATGTGAGGGAGATCAAGCCTTCATTTTAAGTCATAGCCCTCAAAATGGTTAAAGGAAAGAAAGCATAGGGTTAAGCTTCAAAATGGAAGACCAGTTGAGCATGAATTTATTGCTATGTGATTAAATGTGTCAAACACCAGAACAATAGACAGAGCTAAAATCAGTATGTCATAGGTACCTGCAAAAATCAGAAGTGGCCAAAAGGAGGTGGCATGCCCGAGTGTGAAGACCATTTGGTTTGTCAAAACAGGTTATATCATGCCTAAAGGCAGTAAGAAAGATGAAAACAAGTTTCTTAGTCACACATCAAGCAAAGGGAAGTTTGATCTCCAAGGCAAGAACAAATATGTTTTTTAAGGGGTGGTGCCACCATGCAAATGCCTAAAAATTGTGAAAATGATCAACAAACAAAAACATACCAAAACACAGTGAAATATGGTGACTCAAACAACCATCTGCAAAACAAGTTTTAAAGGCATCAATGGGCCAAAGAGAGCCAGAATCCATCATGTTAGCTGCCTAGAGAGCAACAAAGAAAATGATCAGGAGTGAAAAGGCACCATTTTTGTGTTTTAAGGCACCCCTTGCAAAAGATAAAAATAATATCAGTGAAATGACAGAAAAGGTTAAGGAACCTATAAAGTGGGTTTGGACAAAAATAAATTTGTGTGCCCAAGACTGTAAAAGTCAATTTTCTTAAAACACTTGACTTATTATGCATTTGAGGAGAGAAAAAAACCATTCAAGGAAGAAATTTCTAAGTTTTGGACCTTTTTTGGGCCAAGTTACTGGTGCTACACTCAGCACCCAGTGCTGCACTCATAGGACCCAGTGCTGCACAAATAGGGGTCTCCACAGTGCATTTTTTACACTGCACTGTGCGTACAGCCCGACGCTGCGCCCAGGAAAACTTGACACACCAGAAGCTTGACACTGCGCTCAGAGGCTGACCCGACAGGCCCAGTGCTACTCACAGAGGCCCGACTTGCCCAGGAGTGGCAGTGCTACGCCCAGATAGAGGCCCGAATCACCCAAGGCTCGGGCAGTGCTGTGCCTAGAGAGACACGACAGGTCTTTTCCTGCCCGATGTTGTGCCTAGAGGCCAGTAGGCCTACACGAGGCATGTAGCACTGCGCGCAGAGGACCCAACTCGCCTAGTTTCTTCCTGGCACTATGCTTGTGCCAAAATCCTCCAAATTGCAAAAGATTTGCCAAAAGCTCAAGGAAAGCACCCTCAAATTTTCCATCAAGAGCCTGCAAAGGAGTAAAAACTGGTAGGTGGTCTTTTTCCCTCCTCCTCAAGTGTTTTTGGTGATTTAGTGGTTAAAATAATGATTAAACCCTAGGCTTTGCAAACCCTATGTCTTCATGACCAATAAACCTCTATTTTTAACCTCCAAGCAAGTAATTGTCTTTTAAAGGGAGGTGTGAGTTAGGGTAGTTACAGTTCAATTCAAGTTAAGCCCTCATCAAGCTCAAAGCACTTAGTCATAAATCCATCTCCATATCACTCATTTTCAAAAGCTGCCCTCAACATCATTTCCATTTCACTCCTCTCGCCTAAGTGTCACAAGCAAACCTAAGTTTGTCCAAAAACAACCCTAATCACCATGTTAGGAGAAGAAGGAAGTATGAGCAGTCAAGAAGGTCAAGTGCATATGAGGCCAAAACACAAGGGAGGGAAGGTGAATAGGTTTTAAACCCAGAGCACAGTGGATATCACTTCATCTCCCATGATCCTCACATGTTTTCAGAATGTAGGGTGTTTCCAGTTTTGTGAGAGGGTCAAACAAGTGAAAAATCACCCAGAACTCACAAGGTTGTTCATTCTTAACCTACACAACCAACAATCAAGCCTTGTAGGGGTGGATTTTGAACTATTAGCAGTTGGCATCTCTAATGCTACATGTATACCCAGTATTGGTGAAAAGTGGTTCAAGAAAGCAAGATTGAACATGAGCTATTATGAGCCGTTTGAAAAGGCTAGGTACAGAGAAGGTTGCAAGGCTATTTTCCCTTTATCACACCTAAAACAAAGGTTTGAACCCTTAATGAGGGTCATTATGAAATACTTTACCTGTGAGGGGAGATACTCTAGACTCTACTCCTACCATGTTATATTTCTCATGCATTTCACAAGGGTCAAAATGCTCCATTTTCCCTATTACCTCTATAGGAGCATTGGAAAAATGTCTTCTGTTTTTTCAGAGAAGGAATCATTCCCAAAAATGCAGAGTTTGTTCCACCACTCCTTGATTAAGATGGTGGTCCTACATCAGCTAGAGCAAAAGGGCATACCTTGGGAGGTATTCATAGCTCATGAAGTATTCACAAGCCCTCAGCCCCATCATCAACCAAACCTTCCCTCATCATCTCATCCTCCTCCCTTTACTCCTCAATCACCTCCTACAGATCATACCTCATCATCTACACAAGTGTCCTCACCTCAAGAGAACCTCCCTTCCCCATCTTCTCCTGATGCATCAGATGAAGAAGGAAGTGGCAGTGAAAATTCAAGTGAAAATGAGGATGAAGGAAATAATGAGTTGAGCCCACAAGAAGTAGAAGACATGGAAACAGAGGAGGGTGATTACGATGAAAAAAATGAAGAGGGTGAAGTTGACAGTAAATCAGTCCAAAGTGAAGATGAGGGTGATGATGATTTGAGCCAACAGGAGGCAGAGAACATGGAAATAGAGAAAGAAGATGACTATGCAGAAAATGAAGAAGAGGCTAATGATAGTCATGAAAATAATGAAAGAGATGAAGGGGATGATAGTCAAATTGAAGATCACAACAATGAAGAGGTAAGCAGCTTGAATGAAGAACAAAATGAAAATGCAGAAATCAGTGAGGAGGATGAGAGTGGTGATGATGTTGAGAACAAAGAGGACAATGATGAAGCAGCAAATATGATGACTGATGATACTAATGATGAAAATGAAGTGTTTGATGACAGTAGCAAGGATCACAACCATAATAAAGACACCAACAAGATCACAATCACATCTCTTTCATTTACATATCAGAGAGGGCCAAGGCTTATGTTTTCTGCCTCTAAAAGGCAAGGGACCATGCCATCCACCTCAGTTCAACCACTTGTCAAGGGCAAACAACAGGTAAAGGAAGAAGAAGAAGATCATGAGGTTGAAAGGGAGTTTGAAATCATTCAAGTGGAAAGTGATGAAGAAAATGAAGCAAGGATCTCAGACTTGCTCCTCCAAGACAAAAATTCCCAAATCAAGGACTTGGAAGCCCAATTGGCTAGAGCTAAGAATGTGGTTCATTTTTATGAGATAGAAAACAAACAAATGAGTGCACAACAGGCCATTTATGAGGCTAGAGCTATCGAAGCCCGGAAAGAATCTCAAAGGGCACAGGTAAAGATGGAGGAGTTCATGGGCACTTATGAGGAGAGTGAGGATGAAGAAGGACAGTCTAGGAGGAGACCTAGAACCATGGGGTTGAAGAAGGCATTGGAAAAAGAAAGGGAACAAGAATTAGCCTTAGCAGAACAACTCCCTCTAGATAAGCTATTAGCCATGAAGATAGCACATGATCGGGAACCTTGGTCTGAAAGAGCCAACATACACTTAGAGGCCAAGTTGGAAAGGGAAAATAAGGGCCTTGTTCTACAAAGAAAGATGACCAAACATTATGCCTAGAGGGAATCAAGTTGCAAGGGCAAAACTCAAAAGGGCCCTCACTGAAATTCAATCACTAAAGAAGGAAAATACCAAGAAAACCTTGGAGTCTTGGCCCAAGCTTCTCTACAGGTCTCTCAAACCCCATGAGGGATGCATCCACAAATTTTGAGGAATTTTTGACAAATTTTGGTTTTTTGTGAATTTGGAGGCCTATAAGCGCAACACCCCTGGCAATACGCTTTTTCCTCAGACATCCTCAGAGGGAAAAATTTACATTTTTTGATTTATCATGCCTATTACACTATTCTCACCAAATTTCAAAGCATTTGGAGCATTTTTGACCCCTCAAAAGGTAAAAAAACACCTCATTTTCTATATTTTTGCCTCATTTTCAGGCTTGGCGCTGTGCTTAGAGAAGTTCTGGGAATTTGGATTTTCTAAATGCTAAAGGGCTCAATCAGAAAACCAAAGTTATATTTGGAAATTAGACTCAGTAGGCTTTCCAACGGGCCATAACGGAGAAAAATCTGACATCGGGAAGGTCGCCAAAACTTGGCTGCAAGTGGACAAATTTTCTGCATGTGAAGGCGTTGTGCTTATAGACTGCATTGTGTGTTTTTGGCCAAAATTCAACAAAACACACTCATTTATTGAAAAATGATATTTTAATGTTTTTTAAGGAAAATCACTCTAAAATTAGGTGCTAGAAGTTATTTTGGCATTTATTTCATGGGATATTTTCTGCCTTGGGCCTTGCATGGTCTCCTGGGCATTAATGACATTTATGAGTGATTTTGACATTTTCCAATCCTATCTAGGGTTTTTTCCCTCCGTTAAATAAATAGAGCATGAGGGCTTCATTATAAAACGTTGGCATTTGATGACCCTTTGGAGAAATACATAGTCTTTTGGAGGTTGAAGAGAAATTGGTGTTGTGGAGCTTGTGAATGGCTTGTTTTGCTTGTTGATGGAGGAGGCTTGCTTGCAGGATCCCTGAGCTTAGTTAATGGTGAAGTGTTTCTATTTAGCTATTTACTTCTCATGTTTCATTATGTTTCCATCTTTCTATGTTGTATTAGAACAAAGGTTTTAGACTAAGAAATGTTCTTCAACGGCACCTTAGCTCTATTTGTTCTTCACTGCCTTTATGTTTTCCTCTGCTAAGACATTTTAGAGAATTCTTAATTTCTCTTTAGACCCCCTAAGCTTGTTTATTTCATGAATGGTTTAATACAGTAGGTATCAAAGATTATTTATGGCTAGCCCTGCTTGTTTGATGTCACTAAACACTATTCTTGAGGTCTCTCTCCAAAGTACCATTAATTAGGTCTGTTAAAGAGGCTATGTTTCGATCATACCCTTTGTCCATGCTTGAATAATTGTTTTGAAGATCTTCATAGCTATGATCAATGATGTTTAGGCATTCCCTCTTCTTTGATTAAAGTTATATGTGTATCTTGAATGTTTTCTAACCTTTAAGGTGAAATCATTAGAATTTAAATGAGTTTCTCGCCTTCTATATTTCATTGGAATGTTTGTATTGAATGCTTATTTGCTTGAGTTGAATCAAAGAGTTACTGGTTTTCCCTGTCTATTGATTACTTCTTTATGCTTTTGGTATTTAAGTCCCTTCTTGTTAAGAGTACATGACAAAGGATTCTTGATTGCCCTTTTCCCTACTTGTGTTCACAAACTTGATGTCCATCTCATTTCCCATAAACCTTGTAAATCCATTAACCATGCTATATTTTCCCTGTGATGCTCCCCGATCCATTGTTGAAATTTCCATGAATTTTATAGACTCCATAGCCCAATGACTTGAATATTTCCTCATTCCATCTATTCTACTTGACCATCTTACCCAACCAAAACAATCAAACAAACCCTACACTTAAAAACTAGCCTAAAATCAAACCCTAAAAGCAAACAAGTTCACATCCTTTGCATACAATAGAAAGAGCCCTCTCTGAGTCCAGGAAGGCTAGGTCCTAGGACTCCAAATATTGGTCTGATGTTACCCTATGCATTTCGTCTACCATTTTTCTAAATCACGGGACACTAATAGTTGTTTCATTGGCTCAAATTCCAGCCAAGAGCCTTGTGATGGATGTGGTGGTGGCAGATATCTGAGCTCCTTTTGGGATGCTTCTTTCGAGATCTTGGGGGGCTAAGTTGGGAGGTGTTTTGAGGTTGGATTTTACTTTTGCCATAATACTTGTTTTTGGGGGAGAAGAGAGAATATTATACAAAGAATCCAGGTTTGTAAAAACTATTACTAAGGAGAATTCCAGTAACTATCCTGTGTACAACCAGGAAAACGATGATTTTTCTTGTTTAATGTTGCAATAAGTTGCAGAAATTGCTAAAGATACTCAGGTTCAGCTCCCTTCAGGAGTTGAGAATAAAGAGATGACAGAAAATGGAGCTTGGAAACTTTATTTTCATGGTGCTTGTTTGAAAGATGGTACTGGAGCAAGTGTTCCTTTAATCACTCCAAAGGGTCATTTAATGTTATTTTCATATAAATTAGAATTTGATTCTACAAAAAATATCTCAGAATATTGATTCTTGGGTTGAAAACTGCCAAACAATTAGGAGTACACAAATATATCTGTTTTTGGATATTTTGAACTAGTGGTCAAGCATAACAAAAATCATTGTCAAGAAAGACATCCAAGATTAAGAACTTATAGGAATTAAGTGTGGGATTTAGTGGATAATTTCTTTCTTGCTTTTAATATAAAATTTGTCTTTAGGGAAAGGAACAGGCTGGCATATTCTCTAGCAATTGCAGCAAACATTTTTAAACCCCCTCTAAATCCAAGGCTGAGATATAAAGTATAAATCAAACACATGCCTTCAATTCCCGATAATGTGAAGCATTGGCAGGTTTTTGAAGATGAATAGAAGATTAAGGAGTTTCTAGAGATGATAGGAGAGTTTTCTAATTTAGAAATTGACCAAGATGAAGATGTTGGAAATCAATAGGAGGGATCAGTGTCTTTCAAAGATTCAATTGGTAATCAAAAGATTTTGCAACTCAAAGATAATGTAATACCAAAAGGATTGGTACCTCTAGAAAAATTATTTAATGTCGATGATGTTGCTAAGAATACAAAGAAAACAGACCTTGAAGAGGACTTATAAGATTGTAATTTGGGTATAGATCAACAACCCAAGATGGTGAGATTATTTAAAGGTGTGCCTAAAAATTTCAAACAGAGATATATAAGCTTGTTTAAGAATTTTGTTGATTTTTTTTCATGGTGATATGAATAATTGAAGACATATGATACTAATATCATTCAACACGCAATCCCTTTGAAGCCAGGGGTCAAAGATTTTAAACAAAAGCTAAGGAATATCAATCCCTCGTTGTTGCCTTCAATTGAGAAAGAGGTTAAGAAATTATTACAGGCTAAGATAATTGTTCCTTTAAGGTATACAGATTGGGTGGCAAATCTTGTACCAGTAAGGAAAAATAAGGGTGAAATAAGGTTATGTGTGGATTTCAGAAATTTGAGAAAGACATATTTGAAGGATAATTAGCCTTTGCCCAAGATGGACCACATCTTACAAAAGGTAATAGGTTCATATAGATTTTCCATGATTGATGGTTTCTCTGGCTACAATAAAATTGCAGTAGAGAATGAGGATAAGAAGAAAACAATATTTACAGCTCCTTGGGTCACGTTCATGTATGCCAAAATGCCTTTAGGATTGATGAATGGTGGTGCAACATCCAGAGAGCTATGGATATAGCATTCATAGGAGAAAGGGATAAGTTTGTGGTGATTTATCTAGATGATATAATTGTCTTTTCTAAATCAGATGAAGAACATTTGGAACATCTACAACAAATCTTTGAGAAATGTAGGAGGTATGGCTTATCTTTAAACCCAAATAAATCTCATTTTGCTTTGAAAGAGGGAAATGTTTTGGGACATATTTTTTCAAAAGAAGGAGTGAAGATAGACCCTGCGAGAGTGGAAGCAATAAGTAAGATACCTTTGCCAAGAAGTAAGAAAGAGATTTAGAGTTTTTTGGGGAGAATTAACTTCCTCAAGAGGTTTGTTCCAAATTATGCTGAAATTGTCAAAGAAATCACTGATATGTTGAAGCAAGGGGCAGAAGTGAAGTGGAATGCATCTGCAAGGGATTCCTTTTCAAGAATTAAAGTAGCTTTGCAATAAGCTCTGGTGTTGATAAGTCCTAATTATGAAAAGCCTTTTCAGATTTTTTCTTTTGTTTCTGACTGTACTATTGCAACTGTATTTTTGCAAAAGAATGAGGAGCAAAGAGAAAAACCTATAGCCTTTTTCAGTAAAGTGTTGAGGGACATAGACCTAAAATATAATATTTTGGAAAAACAGGCTTATGCCTTTGTTAAAGCCCTCAAAGCTTTCAGAGTTTATATTCTTCAGTCCTAGGTGGTTGCATATGTGTCAAATACTATTGTTAAGGATGTTTTGGTTTAGAGTGATGCAGAAGGTAAAATAGGTAAGTGGATAGCCACGATACAAGAATATGATTTAGCCATAAAACCAAAAAAACTAATTAAGGGTTAAGGTTTGATTAAAATTTTGACAAAAACAAATTTTCAAGCTTTGGGGATTAATCTGTTAGCTGAAGTTGAAGAGAAATAAGATGTTGGAAATCAAACAAAGACTGAATCATGTGATAAATGTAGAAATTTATATAGATATTCTATACCAATGGATTCAATCCAATCTTGTGATGTACTAAAACAATATACTGAATCCTTCTACAATATTTGCGGAATATAAAACACGATCACTCAATCACATGCAAGTAAGAGAAAGGAAATTATCAATCACACAACACAATATGTTATTGGGAAAAGAACCTAGTCAAAACCCCTCTATCATATATTGTACATATTCAAAGAATCATGAAACAATAAAATTCTTTCTCACACCGTGAAAATCATGCACTCTACTGATCGTCTCACCCTGATCCTGCTCAAAACTGACTAGCAATTCTTACGAAAAAATGACCAACACTTAGATAATTCTCAGCCCCTACTTAGACCAGTCTTGCTCACGCAATCCCTAGGAAAATAATTTCTATTAAATAGTTTAATCAACCTTCCTTGACTACACAATCCATCATGATCCTTCCCATGACTTTATAATTGCGCTCGATTAATTCGCTAATAATACAACTGATAGTTAACTTCCCTTTAATCTCTGTCTCAATTGGGCCATCATCAGAATTGACATGCATGAAAATAATAATAGTGAATCATTAGTTATTTGATAGATCACCACTTGTGAATTAAATCTAATTTAATTCACTTGACCTCTCACTAGCTCATCACTTAGTTAGAACTAGTTAAATTTAACTCAATTAATTTGAGTTAACTGATTACACTCACACAACACTAGTGCTACAACTGCAATTGGACCCCCAAAATATTAGGATAAATCTACATGACTCATCTTAGACCCTCAACTCGAAATTCTTCAGCTAACTCAGTCTTCATGACTTAGTTAACTCATACAAGTTTTTATGAGATGAAATTACAATTTACTGTCCAATTTATTTAAGGGAAAAATAAATTAGACACCCACATTTAGCACTAATGTGTAACTGAATTCCTCACCAATGTGTGACTGAAATTCCACACTTGTATGTGGTCAATGTTTGTCCTTTTTGGTTTCCAATTTCACTATTTCTTATTGCAAATTTCAACTCTCCCTCTCAACAAGAAAGGAATTTAATATATCCCAATCTAGTACCTTTGAAATATTCTGCATGCAACACTCATCTAGTGTTGTTTGCACATGTAACTCCTAAAACTGAATAGCCTCCGAACAACTGAATCAGTATGATTCATCTGTCATCAGAGTCTTTTGACTGCTGGATCCCACTGCACTTGTCTACTAGACTCTCTGCGCTGCTGCTGACATCTACACTACTGCCAAATACGATCTGCACTCTAGTATTCGACATATGTCACTCTGATCCCTATCTTCTTGACATCTGATTGCATCAATCTAATCGATCCTTCCTGCTACCACTACATTGTGGTCTCCTAGTAGTTAGGTTCGATCCATTAGACACACCATCTCAACGGACCCTGCCTAAATTTATTCTTGGGATTATATCTACACATCGCCCCAGCACACCCAGAGGTATAGCTGCATGTACTCCCTCTGCCCATTTGGATCAAAAATTACCCCTCCTGGAGGTCTCTGCTTGAGTGGACTCTTCCACTTGGTCTCCTCTCAGGCTTCTCCAATTGTGGCTGCTCCACAAACTTCTGAGATTTCTTTTGAGGCTACATGTTGAGAGATAATTTCTCCCTCTCAACCACTAAGTCATTAACCACTGCTTTGCTCCTCAAAGCTTTGCATGCATCCTCAACCTATAGATCATACAGGTTCTTGACTCTTACACTGATCTGTTTCACCTATCCCGTGGCTATGTGTTTAAGGAAAACCTTTCCTTTTCTAAACATCACATCATATTTACCATCTTCCAATACCGCTACAGAGATAAGATTCTTCCATATGCCTGGAACATAAAAAACATATGCTAGTCTAAGAGGGGAGCTAAACTCCCTCTGGAAGGTAATTGTACCTATGTCGGTCATGCTATAACTCTTGTCATCTCCAAGCCCTATGTTCTGTTGGAGGTCCTTCTCCTCCAAGTCGCTGGAGATATCTCTTTTCCTTGTCATATGGAACGAAGCACCGCTGTCTAGATACCACATGCATCCCATACATGCTAGCCATGCATGAAATGAATAAAATCAAGCTCGAACTGTGAAGCCAATGCTTCACCCGCTGCAACTCCAGGCTCCTACAATTCGAAGCATAGTGCCCATGCTCGTGATAATGATCTTGGACAATTCTCTCTTGCCCTCTTCGCCTCAGGACTTCTTTCCCTTGGCTTTCTTTAATTTTCTGAATAATGCACAATCTTCTTCTTTGTTGGTGCTAGAGGTCTCATCTCTAGTGCTTCACCTTATCTCTTCTATTACCAAGTTGGACAACAAACGCTCCCAATCTGGTAACTTCTCCCTCCCATTCACAGAGTCCTCGTAACTATGCTAGCTCTTAGGAAGGCCTAGAAGTGTTAGGATCACCAAGTCATCATCGACTACGGTCACACCAACACTTCCAAGATCATCTCAACATTGAGTGAACTTCGCCAAGTATGTTGGTACTATCTCCCCTCCTACTTGATCTTTCTGAGCTTGTCCTTCAGTGCCAAATTCCTTTGGTCATTGTTGTTCTGAAACAGATCTATTAAGGCATTCCACATAGAATGTGGAGTCGCCTTCCCATGGAGACTCGAGACAATATTATCTCAAACTTCCTTGTTGGGCGGATAAATCAATCTTGCGAACAAGATCGATCTCCCTAGTACCAAAAAGAAATCTAGCAACAAATAGCCAAATAAACCTATCTTTCTCTAGACATATGTGATTTACAAAAGAATACTATAAAGGTGTTAAGAACTTACCGTAAATCCAATGCTTGTTCGAAGTAGTTGTCCCTCGGTCACTTGAAGGAGTTATCTTTATAGACCTGCAGTCACAAACAAGCAAACATTAAATAGCAACTGTATAGTAAATATTATAAATCATGCCTATCATGGTGATCAAGGAATCCATGAAATAAATAGTTAATTAATAGCTTATTGAGAAAAATGAATTCATTTGTATTAACTTTGAATAAAGAAAACCTTACAACCTTAGCCTTGATGTTGAATAGGCCTTCTCGGGGTCCGAAGCAGGAATCTCCTCTACTCTGACAAGCCTTGCACTCTTGCAACTGAGACAAATAGAGGTATGTGATCTCTCCTCACAAAAATCTTAGTTAAATGAGTTTGAATCCCAACAACACTTAACCTCAAATAATTCTAAAGCTTGAACTCTCCTTGAGGCTACCCAATGCCTCTTTTTATAGTGCAAAAGAGGAGGTTCTAGTTCCAACTATGAAGGGATAGAATCCTCCTTCAAAGGGATAAGCTTCTCACATCAAGGGGTTAGCTCCTTAAGGTAAGAGATACATGAACCTCAAAAGAGCAGTTCTGCCACTGCAAGATTCTTTCTAGAGGCTTCTAGAATTTACTAAAAGTGAGCTTTTTGAGTTTACTTGCGCCTTTTTAATCTTTTACAGGGGTCCGCACCCATAACACAGAGAAAGTGTGTTCAAGTACGCAAGATTCATGAACATTAGGTGCGGGACCGCAGGCAAGATGAAGAGAAAGTGCGATACCAAAGTTAAGGAGATTTTAAAGAACTTTTCTCTTATTTTCAAGGCTTGACATGAAGAAATGATATGTTAGACTTGCAAAGAAGGAAGTATGAGTGATAATGAGCCCATACATATAGCAGAATGTCAGGATGACAATTTTCAGTGCAACATTGATCATCTCAACATTGAGTGAACTTCGCCAAGTATGTTGGTACTATCTCCCCTCCTACTTGATCTTTCTGAGCTTGTCCTTCAGCGCAAAATTCCTTTGGTCGTTGTTCTTCTGAAATAGATATGTCAAGGCCTTCCACATAGAATGTGGAGTTGCCTTCCCATGGAGACTCGAGACATTATTATCTCAAACTCCCTCTAACAAGATCCTTCTCGCCTTGGCTACCTTCTTCTGTCATGCATCAAGAATTTGGGCATCTGCTGCTGCAGGCTTGGGAATATAAAAATATATGAATTCCTTCAACCCATTTTCCTCCAACATTACCTCCATCCCATCCTTCCATGAAATATAATTCAAATTTACCTCAAGCGCAAATGCGATTCTCAAGCCATTGAAAGACATCTTGATCTGTTGCTGGATCCTGAAGAATAAATCGGCAAATTTTAACCTAATCAAGACAAAATCAATTTCTTCTCTTCTATTATGATTCTTGGTGCTCTGATATCATGTAGAAATTTATATATAAATTCTATACCAATGGATTCAGTCTGATATTGTGATGTACTAAAACAAGATATGAAATCCTTCTATGATATTTGCGGAATATAAAACAGGATCACTCAATCACATGCAAGTAAGAGAAAGGAAATTATTAATCACAAAAAAAAAGATGTTGTTGGGGAAAGAACCTGTTCAAAACCTCTCTATCATATATTTTACATAGTCAAAGAATCATGAGATAATATAATGCTTTCTCACACCGAGAAAATCCTGCACTCAACCGATCGTCTCACCCTAATCCTGCTCAAAATTGACTAGCTATTCTTAAGAAAAATTGACCAACACTAGCCAATTCTTAGCCCCTGCTTAGCCCAACCTTGCTCACATAATACCTAGGCAATTAATCCCTAATAAATAGGATAATCAACCTTCCTTGACTGTGTAATCCATCATGATCCTTATTGTGACTTTATAATTATGCCTATGCAATTCACTAATAATACAACTGATAGTTAACTTCCCTTTAACCTATGTCTTAATTGGGTCATCATCAAAATTAACATGCATGAAAACAATAATATTGAATCATCAGTTATTTGATAGATCACTACTTGTGAATTAAATATGATTTAATTCACTTGACCTCTCACTAGCTCATCACTCAATTAGAACTAGTTAAATTGATTTTAACTCAATTAATTTGAGTTAACTGGTTACACTCACACCACATTAGTGCTACAACTACGAATGGACCCCCAAAATATTAGGATCACTCTACATGCCTCATATTAGACCCTCAAATCTAAATTCTTGAGCTAACTCAGTCTTCATGACTTAGTTAACTGACACAAGTTGTTATGAGATGAAATCACAATTTATTGTCCAAGTTATTTAAGGGAAAAATAAATTAGACACCCACATTTAGCACTAATGTGTAATTGAATTCCTCACCAATGTGTGACTGGAATCCCACACTAGTATGTGGTCAATTTTTGTCTGATAGAGGGAGAAGTTGTTGAAATAATCAAAGAATAACATGGTAGCATGTGTGGAGGTCATTATAGTTGGAATATTAAAACTCATAAAATTATGAAAGCTGGTTTCTACTAGCCTTCTTTATTTTTAGATGTTTATAAATCAATGAAGAATTGCCAAAAATGCCAAAATTTTGCTGAGAAGAAGAATTTGGCTCCACTTCCTTTAATTCCCGTGTTCATAGAAGAGCCTTTCAAGCAATGAGAACTAGATTTTGTTGGGGAAATTAACCCACCATTTAGTGGTCAATGCAGGTGGATTTTGACAGGGACAAATTGTTTTAAAAAGTGGGTTGAAGCAGTGCCAACAAGAAAGGAAAATGACTTGGTAGTAATGAAATTTATAGAAGAAAATATTTTCAGTAGGTTTGGTTGTCCAAAGAAGTTAGTAACTTATAATGCCCAAATTTTTAAATCTGATAAATTGATAGATTTTTTCCAGAAATACAATGTTATCTTATCACATTCAACTGCTTACCATCCTCAAGGGAATGGGTTAGAAGAATCTTCAAATAAGACATTGGTAAGCATTTTGAGGAAGACAATAACAGATAATAAGAAAGATTGGGATTTAAAATTGAAGTTTTATCTCTCGGCAAGTCAAGTAATTACTACTAGAAGATCAACTGGAAAGTCACCATTTGAGTTGGTGTATGGTACTGAAGCATTTCTCCCTAGTTAGTTGATAAAGCCTGTGGTAGCATTGATTCAAGATGTCCAGGAAGAACCAATTCCTCTAATCAAAAGAATGAGCAGGTTGGTGGAGTTGAATGAAACTAGAGATAAGGTCAGAGAAAATCTAATCAGCTATCAAGAGAAGATGAAAACATTTTTTGATAGAAAAGCCAAAGATGCTCTTTTCTAGTGAGGTGATATTTTTTTAAGATGGGATGTTAGAAGGGAAGATAAAGGTAAGCATGGGAAATTTGGCCCCCTTTGGTATGGTCCTTTTTACTAAATCTAGAGCCAATAATACTTTTGCCTTAGAAAATTTAGATGGTGAAATGTTGCCATTACTAGTGAATGGACGATATCTGAAGCATTATTTCCAACATTGAAGTTTTGTTCTGTCATTGAACATACCAGTTTGATCATTTTATATAGGGCGGTGAGTAACTCAGTGCAATGTGTAAGTCACCTTTTGAATCCATGCCTGAGGTGAAGGCACTGATCTGTGGTTCTTAGTGTCCTTTTCCAAAAAAAAAAAACACTATCTCCAGGTGGAGCCAGATGTTGTGGCATGTTTTAAATTTCCTATATGTTTTATATATGAATTTATGTCTTTCAAAGATATATATATATATATATATATATATATATATATATATATATATATATATATAATTAGAAGAAGTACTAAGCAGTGATTGGATTTAATGTGTTAGACAATGGGACCACGTTTGGTGCATTGAGTTAAAAGACGAGCAAGTACTTCCTGGATACTGCCAATGGAAAACGTCATCCTGCGATGAAGCGTGAGTGGGAGCATAAAGTGACCGGAGGTTAACTAGCAGGGTGCCTCCGCTGGAATCTTTGACCCTCGCTAGTTAACCGAAATGAGCAGCCTAGATCAACTGCCAAGGCACAACTCTGTGATTGATCCTGTACTGCAGAGTTCCCCCGCAGTGACGACAACCGACAGGCCCCACGAATCCAGCAAGCGAGCCAATTGTGTCTTCCATGTCACCCTCCACAACACTTCCCACCGTCTTGTTAATCATTTCACCATTCATTACATTCCCGTATTATTTCTCCCACCCATTCATTTCCTCCGCCTGTAAAAGATATGTTTGTCCTCATTGTGTCCACATCTGCCTCTTGAACAACTAAATATCTCCAATTTTCGTACCAGCTTCCAAGTCAGTAGCCTGTCAGCAGTCATCTCAATAGAACGAGGTAACCCGTGCAACTGTTCTTGAAACTTGTCCAAAATTTTAAAGAAAATTGTTATTGTTGGGTCCTCCACTCATTTCCCGTTAATGGATAAAGAATAAGACATTGTAGATACTGTCTCCATAGTAGACCTCTATTTTATGAGAATGTTATCCTAAACCAAGCAAAGTCCCCAATTTAATCTTCTTTGATTGAGTTTGGAGTCCTGTTAGTGTTTGTTCCACAAGCCTACTTAAAGAAATTACCATCAATTATAACACACTAAAGAAATTATTGTAATTATCAGAATAATTGAACGTTCTCTTACTTATATATTGTAATATATTTATATAAACATAAAATTTAAATATCATAACTGAAATTCTCTATTTACTATGGCAAATAATTTATATTCTATTATCATTTCATTTTTACCTATTTCCATTATATATGAAATGGTGGATCATATCATAAGTTGCTCATCAAATCAAATCAAATCCATAGCTATCTATTCTATTTGGGTGACGGATTAAGTAGAATCCACACATTAAGTTATCCATAGTGCAAATATTTCGATGTGACCGCATCAGCATTCCCCATTCTGTAAAAACTATCTTAGCTGTGAGTTGTGTTCACGTGAGATATTGCAAAGAGTGTTCCCAACATAGAGATACTATACATCTCCGCTTATCCATTATTGCAGATTTTTAGAAATAATAAATATATAATATATTTTAAAAAATAAGAATAATTTAAAAAAAAATTAAATAAAAAAATCATTTTTAAATAAATTAATTTTAAAATTTTCCTGTCACATTTCAAGTTTCAAAAGTGAAATATCGAAAGCATTTTCTAAACTCGATTTACTCAATTCCTGGTGACCATAATTTTTAACACCGTCATCCTTGTTGAATATCCACCAAGCATACCTTGCCCACAGACCATCAGACAAATTCAAAGACTGTAGAACAACTAGGAGTATATCGTGATCATTTATTTCCCAACAGTTAATTTTAGCACGTAGATATACACCTTGCGGAAGCTTATGTGAGAGCTTCGGGAGTTTGAATGGATCGACCTGGTGAGTGTGCTCACTTTTCCCGCACTCAATTTGCCTCCATCCACGCATTAAGTCATCCATAGCATAAATATTACCGATGGGATGGTCATCAAAATCGTACACATTTTCTGGGGTAATTGCATACAGTGTTCCGGACTTGGAGGATATCAAACACACTACTACACCAAGGGCATTTTAAGACATTTGTTTAAGAGAAAAGAAATCTTTTGTCTTAAAAAGTCACTTTTTATTTTAGCTATTTTATATTAAAATTTAACATCAATTGAATTGTCTTAAATATAAAATTTAAGACAAAAATAGTGTGAGACAAAAATAATTTGAGACAAAATTTTCTATTTAAGACAAAAACAATTTGAGACAAAAATATTTAAGACAAAGACAATTTGAGACAAAAAATTTAAGACAAAAGTATTTTAAGACAAAATTTTATATTTAAGACAAAACTAATTTGAGACAAAAATAATTTAAGACAAAACTTTATATTTAAGACAAAAGCAGTTTGAGACAAATATATTTTAAGAAAAAAGCAATTTGAGACAAAAATATTTTAAGACAAAAATTTAGATTTAAGACAAAAGCACTTTGAGACAAAAATATTTAAGACATAACTATATATTTAAGACATTGGCGACTTAAGACAATGGCAATTAAGACAAAACCCATTTAAGATAGTTAGCAATTAAGACAAAATCATTAGCATTGGGAAGTTTGCATTGAAATATCATGAGTGGATAGTGGATAAAATTATATTTTTTATTTTTGAAAATCGATATTCAAACCACATGAAATTTAATCATGTCATATTTATTTCTTTTATATTATATTTTTATTATTTCATTAAACCACATTCTAAAAATTTAATAAATAAATAGATAAAAAAATATTATTTTTAGGTTGGCAACTCAAGGGGATTTGAACTTTGAATCTCGTGTTTTAACCATAACTGCTCCAACACTAATATTCTTGGGCATATTGTGTTTTTTCCTGCTAACTGCTCCAAATACAACCTCTAAGAACTAGTAGGGTCCAAGAAAAAAAGCTACAAGTTCCCCAAATTCGATCTACATTTCATGGACAACCACATTTCCCCCAAATGTCCTCCACATATTTTCCTTGGTGTATTGGAGTTTGAAAAATACATAGGATGCCACAAGTAATCCTAATCATAAGACTCAACTTTCCTAATGACTAGGAGACCTTAAAAATAATAAAACATCTTAATTTATGCCTAAAATTACTAAAATTTCCTATCCCAAACATGAAATTAGAAATTCTACAAAATTATAGGGCAACAAGGAAACCAACTTCCTCTTCCAAAAATATCTAAGACCTTATGGAGGACAAATACAAATTTTGAAATAAATTGTTGAAATTATACTCTTGCATCAACAGCTACCAATGTATCCTTGTAGGCCACCCCCTTTAACAATAGACGTAATACCAATGTCCTTTACCAGCTAGAAGGAACTCCTTACATAATTCTCTCGTAGATCCCCTTAACCCATTGCAATGATTGTCTTTGATGTCTACCTAGTTGCAAGCACATTAAGAAGCAATGTAGCATATTGCTGGTTGAGGATTTCGATAAGTATGTGATTTTGTTGACATCTTGTGACTATCTCATATGTGAATATCTAAAATCTTGGATGTATATTGTCGCCCTGATACTATAACATGACTTAGTATTGCCTATCATACCATGTCACTCCCTCCTCGAGACACCTAGAACTCACTAACACTCCCTGTCACACACTCTTATTCATTCATTTATGAATTTTGACCTAGTGCACCTTTGTCATGTTTTCCTGGCACTCCCTAACACTCCTTAGCACGCATTGGCACACCTAGGCACTTGGAAAAACTTTGTATGCTTCCCTAGCACTCTAACATGCCTTGGCACTTCCTAGAATACCGTGTCACTCCCTTCTGAACACACCTGGAACTGGCTTATACTTCATTTCCATGCATTTTAAACTAGTGCTCCTTTGCGTTTCGCTAACACTTGGCCCTCACACTCCCTAGCATGTGTTCATGCCACACCCTGGCACCTGCCACATCTTGGCATGCCTATCATGCCTTGGAACTGCCTAACATGTATTAGTACTTCTAGGAATTCCCTGACACACCTTGGTATTCCTTAGCTTTCATGTCATCATAGATAACCTTGCTTTTTTTGTGACTTGGGAACCCAACCAAGTCATTGGAAAATCGATGTTGTGCCCAGCCCAAAGTTTCCCTTTGTCTAAAACTACTTTTTCCAACCCTTTATGTAACCATAGGCTTACCTCCTACAAGTCTTATTCTGACCTTCTCGTAACACACTTTATCCTTGAGACACTTGGAATTCGTTGACACTACTTGGCACACACTCTTATTCGTGCATTTCCATGCATTTTGACCTAATTCTTCCTTGCAATGTCCTAGCACTCCCTAACAGTCCTCAACATCCATTGACACTTTCTGGCATGTGTTAGCATGCCTTTTCATTCCTTGGCACGCATTGACACTCCTTAGTTATCATGCCCTCACAATTACCCTTACCTTTTTTGAACTTGGGAACCCACCCAAGTCTTGCCTTGAATATAACAACTTGACCAAGTTACGGTTACTACAACTAGATTGTGCCTTGTTCACCTAAGAAATTACTATAACCCCTCACCCATTTAACCCCCTAAACACTAAACCCGTAACCCATTTAACCCCCTAAACCCTTAACCCCTAACCCCTTAAACCCTAATTCCCGACCCCTAACCCATTCAACCCCCTAAACCCCTAAAACCCTAACCCATTTAACCACCAAACCCTAACCCCTAAAATACTTAACTGCTAAATCCCCTAACCCCCTAAACCTCTTAACCCCTAACCCATTTAACCCCCTAAACCTCTAACCCCTTCTTGTATTATATGGTTTCAAACCCTTCTTGTCTCCTTCCAGGGGGTTTCTGGAGGTCTTAAAAAAGACTTCCTTTTGCTAACCAAATGGATTTTTTCTTTCACACATGTATGGAAACGTACTTTCCAAATCATATTGTAATAGATTCATAAGGTGATATTATTGGTATTAACTACACCTTATTTGGAGACATCGTTTTTATTGTAGGGGTTGGTACCTTTCTATTGGATGTGGTTGGCGATGTGAAGACTACTCAACCTCTAGTAAAGATTCATACTAACTCTAACAAGCTTATGGATGCTTTTTTACAAAGGGAGACCCCTCTAAGCTTAACTCATTGGATTCTTTGTTTGTTCATGCTAATTATTGTTCTCAAATTTCCTTCTCCAAGGGGCTAAGACTATTTGCTTCATTTATTTTACATGGCCTGATGAAAGAAGAAGAATGGAGTTTGTCTCCACATCTTTTCCATTTCGCTAAGTTACAAAAAAAGAGTCAAATTCTATAGCCAATAGACTAATAGTCTCTTGATACACCTTTAGTGAGTTATGCATAGCTCTCACCTATCACTGTAGCTCAATGAAATGACATCTAATAGCTCCAAGACACCATTATAAATGGAGTAGTTGTGAAGTTGTTGTTAAATGATCGCCTCCAAATGTTCAATTCTCATGAATTTTGGGGGAGGGGGGTCTTTTGGTGTATTGAGCGGGGCGAGGGGACATAAGGGTAGCATGGATGGGTAGAAGTGAGAGGTTCGAGCATGGTTTACTGAGATCTACAATCCTAACATTAGAGAATGAGAAGGAGCCTTAGGGCCTTATGGCATAGGGGCTAGGGAACCTATAGGTAAGTTAATGAGAGAAATTGATAGGGGAACCCCCAATAGTTGTGACAAGGGGATTAGGGGCCACATTATCACAACCCATACACACTTAACCCATAACCACTAAAGTCCCTATCCCTTTAACCTCGAAGCCAAAATCCCTTAATCCATATACCCATAACTCATAACAAATTAACCCCTTGATCCCTTAAACCCAAAGCCATTAACCCCTTAACGCCTAACCACTAACTTAGAATCCTTGAACCCCATAAACCCTAATCCCATATCCTCTTAAAGCTTGACCCTTAACCCATAACCCCTAACCCCTAAACTCATTAACCCCTAACCCCTTAACCTTCTAACACCTAAATAACATAACCCTTAGGCACTTGACCCCTAAATCCCCTGACATGTAAGCCCTTGATGGTTAATATTAACCCCTAAATCCCTTAACCACTAATCCATTAACCTCTAACCCTTAAACCCCCTAACCTTCAAATCCCATAAGCCCTAACCCTTTACCCTTTACTGTTAACCCCTTGCTCCTAAACCCTTAAACCCATTAACTCCTAGAACCCCTTACACTTTATCCCAAACCATAGGTGCTCCAACGCTAATATTCTTGGGCATATTATGCTTTTATCTGCTAACCGCTCCAAATACATCCTCTAAGAACTAGTAGGGTCCAAGGAAAAGAGCTACAAGTTCCCCAAATCCGATCTACATTTGATGGACAATCACATTTCCCCCAAATGTCCTCCACATATTTGCCTTGGTGTATTGGAGTTTGAAAAATACATAGGATTCCACAAGTAATCCTAATCATAAGACTCAACTTTCCTAATGACTAGGAGGCCTTAAAAATAGAAATAAAAACATCTTAACTTATGCCTAAAATTACTAAAATTTCCTATCCCAAATATGAAGTTAGAAGTTCTACAAAATTATAGGGAAACAAGGAAACCAACTTCCTCTTCTATAAATCTCTAAGACCTCATGGAGGACAAGTACAAATTTTGAAATAAATTGTTGAAATTATGCTCTTGCATCAGTAGCTACCAATGTATCCTTGTAGGCCACCACCTTTAACGATAGTAATACCAATGGACTTTACCTAGAAGGAACTCCTTACATAATTCTCTCTTAGATCCCCTTAACCCATTGTAATGATTGTCATTGATGCCTACCTAGTTGAAAGCGCATTAAGAAGCAATGTAGCATATTCCTGGTTGAGGATTTCGATAAGTATGTGATTTTGCTGATATCTTGTGACTGTCCTGTATTTGAATATATGAAATCATTTTTTTTGTACCAGTTTAATGATTGATTTTCCATGAATTTTAAACTAGTGCTCCCTTGTGTTTCCTTGACACTTGGCCCTCACACTCCCTAGCATGTATTCATGCCACACCCTAGCACCTGCCACATCTTGGCATGCCTATCATGCCTTGGAACTGCCTAACATGTGTTAGTACTTTTAGGAATTCCCTGACACACTTTGGTATTCCTTAGCTTTCATGCCGTCATAGATAACCTTACTTTTTTTTGCGACTGGGGAACCCAACCAAGTCATTGAAAAATAAATGTTGTGCCCAACCCAAAGTTTCCCTTTGTCTGAAACTACTTTGTGCAACCCTTTATGTAACCATAGGCTTACCTCCTACAAGTCTTATTCTGGCCTTCCCCTAACACACTTTATACTTGAGACACTTGGATTTCATTGACACTACTTGGCACACACTCTTATTTGTTCATTTCCATGCATTTTGACCTAGTTCTCCCTTGCAATGTCCTGGCACTCTCTAACACTCCTCAACATCCATTGACACTTTCTAGCATGTGTTAGCATGCCTTTTCATTCCTTGGCACACACTGACACTCCTTAGTTCTCATGCCTCACAATTACCCTTACTTTTTTGGAACTTGGGATCCCAACCAAGTCTTGCCTTGACTATAACAACTTGACCAAGTTATTGTTACTACAACTATATTATGCCTTGTTTACCTAGTAAATGGCTATAACCCCTCACCCATTTAACCCCCTAAACCCTAAACCCCTAACCCATTTAACCCCTTAAACCCTAAACCTCTAAACCTTTAACCCCTAACCCCTTAAACCCTAATTCCCGACCCTAACCCATTTAACCCCTTAAACCCCTAAAAACCTAACCCATTTAACCCCCAAAACCTAACCCCTAACCCCTTTAACCCCTAACCGCTAAAATCCTTAACTGCTAAATCCCCTAACCCCTAAACCTTTAAACCCCTAACCCATTTAACAACCTAAACATCTAACCCCTTAACCTTTAACCCCTTAACCCCTTAACCCCTAACCCCTAAAATCCTTAACTGCTAAATCCCCTAACCCCCTAAACCTCTAAACCCCTAAACCCATTTAACCCTGTAAACCCTAAACATCTAACCCTTAACCCCTTAAGCCCTAATTCCCAACCCCTAACCCATTTAACCCCCTAAACCCCTAAAACCCTAACCCATTTAACCCCTAAAACCCTAAACCTATAAACCCTTAAACCCTAAACCACTAACACCTAAATCCCTAACCCCTTAACCCCTAAATTGTTAACGCTTAACCATTAACCCATTAACCCCTCACCCCTAACCCCTAAAATCCTTAACTTCTAAATCCCCTAAGTCCCTAATCCCTAATCCCTTAACCACTAGCTCATTATTCACCTAACCCGTAACTGCGCCTAAATCCCTTAACCTCTAAGCCCCCAATCCCTAATCCCTTAACCACTAACTCATTATTCCCCTAACCCCTAAATGTGCCTAAATCCCCTAACCCCTAACCCCCCAATCCATAACCCCTTAACCACTAACTCATTATTCCCCTAACCCAAATCCCTAATCCCTTAAATACTAACTCATTATGCCCCTAACCCCTAAATGCGCCTAAATCCGCTAACCCTTAAGCCCCCAATCCCTAACCCCTTAACCACTAACACATTATTCCCCTAAACCCTAAACCTCTAACCCCTAAGCCCCTATTCCCCTAACCCCTTATTATACCAGGCTCGTGGTGCTTTCTTGAGGCCATACAAGGATTTTACCGCTTACATGCTTTATGTTCCTAACCCTTCACAAAAAAATCCTTCTGGTTGGGACACAAAAACATTCTCTTTCATATCTCCATTCAAGAAAGCAGTTTTTACATCCATTTGATGGAATTTCCAACTTTTTGAGTTTCTAGGGCAAAGAATGTCCATATGGTATCCCATTTTGCTATGGGGGTAAAAAGTATTCTCATAATAGACCCCTTCTTCTTGTGTAAAAAATTTTGCCACAAGCCTAGATTTATTCTTTTCAAATGAGCCATCTGTTTTATAATTTTTTTGAAAAATGTTAGCACTTAATTTAGCAAGGGTCGTAGAAGGGGTTCCAAAGGGACTACTACTAGATCAAGTGGAAACAATGGGACAAGGACCCATTGTCACCTCATTCAATTTCCCCTGCTCTTTATTCACTTTCACTGATGGGAGGAGTCTCGGTACAAGGAAATTACTAGAATGATGAGACCAATAATGATGCACAATGTGATTTCAAATGCCCATTCAAAGAAGAGGATTAGATAATAGGTTCCCTACTTTAGAAGAAAAAGAGGGACTCTCCAAGAAAGGCTCGAGGGAAAGATGACCTCGGGTTTAGGAATATTAAAAAATGATGAATGCCTAAGATCAAAACTTCCAAAATCCCTCTCTTGTGATTGACGTGTTTACACCTCCTCAAGACACCTAGAACTCGCTAACGCTCCCTGTCACACACTCTTATTCATTCATTTATGCATTTTGACCTAGTGCTCTGTTATGTTTTCCTGGCACTCCCTAACACTCCTTAGCACACATTGGCACACCTTGGCACTTGGAACATCTTTGTATGCTTCCCTGACACTCTAACATGCCTTGGCATTTCCTAGAATACCATGTCACTCCCTTGTTAGCACACCTGGAACTCGCTGATACTCCATTTCCATGCATTTGAAACTAGTGCTCCCTTGTGTTTCCCTGACACTTGGCCATCACACTCCCTAGCATGTTTGTATTGCATCCATACAAACAACAACCTAAACCATGGCAGATGATCACTTCATAATAAATCCATACTTGTTTGACATATCAAGCTGATCAAGAAGTTTACTTGTTGCCTCTCAATCAACTAGTTAAGTTATGTATGCTTGTAATTGTAAATGGATCTTCCAACTAGCACAAGCTCTACTTGTAATTTATTAAATACATTATAGGAAAACACCTTATTATGGAAGCATACCTGGTTTAAATCTCTACCCCTCTAACCCCCTTTCAACCCACCAATAATATGTGGATGACACTCTTCTTATGGGCTCTCCCTCGGTCAAAGAAGCCCTTTCCTTCCACAATATTCTTGTTGATTTTTCCCAGGCCTTTGGCACCTCCATCAATAAAGCCAAATCAAAACTCTTCTTCCTCATTACCTCCTAGACCATTCAACTCAACAAGAGACACAGATCCAGACCCAGAAAAATCTGCATACCTAAAAAAGATGGGGGGCTTGGTCTCAGAGACCCAGACTTGTTGGGAAAAGTTATGGGCGCCAAAAACTGGTGGAGATGGATCACCAGCCCCAACACCTTTTGGGCAACACTCTGGAAGGAAAAATATGCCCCATCTCACAACCTGAAGTCTCTAATCAGGCTCTCTGGAAACCTCAAAGGTTTCTCGGTCTGGAACCAAGCTTGGGTGAATAGAGGAATGGTCCAAAACCAGAGTGTTGACAGTGTTAGCTGTACAGCTGAAATTTACATCTATCGATTATGATGTCACTTGATACTGAAGGAAACTGGGGCGGCGACATGATATTAATCGATGCGATGGTACATGCAACTATTGAGGCAAAGAGTCATGGCCCACCTGACTAAATTTGTGACCCAACCAACTAGGAACAACCTTTCCAACATCCTAGCCCTAGGGAACCTCCCCAAATTCCCTAACCCTTTATGCCCAAGCCCTAATTTCCACCCATAGTGTTTTCAAACCATGTGCTCAGATCGTCAAGTAGCTAACACCTCTCTTAGCCTCCTTAGAGAATCTTTAGTATCCAAACTCTTTCAACTTTATTCCTCTCCTCTCTCCCCAAAACTTCAACAAACCCAAACAATAAGAATTAATACATGATAAATAATCAAATGATTTTAGTTATTTAATAAAAGTAAAAGAGTCATGAGAGGGCCAAAATTAATTTAATATTAAATTATTCATAAGGCTATAGTTAAAAAAATTATCAAGCTTAATCAATATTAATGCTAATCATAAGCTTAATCATTAATAAATTCTTTAGCATAATAAACCATAGAATACTAACATATCCATGTGAGTTATGTATATGTAGATAACATACACATACCTTGTATGTATAGTAATAATATCAACAAGAAATTGCCAAGCAATCAATCTTCTAGTAGGTAGGATAATAACTAATCATAACATAAAATGGTTGGGGAGTGGGTGTTACAAATGGCTCCCTTATATTTATCATGTATATCTTATATATTATTAATATGTGTCTATTACTTAGTAAATGAACTATTGTTCATTTCATTTTTCAAAGAATATTTTTCTCTCACTCACCAATGTATTAAACGTTGTAAGGGTGGCTACATTTTCAATACCATATATTTACTCCCTTTCTTTGTCTTCAAATAAAACACAATAGTAACTAGAAACTAAAATACCAACTAGTAACCCTAAAAGAATCAATAAAATTTTATATCACGAGCTCTATGAATTCTTTTGTAAGTTATATTTTTATCGTAAATTGTGTTATTGAAATTTATATATATAGCTTTATTTTTTTGGAGGTTATGCAGGCATACATCACTAATTTATTCAAATTACATCTTAGTAGTGGGTGTTGAAGATCAAAAGTTTTAGTTGTTGTGAATTTTTTTCCATCTCACAAAAAAGAAACAATTCCAATTCGAATAAAATCTCTATCATCTTGCTCCTTGAATTTATAAATAGTACCTACCAATCTTTTATGGCTCCACCTGCAAATCTTCTTATGCCTTACTCCACTTGTTTGTATTTTTTTCCTAATTTACTTGCTTGCATTTACTATTTTTTCCACTTGCTTGGATTTATAAATATTACCAGCATGACATGTCTTCTTTATGCCTACATGATATAAAGATACAACAACTCACACTAGAGATACAAATTGATTCAATGCAAATTTGATTTCTTATTATCAAAACTTCGAAATTGAATAAATAATATTCAATTTAAACCTTCATTTT